>OX375882.1:40241172-40611172 GCA_947359465.1 Metellina segmentata
CCTACAAGCAATACTAAAAAGAGACTCCTCGGTCATCAGCAGAATATGCTCCCACCTAAGAGAAATTCAACATTTGGGAAAGATCTGCACACTCCAGTGGTTGCCCGCACACGTTAATATATCAGGCAACGAGACTGCAGACCAACTAGCAAAAGAGGCTAGAAATCTAAACAATGAGGACAATGTGAATGTCACCCTGCTGGACGCAAATGCCCTAGCTAACTTCAAATTAAGAGAACCTTCGATCCCAATTAAGCATCAGCTTTGTAATATCAATGAGGATAGACTAATTACCAAAACCATAGCCAGGTTAAGAACAGGTCATTACAGAGAAATGAAGATTGACAGCGAGGGTAATAGATCTTACAGAAAGTTTAATAACTGCCCAGATATGGAGTTAACACCAGCTCACATTTTCGATTGTCCAGCAATAATTGCGGATCTATTTAAAGTCGGGGTCCTTCTCTCGGAACCGAACCTGTACGAGGACAATGTAGTGGAGATTGCTAGAGCTGTGATAACTGCTCATGGCATCATTTGAACAAGACTCGTCGTAGACACGACATCATCATCATCAATTTACTTCAAATGACGAGATATTTTTAATAATTTTTTAGAATTGTAACTGCATAAAAAAACTACATTAAAGAATTATTTTTTAATGCAGTTTTTTTATTGACTATGCATAAAACTAACAAAATGCCAAGCTTTGTTAATGACTCTTGTCAAAGCGGCTCCGGGATATTAAAAAAGGCGCATACTCTCCAGACGTTTGTAAGAATATAATTTTATGTTTGTCTCCTTCCTTTTCTAAATATTAATACATGAATACTGTTGAATAGACTCATAAATGTCGTCGGATGTTTTAAATGTGTGCAATTGCATCAAATTTAAATAATTTGCAAATCTGCTCTAGATGTAACTATTTATCAGTTTTTGTTCTAGAAGATATTTTTCTAGATGCGGCGTAAGTTCTGTTATTAATGAGAAAGTAGTTATTAATTCTCAATTTTCGTCAAAACCTTCAAAGGCTTTATCCATAGACCGGCTTCTGCGAGTCATGTGGTTTTGGACGAATCTATTCTTTAAATTAGGTGATAGACTGGAACGTAAGCAAAGCGTTTCCTTGGCGTCTTCGTCTCGAATTCAGGCTCTGAGTTTATCGTAAGGTACCGAAATCGATAGTAATGACTACTAGGGATGCGACATCGATGTCGATGTTTTCTAAACATCGATGTTTTTAACATCGTTGTATTGGAGCCGATGTTTTTTTAACATCGATGTTTATACTTGTCGATGTTTTTACGTTGTCGGTGTTTTATTTTTAAATGAAAAAAGTACCGTTATAAAAATTTTAAAAATAACCAAGTAGCATAATTTTCATAATCAGCAAATTGAACATACTTTTAGACCAAAGTGGCCAAGGGTGAAGAGTCTGAAAAGTAGGGATGCGACATCGATGTCGATGTTTTCTAAACATCGATGTTTTTAACATCGTTGTATTGGAGCCGATGTTTTTTCAACATCGATGTTTATACTTGTTGATGTTTTTACGTTGTCGGTGTTTTATTTTTAAATGAAAAAAGTACCGTTATAAAAATTTTAAAAATAACCAAGTAGCATAATTTTCATAATCAGCAAATTGAACATACTTTTAGACCAAAGTGGCCAAGGGTGAAGAGTCTGAAAAGTAGGGATGCGACATCGATGTCGATGTTTTCTAAACATCGATGTTTTTAACATCGTTGTATTGGAGCCGATGTTTTTTTAACATCGATGTTTATACTTGTCGATGTTTTTACGTTGTCGGTGTTTTATTTTTAAATGAAAAAAGTACCGTTATAAAAATTTTAAAAATAACCAAGTTGCATAATTTTCATAATCAGCAAATTGAACATACTTTAAGACCAAAGTGGCCAAGGGTGAAGGGTCTGAAAAGTAGGGATGCGACATCGATGTCGATGTTTTCAAAACATTGATGTTTTATAAAAAACATCGATGTATTGAAGCCGATGTCGCATCACTAGTTGCTAAACCAGTTTAATGAATGGGGTAAAAAGTTTAAAAACACTGAATTTTAAAAACATCGATGGTTTGGGGGCGATGTATTATCAACATCGATGTTTTAATCTTGAACATCGATGTTTTGCTGTCGATGTCGCATCACTAGGTGCTAAACCAGTTTTAAGAAATGGGGAAAAAATTTTAAATACACTGAATTTAAAAAACATTGATGCTTTGCTGTCGATGTAACATCACTAGTTGCTAAACCAATTTTAAGAAATGGGGGAAAAAAGTTCAAAAACACTGAATTTTAAAAGCATCGATGTTTTTGGGGCGATGTTTTAATTTTGATCAACATCGATGTTTTAATTTTTAACATCGATGTTTCAAAACATCGATATTTTGCTGTCGATGTCGCATCACTAATGACTACAGATTGACGTGGGGGGGGGAGACCATCTATGGCGATTGCCATTCAATCTTTCGGTATGCCAGCCTTTATAAAACGTTTTTATACCTATTCAAAAATTAACTGACCCTAGGTCGACTGTTTTCTAGTCGAAGCCGCATTATGTATGCTCATTTGTAGTTATTTTTCACTTCAATCTAACTGTGGACTGGATTATATATTTGGTCTAAAAGTATTACGTTCGTAAGAATTATCTTCTTCAAAAAACAAATTCTACTACGGAGAATCTATGCATACTCAATATGCACAGAATATTTTATCCATTCAATGTAATTGCTATTTAACAAAATGATACTTACAGCATGGGTGAGAACATTTGCAATGTGTTCGAGGTCAGTAGGAATGTAGGCTTTGTTTCCCGAAGCTCTGGCGTTCATAAACCTAATATAAACAGGAAACATCTTAGTACATCAAAGTACCGCAATCCAACACGCGGACAAGCATTTGTGGAGCATAAAATTATTAAAAAGACGTTAAATGTATGACTATTACAAAATTAAAGTTAATTTGAATGATATTTCAAAGAATCAAATAACCAATATTGAATATTCAGTGAATTAAAAAAGTATTGAAGTGCACAACAAATATTTAAATGGTTAATTAAAAATAAGTAATTGTTACAACACAAAACTGTTTTTTATTTCATTCAGTGTCTTAGGACTGAACAGAATAGATTATGAGCTCAAATTTAATTAAAATACTGCACACACAAATAAAATATGTCCTTCTTTTTAGATGCAAAGCCTTATTCAAGTGTTAAATTGTTTGAAGGTTGTTACTGGAATCTTCGACAGTGTACTTTCTCAGTGTTCTTGTTGAACATGTTCTCTAGCAATAGAAAACACGAAAACGTGATAAAAAAGTTAATACTTTCTAGTATTATTTACTTATTTTTATTTCATCATTAATGTTTCACTTACAAATTCCAAGAATCATTTTATGTCAACATTTTTGTGAAACATATTGCTTTAATTGATCACCTTGTTGCTACAAAGGAAAAGAATACCAACAGAGATCTATACATAAATTTAATTCGAAACTTCGGAAACTAAATCATAATAAAAATCGTTAGGAAAGCATATTAAATTACTTTAAATAATAATTATCGTCTGACAAAACAGAAAAAAAAATTATTTATTTCCATCATTGGACTTAGAAACGAAGTTATCAGGCCATTGTCACTTTTCAAGATTTCAAATTCCAAAGATTCCAAATTCATCCATATAAACTAACAGAAAAATTTACGTTTTCTTATTTCATTTTTATCCCCAAGAAGTGTTATATATCAAGGGATAACTGTATAATTATGTTTTTTTCCCATCTTGACTAATAAATTGAAAACTATGTCAAAAGAAATGTGTAGTCTAAAGAATAATTCGAATGATGTCAACTTAAAATGCGATACTCGTAAAATATTAAGCAATATTCAAATAAGTAAATATCCGTTTGCAATGTTTAACGCAACGGCGCAGTCTTCAAAGAATGATGCAAATTATGTCATATTAAAATACGTTGCTCAGAAATGTCAACCAAGTAAGTATGCTTTTGCCAGGGTTAGCTCAACACAATAGCTTGACCTGAATTCTTACATCATTTTTACTTTCTGAATGCGTTTTCTATGAGTAATCAAATCTTATTAGTTGGATTTAGAGAGAGAAGCTGTTCATCTTTCTACACATGCTTACATTTATATGGTTTCTTTCACAAACTAAAGAAATTTTTTTTCCTCTCCATCAAAAGAATCCAATAATAAAACTTTTAACTGCACTGTTAAAGAAGATAAATGCCTGATCTGATGACTAATTTTTATGACCTAATTTTAGCTTTATTTTTCACCAGAATCATTTAACTCCAAAGGAACAATTTGGCTGGCCATGAAAATAAATGGAATGTCGAACTCTTAACCCTTAACTGCTGTGTCAGAAACCGTCTCGTAACTAGTGTGGAGGAGTCTCTCAAATCTCGCTGATATAAAGTGCATATAAAGTTGATTAACATAATATATTAATGAAAAATTCTTCAGATAATTATTATTTGTACATTTTAAATTCAGATAATTCAATTCTTAACATGAAATACATTTTATATTACCATATAAGTTAAGTAGATTCCATGTCTCTTCAGGCTCAGCTCTCGGACCTCATTTTGCAGGACATTTCAAACCTGGAAACTGTAAAACTGTTGTGTTTTCGTGTTCTAACGGCACGATTAAGTCCCCCCCCCCGGGGGGGCATCCCATTTGATGTTATATTTTCCGTAGAAATATTATTCTTGTGCAGACGCACTTGAAATGTCTTCATCTTCATCTGCCTAAATTTCCGAATCCGTTTCGTGTTTGCTTTCAATAATATTATCCGAAATTTCACTGTCCCAGTACTCTATTTCCGCTCAATTATCAACAATGTATTGAATTTCTTTTTGTGTAAGATGCACAGGTCGTTTTTTAGTAAAGTTTGTTGCCATTTTAGGCTCTTTGCCGAAATTCCTTACTCCAACTTCGACAATTTCATTCAACAAGAACGGTAACGCAAATGCAGTGAAGGGGTCTAAGTGACCACGCTGGAAATGCAAATAGTGTAAAACACGAAATAGTTGGAATGTGGCTTCTGTTGGACGTAGTAGGAAGGTACTGAATAGGACAGAGGCCAATATTCACTTTAAGGGGTGGAAACGACCTGTCAAAAATGACTCGGGGTCTGTGAGACCCATGACAGCAGTTAAAGATTAACTTACAATAGTGCAGTCTCCCTCTAGCGAGTTAGCATTTGAGTGACGTGATTTGCAGCTATTCTACTCGTTGGATTGGGAATGGGACAGATTAAAACTAAACAATTCATTCCCACAATTGACTTATTTCACTGTAACGTAGCGTATCATTTACAACTGTATATGCCGCAATTAATTTTTTCTGCTCTGAAATATACGTAAACAAAGGGGGAGGTTCGGTTATTTTTCCGTTTTTTGTCAGACAAGAAGACCTTTTGGTCCCATGATAGAAATGTCAGCATGTTATTTAAGCTCGCAGCTTCGAAAGGTTGTGAAAGAAGTAAATAAAAGGTCGTTTTTAACACAGTGTTGTAAGTTCCTAACCCCCTCCCTTGCTTCGATACATCTCTATATATTTAAAAAAAATTTACCGCCGTCGCCGCCGCAGGATTGAAAGTTGTGTTGTTAAGCTCGATTCTTAGACGGTTTCGGTTTCTCTAGAAAGTTCGGATTAGAAATATGTGAAATTAACATGGTTTGTTCTTCATCGTGTTCCCTGGACAATTGTAAAGATCTTTTTCCGATGCAGTTATTAGTTTAGGGTTTATTGTGATGAAGCTCGTCAATAGTGAAGCGTCTGTTTCCGCGAATTTCCTCATCAACTTTTTGTGTTAAGTCTTCATTCATCACAGCAGGCCGTCCAGATCGTTCTTCATCATGAACATTTGTCCTTCCTTCATTAAAAAGCCTACATCATTTACTCACATTTCCATCATTCATTACACCTTCACCATAAACTTCAACAAGCTGCCGGTGAATTCCAGCGGGATAAACTTTTTTTTGCATTTAAAAACCGAATAACTGAGCGCACTTCACAATCGGCGGGATTACTGATTGACATGGTGACACACGAAGCAGTATAATCATACAACCAACACCGGTAGAGACGTGGAACGTAATGGCGGCGTAGAGAGAGATTGGCCAAGAGTGGCCGACCTCGAACTGACGTCACTTGACAGGATGCGCGGACACGACGCGCAATCGGTTCTTACTTTAAAAATGACCCTCGTATATCTTATTACTATTAGTTTTTGATTTTGAAAAATTCGCAGTATACCTCAGAATGTACTCTTTCTTACGGTACAATTATTTTTGAAATTGGTTAATGAATAAATTCGATGCAATCAAAAGTTGGTCACACAAATTTCGTATTTTTTATAGCTCGCAGCATGTTTCTCACGCAGATGAGGGTTGTATTTTTGACTATCGGGTTTGCCAGATATCAAATTTATCGTAGCAACAATTACCATAAAAACAATTTGTTTTTATTTGGCGAGGAAAAAGGCTCGCTTTTTTCACTCTGTTCTCAGACGGTTTACCGAGAAAGTATTGAGTACAGATCGTTAAGTTAGGAGATTAACACGGTTTACTTAAAATTGTATTGGGAACAAGATGCAGAAGGTTTTTTACTGATACGGTTATTAGTTCAGGGTGCATTAAGTGTTAAAGTAAAAAAAAATAAAATCACTTGCGAAAGGAGTATTGGTTTACGAAGCAAACCAAACGGTATTGCGTAGCAATCCCCGTTAGTCGGCGAGGGTAGGCAAGCAGGGGGCGAAGCCTTCGCTGTGACGTCATGGACCGGAAAGTGAAATCAGGATTATACGAATTATTCAGATAGTTTCGATGTCCAGGCGATTCACTCTGCGAAAATAATGCTGGTTTGCGAAGCAAACCAAATGAGATTGCATAACAATCCCCGTGGGTTGGCGAGCGTAAACGAGCAGGGGGCAGAGCCCCCTAGTTATTAAAAAAAAGCAGCAATGCTTTTCATCTTTGAGAACGAAAATTTAGCTTTTAATTCTTAAAAGCAACATATAATTCTAAATCTCAAAAGAATGAGGAATGTGTTTTACAAAACTCTTAAATGATCTAATCTTCATTTAACTGCAAGAATTTGGAAGGAATAGAAAAGGCTTACACATGTGTACTCTTTTACAAAGAATGAAGAACAAAAATCGATTTCTGTGTTGAAAAGAATTGACACAGCCATCATAAATCAACTGTAGCGTAGAGGAGACATCGGTACTCAGAATTCCTCCTCTATGGTTTATGCCACTGATTATTGAATTTGGAGCAACAGAATACACAAGTTTTTAACTAGGACAATGCACCGGAACAAAAATTTAAATGCTTGGGTTACTTCTGCTTAACATATTTGTATGAAAGTTTTCTTTATTTATAATTTTGTAACAAAAATATAAAAATGCATTTGGGTCCAAAAATAAGAGATGGGGCCGATAAGAAAACAACTCAACACAACTTTCGGTTATGACGTCACGATAAGAAAACATCTCTACTGAACTTCCGGCTATGGACGATTTTACTTCCGCATAGGATCTCAAAACTACTTTATTTGCCATTAATTGGGGAAAAAGAAATGTGAGTTTTCAAAAGAAACATTCGTTGTCGAATATTGGAACGAAGCGTACAATTTAGAACGGGTGTCACAAAACTTTGAAATCGAAATCGCATTCAGCATCGCTTAAAAAGTCGAATATATTTATGGGGCCCTTAAAAACAAGAAACTGATATTTGCGGTATTATGCTTTTATCGAGAATGTTACTAAAAACCTCACTCAAAACGCACGTGCGATGCTTCCATAATTGTTTCCATTATTGAAATTACAGAGGTGTAGCGGTACGATATGTTTTGTCGAGATTGTCCAGAACAATGATTCCCAAAGTGGTTCCTACGGACCCCAGGTGTCCTTGTGAGATATAGGGGGGTCGGTGGTAAAATTTAAATTAATTTGGGAGGTGCGTGGACGGGGGAGGGGTCCGTGAAATTTTAATATAAATTTCAATAATTGTGACCCATTTTCATTATAATGAAAGTTGAAATAAATACCAATAAATACATCGGTAGCGATTTTTGCGTCCTGAGTAAAGAAATAATTTGTTTTATTTCTTCATAAATATTTTCAATTTATGTCCCTTTTTTACAGTTAACAGTGTGAGTGATCCGAAGAAAAAATGCAGACAGTATAGTGTTGAATACTTAAAATATTGCTTGACTTCATTCCGTTACCTGGAAATAGAACTTTACCTATGTGCCTTCTATGCAATAAAACTTTGTTGAACGAATTAATGAAACCTTCTAAGCTTAAGGTAGAACACCCCCCCCCCAATTAATTTTTTTTCTTTAATATTGCTTGGAACCTTTAAATAATTTTTATCAATGATTTACTAGCATAATACAAATATTTTAATAGTAACTATTAATTTTTATAAATATAACTTTTTTTAATCATATTTAATTAAAAATTATGAAAATATGAAGGATTTTCAATAACACTGATAGCAATTTAAATTTTGCACCTATTTTTTTTTTGTACCAAACTTTTTGTTTACACGTGGCAAGTTTGGTTTTACCATGTACACTTAGAAAGAAGTTCCTCCTTACATAAATCCATGTAAACAGGTTTTACATTTTTTTAAGCACTAGGAGGTAGTCTTGGGCCATGCTTAAATACCACCTATAGGTCTACTAATGATTTTTGGTATCTGCACCAGCTCATTTTACCCATAGGACATTACTTTTTAATACCTACTAAACTTCAGAAAAATGCTTATAACTTCGTTAATACTAAATGAATTTTAAAACGGTTTTCAGATATTGAAAAAGAAATGTTCAACGCACATTTTTAATTAATAAACTCAAAAATATTTATCTTTTTTTTTTTTTGTAAAATTTGGGTGTTCTTAGGAACATTTTACAAAAGTCCATAGCGACGAAAAAGATAAAGATTTAACTTTTTTTTTAATACAGCCATAGAAAAATATTTGAAAACACCGTCATTGAGCCATCTCTTAGCGAGATGACGATTGACTGTATGCTTCTCATAACATTTCTGTACTGATCGCAAAGTCCGGAAAGTCGCATACCAATAGTGAAGAACTTATTCTACCAGCTGTAAATGGGATAATCCGCACCGTGCTCCATAATCCAGCTTTCGGTATTATACTGTAAGAATACCACTGATTAATAATACAGTACAAAGAAGGATTGGCGAAATGGATCAGTGCGTAGAAAATCCTTTATGTGAGCTTAAAATGGATTGCTTAAAAACAGCTGAATTCTCTATACACCTTGACGAGTCAACTTTGCAGGAAACGAAACGTTACTTTTAGCTTAAGTAAGATTTGTAAAAGAAGAAAAATTATCCAAGAATTGTTATTTGCCAAATGTGTGGAAACTGATAGGAAAGGTGAAACAATATGTAATGAATAAAACAGATTATTTGATTTCCAAGTTATACCCTTGAGTAATATCCTCTTCGTTGCTACTGATGGTTTTCTTGCAATGATAGGACGACACGAAAACTTTCAGGCATACTTAAAACAAGCTATACCGAATGTGTTATCTGTACATTGTGTCATTCATCGGCAACATTTAGTCACCAAAACTCTTAGTTGAATGGCTCACTAGATTATGTCATTGAGCAGTTAATAAAATCATAAGGAATGCCTTAAATGAGAGTTTATTGGCTCAACTTTGTTTGGAAAATGATGATTGTAATCGTTTACTACCTAACACGGAAGTTCGTTCGTTATTTAAAGAGCATACTTGGTTCGATTTTATGCATTCTATGATTCATTGTTGGAATTCCTGGAAAGTAAAGGCAATAATTTGCGGCTCAACTTAATAAATTTTAAAAAATGACATAGCTCATATGACTGACCTTTTTGCCAAATTTAACGAAGCCAATTTGTGACTACAAGGTGATCGATTAAATTTAGTCAAAACTAAAAGTATAATATCTGCATTTGTTACAAAACTTTTTCTATGCAAACAAAATTTGGGGAGAGAAGAATGCTCTAAGTTTCCAAATTTTTAAATTTGCAAAAACTAGATGAAGATTTTCTTGTTTATTGTCAACACTTAACGGCTCTTCATTATTATCTCAGCCAAAGATTTGAAGACATTCTTCCCTTGGGTTTTCCCGATTGGATGTTGGAGTTGGACCCTTTTGCAAGTAGACCCACTAACTCAGATGAATCCACACTAATACAGGATCAATTTATTGAATTATCCTTAAACGAGGGGCTAAAACCAATGTTTGAACAAGAATACCACAAATTTTTGTTGCAAAAACAGATACTAATTTTATATCCTGCATGATGGGTCACTGCACTGAAGCTGTTGATAGCTTCCTCGTCTTCCTATTTAGTAGAAGGTGGGCTTAGTGCAGTTATGAGCCTCATCACTAAAAAAAGAAATCGATTGGAAATTAGTGCGCCTGGATACTTACGAATTTCACTCAAAAACATAGACGAACATGAATGATCTTATATCATCTCATCAGGTTCACCCATCTCATTGAAAAAAAATTGTGTTTTTGTATTTTAAAACAAGTTATAATTTTAATAAATACTACTTTAAATACCAAAATGTTTATTTATATTTTATTTTTACTTCACCATTCACCATTCAAGACATCAAAGTTAAGTTTGTAATTTTTCTGTTATGTAGTTATTTTAACTTTGAGGGTTCATGGTCAGGGTTTCTGCTACAATAAAGGGTCCAGAGGCATAGTAAGTTTGGGAGCCACTGGTCTAGAAAAACCTCGACTGTCAAGGTTGGTTTCTTAGATTTTATATCGAAAGGGGCCCAAGACGTGGCTGCTAAGATACAGGAATGAAAATGTGTGGTAAAATGATGCATAAAGTAATTCATCTTGTTTGAATAACGATGATTGGATTTCATTTTGTTACATTAATGTCCGTAGGTAGGTAGTTGGTAGTTTATTAACGTCGCACTGGAACAACACAGCGCGCTATTGGCGATGTTCCGGGATCAATCCACAAGGGAACGATCCAAGCATTAATATACAATCAACGTGTGCAGACATTGGTGCTACTTAGAGAGAAGCGGCTCAATCCCATGATAGTACTTTACGCAAGTCCAACTTGATTGGCTAGTTACACGGGCTTGGCTTCACTTGGATATCTCGCCAATCTGATTGTTGCAGTAACCATTTGATTTTGAATATGCGCGTTGTTTCGTAGAAATACAATACATACACAAGCGCCTCAGCGTAAGTGTCCGACAAGTTGACTCTGATTTGCACCTCATATATAGGTTGTATGGTTGTTGTTAGTAGTATTTCTTGCCAACTTATATTAAGGGTACTTA
Source organism: Metellina segmentata (assembly GCA_947359465.1). NCBI lineage: Eukaryota > Metazoa > Arthropoda > Arachnida > Araneae > Tetragnathidae > Metellina > Metellina segmentata. The sequence goes on from OX375882.1 coordinate 40,252,551, forward strand.
TACTTTAAAGAGCTTCTTTTCGTGAAGCAACGATGGCCTAATGGCTAAAGTCACCCACCTTCAGATTAACGTCGGCAGCGGAGAATAACGTTCCGAGTTCGAACACTGCTGGCGGAAAAATTCTTAGATCCTCCAAGGTTTTTTTTTTTAATTCCAATTTAATTCCTTTTCATTCTAATTTATTTTTCCTAATTTTTAATACCCTTTTCATATTTTTCCAAGCTTCCGTTGATTTTACATAAATAATCTAAGAACCACTCCTGAACTCACTACCAGCTGATATTTTTCCGCCCCTCTGCCGTCCCCTTTGCTTCAGGATGATGGTGTCGTATCCACCGCTGGCTTAGGACCATTCTGATGTAACAAAAAGCATACATAAAACACTAACTTATATAATTATTAACTTATATAATAAAAGGATACAATTTAGGTATTTCCTCTACCCACCCATAGCCATGGATCTGAAAAGAAAAGAAGAAAGCAGAAAGGAAGAGATAAATCGCCAACAACTATAAACCTTGATGACATACGTATCTAGGTCATGTGATCCGATTAGCCAATCAAGTTGGACTTGCGTAAAGTACTATCATGGGATTGAGGCACCTGTTACTTAGAGTGCCTATATAATAAAAGTGGCGACAAGGGACCAAATTTGGCCCAATGCGCATGCGCGGCAGCCATTTTTTTTCCAGAATCGTCTCAAAGAAGATTGCTGGGCGAATTAATATATCATTTCAAGAAGAACAAAAAGCATATGATTGTTATAATATGGATACATTCGGTATAAATGAATCATATAAACGCTCAATTACATGCGTAATTGATGAGATGGATTGCACAACGCGCTAACTTAGATTGCGGGAAACACCATGTTGTTACACCAAAGCTATTTACTTAAAAAGTCTTCAAATTTATACTGACAAAACACTAAAATAATATTAAATAAACATTCTAGAACGCGAAATGGAACATGAATAAGCAATATTTTCTTTTTAATTTAATATACACATGTTTTTCTCGAACACACAAAAAGTTCCCATGTTAAGTCTACGGGAGCTAGGAAAAGACCACCTCGGGGGGTAGAAAAGGTCTCTAAGCCAATCAGAAAGTGTTTCCCGTATGTCGCCACTCTTATTATATAGGCACTCTAGTGCTACTATACTAGGACGAGCGAAATTTTAATTACTGAAAACATTTCATCTAAAGACAGGTTTCAAAACATAATTTCAGTATGAGAAGTTTTTCCTGTCAAGCTAAATGTAAATAACGATAGTGTTTCTGCTACGGAACATGTATCCTGTACGTATTTCGTATAACCTCACTTGATTCAGACATTGGTGCTACTATACTAGGACGAATGAAATCTTAATTAATGAAAACATTTCATCTAAAGACAGGTTTACAAATATAATTTCAGTGTGAGAAGTTTTTTCTGTCAAGCTAAATGTAAATAACGATAGTGTTTCTGCTACGGAACATGTTTCATGTACGTATTCCGTATGACGTCACTTGACTTTTGTTTTAAACACGATTTCAGTACTTCGCCAATAAGAATTCCGAATTGATATATGATAGTTGATTGATTAAAGCCAATTAAATTAAACGCAAACGTCGCCAAAACGAAGCTGAACTATAATTTAAGGTAACCCCAATATGAATCGAAATCATTTAGCTAGCGCAAGTAAAATTTTCACTTTGCGTCTTTATTGTATGTGTTTACACTGAAAACCCCACTACTTCACATTCACGAAAACAAAATAATTTAAAAATTGCAATCAAGTGACACGAGAAACGGGAAATAACGCTACTGGCTGTTGTCAACGGTCCTTGATCAACCCATAGACGTGAAATATAAGTACACCGAGTATTTCTAGTAGCTTCAAAAAGTATGATCAATATGTCGACTAGTAGTCACGTGACTGCTATGTGAAAAATGAGCTCGGTATTTTTACTGATTTGGAATCTTTTCACCTTGTTCAGCGTGATAACATCTTATGACAGGGTAGGTGAGTGAATCTGCAGTTCTATAGCTTGGTGAAATGATCTAACTCTACTACAGTCAAACCCTGTTTTAGTGAACTGTCACAGGTAATTCTTTTTTTTTTTTTTAATTAACGTCGTATTAGAGCAACACAACAGGCTATGAACCGTCACCGGACCCAATAAAAAGTTCAATATAACCGATGGTACACTATCCAATTTTGTTGACACATACAAATTTCTTAACATTTGATGGTGGTTTTGTTGAAAACAATTGTTGGGATTTGATACAATTTACTAAAATATAAATTATTAAATACTTAAACAATTTTTAACATGTTTACTAGTACTTCAGTAGTTTTACTTTTATTTTTACTCTTTATGGCAAAAATTTGTTAGTTTGTATCGGGTACATTTCGATTTTAAGTACAGTTCGTCAATTTTTCTATTCATTCTATTCTATTCAACATTTTCCGTAGAAAAAAAGTATTTAGAATTACCTTTGAAAATCTGAAAAAATATCTGTGGAAGGGAAAATTCAGTTCACTATAAGCGAACTTACATTTTCTCAGGAGCTCACTATAAGCATTTAAAATGACAAAAGTTAAACAGGAGTTCAGTCGGGACCAATGTAGAAGTTCACAATTTAACCGAGAGTTTACTATATCTCGGGTTCACTATAGCGGAGTTCGACTGTACTATCAATTGATGGACCAAGATGATGACGCAATAGGTGGGCGTCTTTTTCCGTCCCGTGGACCAATCATATGAGGAATGTTAGATTGCTCCCAGCAAACAAAAGTAGTCTAGGGATTAAGTTACTACCAATTTTGTTCCCATGATCCTGGGCACATAAAACGGTTACCATTGCTCACTACCATTATATTTTCTCTATGGATCAACCCCAAAGGGTAAGACTTGAGGATAACACCTCGTAATTTTGAACTACGGTCAGATGACGAGACCAAAACTGCAATCAAGTAGAAAGCTTAGGCAACAAAGCGGAAATGTTTAGGCATCATTGACGCCTGACTTCCTGTTCCTAATTTCTTCCTGTGTGTGTCTTGAACATTTTTATCACAATCCTCTCAAATTCTTAATGAGGCTTAAATATGATATACACTACCCTACAAGAATGGACCGGACGCCAGCGGATTTGCATAAAATCCGACTACTTGTTTCGGGGTGTTTTTCGTGGTATGGCCTGGGACCTTTGCATATTGTTACTGGTCAATTGAACGCCGACGCCTACATGAACATTTTGGACAATCAGGTTCTTCCTACGCACTGGCGATTTTACGGAATGGACGAATGTTACTTTGAGGATGAAAACGCTCTGTCATTTTGCAGCCTCTGTCAAGCAGTGGTATCAAGATATGGATGTAAAACGTCTTCCCTGGCCTGCTTAGAGTTTCGACCTAAACCCCATAGAACATTTGTGGGACGAGTTAGAGCGACGCTTACGGAACCACGTCCGAAATCTAGAGCTGAGCTGGCGATATTCTTGCCGCAGGAATGGACACAAATACCCATAGCTCTGTGCTTCGAAACCTTGTTGAAAGTATGCCCAGAATGGTGGCTAGTGTAATTGCAGCACGTGGGGGACCATCCTCTATTAAACATGTATTATTTCTCTTATACCGTCACATCTTGCTGTCCGGTCCATTATTTTAGGGTAGTGTATGTTTACCCTGACCAGGGTAGGTATAACGTAATTTCCATTTCTTTGATTTATCTAGCAGCGGTCTTGCAAGTGTGTGGTTCACACTGACGGCTTGACGTCATCTTGTCAGTGCCTGACCAACATGTCTTCCTCATAAAAATTCAAAGCATTATTTGACTTCTAATAAGATGTTTTGTCCTATTACTTTAGTATTATTGTAAGAGGTAGAGAAATTGATGGTACAATTGATTTATTGAAGTTAATAGGAAAAACTAATTGGGGGGTATTTAAATAAGGACACATATTAAATGCTTAGGCCCGGTGCACACATCCGGTTTTTCAACGTGCTGCGCCATTGCGGCAACTATACACACATAACCGTGAAATGACGCACGAACTCATTTCGCGCCATTTGCGATAAATATTCTATCGAAGAAAACGTGTTTATTTCGCTTACTTGGTGTAAAAAAAGGTATATTTTGAATCAAAATAGACGTTAGTGGATACAACATTGCATACATACATACATTTATTAATTATTATTTATATTCTATTTGCCGACCAACCGGTATAGTGGTTAAGGTGTTAGCCTCTAGATCGGAAGGTTCCTGGTTCGAATCCGGGTCCGGGCATGGATGTCTGTAAGCGTATGGCGTAGAGGCGGCTGGTGCACCTTAAATCTGTCGTGGTCGAAAGTCCTCACGTTGGGTTGGTGTGGAAGTTTGGAGAGTGGGGTGCCAGCTCAGGTGTTGCTTCGTCATCTGACCGTGGTTCAAAATTACATGTGTTGTCCTCGGATCTTTCCCTTAAGGGACTGATCCCGGACCGTCGTCAATAGCCCGTTGTGTTGTTCTAGTACGACGTTAACTAAAAATTACCATTATTTATATTCTATTTGTTTATGAAAATAAGGTACTTCAGAACGGAGACTCATGTGCGGCGCCGTGGGAAACTACGGTACAAATTGGAGGCATGTGTGCACTGCTCCATTGGATCTAATGTATCTCAGACCGCACTTGCGTGAAATTTTTAGGTATTACATTTGACAAGAAGTTGACTTTTCAACCGCATATTTTAAATCTACGCAAACGTTGCGAAAAGGCTCTTAAGATCTTACGAGTTTTATCGAAATTATCATGGGGATCTGATCGTACTTATCTTCTAAAAATATGTAGAGCCCTAATACGATCAAAATTGGATTACGGCTGTGTGGTGTATGGTTCAGAGCCAGAAAATTTGCACTTCAAACTCTGAATACTATTCACCACACAGCTTTACGTTTATGTTCTGATGCCTTTAGGACTTCACACGTAAGCAGCTTGTATGTAGACTCTTTTGAACCTTTCTGGATTTAAGGCGACAGTTGTCCCTGGAATACTATTTTAGAATTACTTCAACCCCTCATCACCCATTGCATACCATTCATCACAGTCCATATTTAAAACGCCTTTGTCAAGCTAAAACATCCTTCATCCCTACATTCCACTTAAGAATGCTGGATGTGATGAACGGATCCGAACTTTCTTCACTTGACGTCACCCAGAAAAAACTGCATGCTTTCTCTCCTTGGTTTAATCAGTATTTTGAATTTCAAAACCCGTTCCAAAATTTCTGTAAAGCAGATGCCTCTGATATTATCTACAAACAACTCTTTCAAAAGCATATAGAAAAATACTCTAATTTTATATATATTTACACGGATGGGTCTAAAAAGGCAAACTATGTTGGAGCTGCGTTCACTATTAATGATTCTCTTCACAGTTTTAAACTCCATTCTTCATGTTCTGTTTTTACTTCTGAAATAATGGCCATCAATAAAGCGTTAGAAAATATATTTGTTCATTGTCATAAAAAATGTATCATTTTCACAGATTCATTAAGCATTTTACAGTCATTGAAGCATCCCGATCATGACAGTCATCCCATTGTTTTAGAGTCACTAAAAAGAGTTTATCATCTTTCTTCAAAAAACTGTAACTTGGTATTTTGTTGGATTCCATCTCACGTTGGGATATTAGGAAATGAAATAGTTGACAAAGCTGAAAAATCGGCCGTAAATAATATTAATCATACCATTTCTTATCGTGACTTAAAATCTTGCATTTACAAAGTTTTAGAAGAGAAATGGCAGAACGAATGGAATGAACAAACGGAGAACAAACTTCACTTTATTAAACCAAATATAACTCAATGGAAATCGCTACCTTTAAGAAGGCAGCAGGTAATAATAACACGCCTCCGTATTGGACATACGCAGATAACCCATAGACACCTCCTCCTCGGAGAAGATCATCCTATTTGCAATTACTGCATTTGCCCACTAACCGTAAAACACATTTTAATAGAATGTTCACATTTTAATAGTCAACGACTTAAAAATTTTAATTCGTATACCTTTGCTGTAGAATACATGGTTGGAGAGAATCCTCGTCCAAATATTTTTAGCTTTTTGCAAGACATTGGTTTTATCCATCACACATAATTTAATATAGTATTCATTTTATTATGGCATGACTCATTTCATTTATTTATTAGATTAAATATCTGACTTTTTATCTTGAGCGGCACCGCACGTTGAAAAACTGGATGTGGGCACCGGGCCTAAATCTTTCGAATGCCGATAACACGAAGTGCACAAGAATTTCTTGCTTAACTTCGAATTACTCTCAAAACACATCCTGTCTAAACATGCGGTCACACAAGCCATTATCATTAGATTTTATTTATCCTGACCCCTCAGAGGCAAGCAGGAAATTCTAGAAAATTTGCAACAGTTTTGATTTGTTGTTGTTGTCGTATGTTCGTCTGGGATGCATATGAAAGCAAGTGGTGAACAGAAACATTCAAGACAATACAGAAGAAGAATATTTTTTTATTATAACAGACGATGATCCCAGCAAAGAACAGAAGGTGTGCGCTGCTTTCCTTTCAAGACGGGAATCCATTCCAGGCGAAAGTCCGACTTCTTTCCCAGGTTTTACATCCATGCCTTATCCGGGATTCGAACCCGGGCCCACTCGGGGACAACCGAGGATTATAACCACCATACAGGCTGGGCGGCTCAGTTTTGATTTAATAAATTAGTAAGAATTAACAGGTCATGTGGACGCTGAGGTAGGAAGTTAATTAACGTCGTACTGGAACAACACGGTATTCGCGACGGTCCTGGATCACTCCCGAAGGGAAAGATCAAAGGACATAAAGTATGTCTTATGACGTTGTTGGAGTGTGAGTCCGCATTTGTATAGAGTTGCGAGAAAAATGGCGAAATCGCCCAAGTTTATTACCATCAGATTATCTATCAATGTACCAATCAGCTGATGAATCAGTGGATCTTCCAACTGGGCCTACGCAACCACAGAACTCAAGAATTTAGGTAATGGTAATGGTAATTTTAGTTAACGTCGTACTAGAGCAACATAACGGGCTATTGACGACGGTCTGGGATCAGTCCCAGGGATAAATCAGAGGACAACACCTCGTAATTTTGAACCACGATCAGATGACGAGATCAACGGCTGAGCTGGCATCGCACTCTCCAAACTTCCACACCACGACAACGTGTAGACATTTGAGAGAACGATAGATTTAACATGCATCCTCCCCCACGTACACGACGGTCTTTGGTTGGATTGAGTTTCGAACTCTCGATCCTCCGGTTGCAAATACACTGCTCTACCAATCCTTCTATCGCGATTCAGTGTAGACGCTGAATTCCTGAGAATCAGAAAACAAGGTTTAAAGAGTTAGCAAAGGTTAATTTAATATTTACGAAGCGAAAATTGTCAGATACAGACATACTCGTCCTACCACGCTGAGTGCGGACCAACAAGTGGTGTAGATTGTGTACGAGGGGCGGAGTTGAGAAGCCACTTCAACCCTTAAACAAACAATATTAATAAATGTGAGGTGATTTAATATATGAAGTGATTACTTCACATATTAAAAGCAGCCTTGATGCTTGGTCACTGTGATGTAGGGTATTATTTCTCAATCGCCGGGTCCTGATAACAATTATACCGGGCCGTGAAAGGTTCTCCTGGAATTCGTTGTTTGTTTTTAAGCAATTTTATGAAATAAAAGATATTTAATTAAAAAAATTTATTTATTTAAAGAAAATTATACTTTTAGGTATCGATCTGATGTGAAATTTTCCGCAGATTTGAAATCCGTTTGAAATTTTCTTTAACGGTTTAGGAGATATAAAAAAGAACAAAATAACTCCACTTAAAAGTTTATTTGTTTTTTATCGTCTGGTCGTTTGCTGGAAATGTGAAAACGGAAACGAAAAATAAATAAATTTAGAATCTATGATCGCCATTCTTCGGAAACCAAATAATAAAAACTAATTCGTAAATTAATTAATTTTAAAATGTTCTAGATTAAATTTCAAAATTCGGACTTAGTACAAAAATTAGAAAAAATTCGGACTAACTGTGTGTATGCATGGGTGATGTATCGATACATCGTGAAAAGCCGGTGTGATGTCGACATCGCCAAATCGGTTTCTCGATTTTCACCATGGTGATGGATAGTGACATCGCGATTTTTCCCGACCTCATACACCCATCCCTTAGCTAACGCAGATCTCGCGGTCATCGCAACATCGCGATTTTTCCTAATGTCAGGCAGCCAATTCCTTAGCACAGATCTCACGGTTTTCCGGTGTCACGATGTTGTCGCTCGGCGCCAACGATTTCGATGTTTTCTTAGCACTTGCGCGATATCTGAGTCGACTAATCAGCATTTCTAGTGGAACTTTTGTGTTATTTTAGCATTATTGGGGGAAATTACGGTTTTGGTTTAGACGGCTGTAACGTCGTGAGAAGAATTTACTTGGCGAGTGGCTTGAATACATTTGGAACAATTTTTAAGAATGCAGAAGATTAATTAGTTATTGAAGACATTTACATAAGTTAAGGCTATTTCGAGGCTAATATAAAGAAAATACAAATATGGTTTCAGTCCCGCGGTTTCATAGGAGCAGACTAGTACTGCGTCTGTTTACGTTCAGGCGTTCAACGATTGTCACCCTTTTTTCGAGAGAAGACCGCACACGTTCTTCCTAAAGCGCGACAGTTCAAAGACGATGGGCTACCCCTTTCTGGTCATAAATTCGCCAGCCTATTCCCTTCGACGACGAATCCACGTAACAAAGGAAATCTCGGTAAGGACTCCCATAAAGCTGTAGCATAGAGACCCCCTATGACGCTACAGCATTCCTACCCCGTTAGAGAAACTTTTTTCTAGGAGAGGCTTTATGGCAATGTAATTCACTACTAATGGTGCTGAAACACATGTATTTTCACTGCACAGAGTATCTCTGTCGTTAAAGGTTGCGACATTTTTCATAACTTTAACATTTGAAAACCTACTAGAATTAAATAAATAAACCTACGGATAAACAATTTTTAAAATTCTACCCAGTGCAGTTACCTGTAAAGGATCACATTTAAATCTATCATCAAACACACTTATATTTGTAAAATTTCATGAGGAAACCAAAATTTAAACATTATTTAGTTAGAACAGTGCATTTAATTGTTGGGTAAGAGTATTTCAATATTATATTACTTTTTGCAATTTAACTGAAATTTAATTCGAAACTGTTATTGTGGAAACATTGAGTATTTTTTTTTTATTATTCCAATTGTATCGATTTATGTGACAAAGGTTTTTAAAGTGTGTTTTGCAAATCTTTTGTAGGTTTAAAAAATGGCTTTTTTAAATAAGGTCAAAAAAGAGGATCTGCGAGTTCTCGAAGAAGAGCTAGGTGAATCCGTTTCTCCCGAATTGCGCGTTGTAGGTCTAAAACGTTTAATTTTAGAGAGCATGAATTTTGAGGAAAGTTGTGTTCAAGATTTGTTAGAAACTATAATTACAGACCAAATTAGTACAGAGCGAACCAAGAAAAGGAATATGAACTGGAGAAATTAAGGTTAGAAAACGTAAGATCCGTCCATACATACTAATTATAATGAGGGGAGACGCACCGCCAAAATTTTGGACACTTAATCCCTAAATTTGATTTGGAAAAGGGCGAAGTTAGTTTGTATCTGGTTATGTTCGAACGTCAGATTAAGCGGTTTCGTGTTGAAAAAAGTGAATGGGTGTCCCATCTAATTTCATGATTACCGCTAGATGTAGTGCAACTTATTGCACGTGAATCAGATGCCGACTCGGAAAATTACGACCACAAAAAAAATTGTTGTTAAAAAGATTTAAATTAAGTCCTGGAAATTTTAGAAAAAAAATTCTTCCAACACCAAAAACGCGAAGAAACTACATGGGAAGATTATGTATTTGAATTGAAAATCTATTTCAATGAATGGATTGCGGGATTGGATATTCAAGATTTTGACGGCTTAAAAGACCTAATTATAGCGGATCAAGTAAAAAAAAACGGGTACTCCCCGAAATTAAAGACCGTTTCTTGGATGATTGGTCAACTACCACGTCTTCCTCAAAATTAGCAGAAATGCTCGATCATCGGACGTTAGGAAAATCAAAAATCCCATCTCCGACCGTAAGGAATTTAAAAGAGATACAGCTTCCCCTAAAAGGTCTGAATTTAAAGTAGGAACCCCTTTTCAAAAAGGTCACACCCGATTCGGAAAACCAAATGTAAGAGCTGAAGATAACTTTGAGAGACGAAGAATACACAAATGTTACACGGTTCAACAGTACTCAATATCTGTGGCCAGTGTCCGTCCAACTAACAATAAAGAGCGCCGACGCCCCATTGAGGTGGTTAATAATTTGGAAAGCTCAGAAGGGGGGGGGGGGGGTAATCCCTTAGCGTCCTTTACGAGTCGTGGTTTAGTGAATGGCCGATAATAGACATTTTGCGTGACACGTGCGCTACAATTGATTTAGTTTGTCACAAATATGTGGAGCCAGATGCCTTTACAGGTGAACATGTTTGGTTGCAAACCTTATTGGATACAAACCAGATATGTTTACCTCTTGCCCTGGTTGTTGTAGAGGGAAAATTTGGCAAGGTAAGAACTAAGGCCGCCGTAGTTGGATATGAGCTTGATAGGGTAGGGGTCGTTATTTATTACGGAATAGAACCGCTGATCTTTTAAAAGAAAGAGATGGAAATGGGTTTTTTTTTCCGGGAGGGAATACCTAATTGCTATTCAAACAAGATCTCAGGCGAGAGAAATAGAAAATTCAAAAAATTTGGTGAGTCAAAAAGGGGAAATACAACGAGTTGCTAATGAAAATGCAAAAGAGGCGATTCATGTTGAGTCAAATACTAAGGAGCAAATAGAAATTCCAGAAGTGGAAAACAATGCACCCGAATTCTCTTTACTTAAGATAAGTCACGAGGATTTGAAAAGTGGTCAACGAAATAGTGAGGGTTTGAAGGAAATGTTTGAATTTGTGGAAGGGAGTGCTCCATCTTCGAAAAGAGGGACGTATTGCATGGAAAAATGGTTGTTACTAAAACGACAAGAAGATCGTTTGGGCAATATAAAGAAATTATTAGTCGTCCCTGAGGAAATGAGGGATAAAATAAAAGGAATACGCCAGCACATTTGGAAAACACGAAATCCAAAGATAAACTATCGAGATATTTTTACAGGCTCAGCTGTTTTAAAGATTTGGTAAACTTTGTCAGGAGATGTGACCAATGTCAAAGAGCTGGGAAACCCAATGAAAAGAAAAAAGCTCCACCTAAAATAGTATCTGTAATTCTGGAGGCTTTTCCAAAAATAAATATTGACGCATGTGGGCCCTTACCAGTAACACCACATGGAAACCTTTACTTAATTACAGCGATATGCATGTCATCAAAATATCCAGAGGCTTACCTGTTCCCGACATTAGCTTAATAACTGTTACGGAGGCGTTATTAAATTTGTTTAGTCGTATAGGATTTCCGCGGGAGATACAGTGTGATTAGGGAACATCTTTTACTAGTGCTCTGACCACTGAATTTCTTGAGCGGTATGGCATTAAAATTACTCACAGTTCCGTCTATCATCCCCAATCAAATCCAGTGGAAGGTTTTCACAGACCATCAAAAATTGGACGAAGCTCCTCTGGTCAGGGTGACCATCAAAATTTGCACGAAGCTCCTCGGGGCAGGGTGACTTTCAAAAATTAAAACAGTTCTCTCTTGGTCAAGGTGACCATCAGTATTGTAAGTTTCCTTAGGTCTGGGTGACCATCAACAATCCAACACAATTTTTTTGGTCTGGGTGACCATTAAAATAGAACGCAATGTCTTTGGCCAGGTTGACCATAAAAAACGAAAAACGCTCGATAGGGACCGGAACATAATGCTCTTGATGGGGATTCTTATCCCTCCTCTGTGCAATAGGGATGCGACATCGATGTCAATGTTTTCAAAACATCGATGTTTTTTTTTAAAAACATCGATGTTTTTAAAAAAAAAACATCTATGTATTTAACATCGATGTATTGGGGCCGCCGATGTTTTGGTAACATCAATGTTTATACTTGTCGATGTTGTTACGTTGTCGATGTTTTATTTTTAAATGAAAAAAGTACCGTTATACAAATTTAAAAAATAACCAAGTAGCATAATTTTCATAATCAGCAAATTGAACATACTTTTAGACCAAAATGGCCAAGGGTGAAGGGTCTGAAAAGTAGGGATGCGACATCGATGTCGATGTTTTCAAAACATCGATGTTTTTTAAAAAACATCGATGTATTGGGGCCGCTGATGTTTTGGTAACATCAATGTTTATACTTGTCGATGTTGTTACGTTGTCGATGTTTTATTTTTAAATGAAAAAAGTACCATTATAAAAATTTTAAAAATAACCAAGTAGCATAATTTTCATAATCAGCAAATTGAACATACATTCAGACCAAAGTGGCCAAGGGTGAAGGGTCTGAAAAGTAGGGATGCGACATCGATGTCGATGTTTTATAAAAAAACATTGATGTATTGAAGCCGATGTCGCATCACTAGTTGCTAAACCAGTTTAATAAATGGGGAAACAAGTTTAAATACACTGAATTTTTTAAAAACATCGATGGTTTGGTGGTGATGTATTATCAACATCGATGTTTTAATTTTGAACATCGATGTTTTGCTGTCGATGTAGCATCACAAGTTGCTAAACCAGTTTTAAGAAATGGGGGGAAAAGTTTAAGTACACTTAATTTTAAAAACATCGATGTTTTTGGGTCGATGTACTATCAACATCGATGTTTTAATTTTGAACATCGATGTTTTAATTTTGAACATCGATGTTATGCTATCGATGTCGCATCCCTACTGTGCACCAACTTGGTTTGCTGTAACGTCGTGAGAATAATTTACGTGGAGAGTGGCGTGAATACATTTAGAACAACTTTTAAAAATACAGCACATTTAATTAGTTATTGAAGACATTTACATAAGTTAAGGCTATTTCGAGGCTAATATAAAGAAAATACAAATACCTTTAACGGTCTAGGAGATAAAAAAAGAACTAAATAACTCCACTTAAAAGTTTATTTGTTTTTTATCGTCTGCTGGAAATGTGAAAACGGAAACGGAAAAAAAAAAAAATTTAGAATCTATGATCGCCATTCTTCGGAAACCAAATAATAATAAAAAAATTTGTAAATTAATTCATTTTAAAATGATCTAGATTACATTTCAAAATTCTGGCTTCGTACAAAAATTACAAAAAATTCGGACTACCTGTGTGCTATGGATGGGTGATGTATCGATACATCGTGAAAAACCGGTGTGATGTCGACGTCGCCAAATCGGTTTCTCGATTTTCACCATGGCGATGGATAGTGACATCGCGATTTTTCCCGATCTCACACACCCATCCCTTAGCTAACGCAGATCTCGCGGTCATCGTGACATCGCGATTTTTCCTGATGTCAGGCAGCCAATTCCTTAGCAAAGATCTCACGGTTTTCCGGTGTCACGATGTTGTCGCTCGGCGCCTACGATTTCGTTGTTTTCTTAGCACTTGCGCGATATCTGAATTGACTAATCAGCATTTCCAGTGGAACTTTTGTGTTTTTTTAGCATTATTGGATGAAATTAGGGTTTTGGTTTAGACCGACTGTAACATCGTGAGAAGAATTTACTTGGCGAGTGACTTGAATACATTTAGAACAACTTTTAAAAATACAGCACATTTAATTAGTTATTGAAGACATTTACATAAGTTAAGGCTATTTCGAGGCTAATATAAAGAAAATACAAATATGGTTTCAGTCCCGCGGTTTCATAGGAGCAGACTAGTACTGCGTCTGTTTACGTTCAGGCGTTCAACGATTGTCACCCTTTTTTCGAGAGAAGACCGCACACGTTCTTCCTAAAGCGCGACAATTCAAAGACGATGGGCTACCCCCTTCTGGTCATAAATTCGCCAGCCTATTCCCTTCGACGGCGAATCCACGTAACAAAGGAAATTTCGATAAGGACCTCCGTGAAGCTGTGGCAGAGAGACCCCCTACGACGCTACACCGACACAACGATTCCGATGTTTATTTATGCGCACGTGTGATTTTCGATGCCGCGATGAAAAGCCTAATAATAAGAATCTTTTGTGGTCATTAATTTTGCAATTACTGCGCTGATCTTTGTTCGGGAATAAGGTGACAGGTGAGACATATAAAGATTGAAAATTAAGTTTCAAACTGCGAGGGAGCGAATAATTCTACTCTATTTGCTGAATTTATCTAGGTAAGCTTCATATTACATTCTTTAATTAGTTAATGCTTTTTCCCCTTAAAAGTAATTCAGAACAAAATAATATTTCAAAATATGCGAATTTAACGGTCTGTTATCATTTTTTTTCAAATTAATGAGGAATTTCTCAAAAGTATTTGTGTCCTGAAGCTGACTTTCGTTTCCAGAATTTTTTTTAGCGAAATTGAAATTTAGTATAATTTACAAATTTTAAAACAAAAATGATTTCGTACTTCAAAATGAACTCCGAAAACCCATTCATGTTTCACGATGTTACAATCAATCCGTATGCATCCCTTTCTGTTGCGAACTTCTGTGGCAATCTAGGTCATATATGCCGCCATCATTACTTACAAGAATCAAATGTCTCTTTATTTCTATTTATGCTGAAATTTTTCTCCGTCTAAATAAGCTAATTTTTTAATCTACTTGAGCATACATGGTGTGTGAAACACACACACACTTATACATATATGCAAAATCTTGTTTAAAATCATGCGTGTTTCTTAAATGTGTAAATCTTTATTTGTTATTTTTTCCTAACACGATTTTGTATAGCAAAGAAAATAAATAACTCCAGGAATACTCCAGGATACCATAGCTGTGTGCCCAAATCCCATTATTGTAATTGCCATAGATTCGTAAGGACGGTCCACGCACGCAGACAGTTCCTTTTATAATATTAGAGATTTTCATTTGGAAGATTCTGTGAGAACAAAATTCGATTATTTTTCAATCGCCGGGCCCTGGTAACAATTATACCGCGATACGAGAGGTTCTCCCGGAAATCGTTATGTTTCTATTCAAGCAATTTTATGAAACATTTCCAGTTGGAAGATTCTTTGTTTACAGATAAAACGAGAGTTTTGAAACATTAATCTAATTAAAGATATTTAAAGGATTATAAATCGAAAACCTTCTACAAAACTGTTTAAATCTGAGATTATAAGAACAATGAGCACTAAACAACTGTCATACCAAATGGGGTTTTTTCTAAAAATCTTTTTTTTTTAAACTCTAAATCCTGAAACTTCCGAAAATATTTAAATCGTGGCGATAAATCTAGAAAATATTTACTTTTGATGGAAATTGATTTGATAAAGTATTCTGTTCTTAAAAAATTATCTCTTCGGCAACGAAAGTACAAAATGTTTGCTTTTTTTTCTATTTAGTAAACTGCTAGTAATGAAATACTGGCCAATACATCATCGATTCATGCTAGACTTTAGATCATTACAAACCTGTAGTGATAAATGGTTCTAGGAACAAAGGAGGAAAAAGTAACATCAAATCCATTTCTGTTTTAAACCTACTAGAGTAACTTATTTTTAAAGTTTTCCCGTCCACGATAGAGTTTGCCAAAACTTTTGTATTTAATCAAGCAAATAGATTTCCGTCCTTGTGTAGCTGTGGACTTGCACTTTTCGTCCCGAATCTTTTGGTCATTTTTTCAGTTTATTTGAGTTTATCGTTCTTCGAGTTAAAACTCTGTACTTTTCGAGAGAAAGATATACTGTTTAGATCTGAGATCAGCCTTTATTGATAGTCCACATTACATGGCTCCAACAGCCAAAGTGCTCGTAAAATAGTAGCAATACTAGCATAAATCTTTAGAAATAGTAGCAAAAGGTCTCCTCTTGAACCCTATTTAGCAGCAATCGTACCATAAATCTTTAGAAATAATAGCAAAAAGTCTCTTAAACCCTATTTAGTAGCAATTTTATGTAGTTCGGATGCAATGATTTCACCAAGAAATTTAAATTTTAAAATTAAAGAACTAAATATGTCCTCAGCAAGGTTTTCTTGACAATCAAGCAACCAGATTCCCATGGGGCGGGGGTTTCCTTTTTATTCTCATGGTTGTCACGGGATGGCAACTTGGCGTCCCTTGGAAAACATTCTCCAAAAGAAAAATCAGAAATATTTTTTCCGTCCGCTATTACTTAAAAAAGAGAGCTAAATTTTCGTTGGACTTTGTAAATTTTCAAAAAAAAAATGTGGCCAAAATTTTAAAAATAGCATTTTGGGCGACTTTGTTTTAAAAGATACCCCTAGTCACCAAGGTTGAAAAATGGTGGCAAAGAGTCACCTTTTAGTCACCTGAGGCACCCCTGTATTAGGATATCTTTATGGAACTAAGACAAAAGTTTTTTTTTTTTTTTTATTTCAGACTTTAAGCTGACATAAATACAAATAAACATGATCGATCGCCGTTTTTACGCCTTGTTGGCAAACTTAAAATCTATCGCCCCCTTTCCCCATCTAATCACTAACTGTGTTACATATATTGTTACACGTTATATATATTGTATTCGTTTAGGACATCACAGTACAGAATTAATACGTAGGGAAATTAATGCAATTTGTAACAGCGACTTTCCACTGGCATAGCGTCTATGTAAGCCCATATAATACCGAATGATAACAAAATTAAAATTTATTCAGACAGATTCAACAGAAAAGACGATTTTTTTCCCCACGTAAATCTGAGAGAAACACCAGTTTTAATTTTCAACATCCTTGACTTTTACAGCTAGAGGTTCAACCATGAAATATGGATGTCCAATCATTTCAACTTTTAATGATTTCTTACAGTGAGTGGTTAATGGTGTTTATCTTGCGCAATGGTTATCTTCCAACACCGACCCTTCCTCTCTTCCCATAACTCCGATCTGACATCCAGTCCAGAAAATATGCGCAGTTGGTTTTTGTGCAAAGTCCATCAGTCTCTCTTCATTTCTCAGCCTTTCTAAATGACTGCTTCAAGCTTTAAGACAGCTTTTGGATTCATACCCCACATAGCACAAATTTGTACCCAGGAAGCCCTCAAAACTTAATTGCGTTTATGCATAGCTTCCATAGAATGTCCTGATTTCTCCCAAGAACCGCCGACCAACCGGTCTTGGTGGTTAAGGTGATAGCCTCTATATCGGAAGGTTCCTGGTTCGAATCCGGGTCAGTGCATGGATGTTTGTAAGCGTATGGTGCAGAGGCGGCTGATGCAACTTAAATCTGTCGTGGCCGTAAGTCCTCACGTTGGGTTGGTGTGGAAGTTTGAAGAATGGGGTGTAAGTTCAGGTGTTGACTCGTCATCTGACAGTGGTTCAGATCTTTCCCTTAGGGGATTGATCCTGTACCATCGTCAATTGCTCGTTGCGTTGTTCTAGAAGTTTGGAGAGTGGGGTACCAGCTCAGGTGTTGCCTCATCATCTAACTGCAAACTGCCATACAAGTTATGAAACCATGGTCATGCTTCATGATTTTTTTGGCGATCGACTCATCTCAAGAAATTTTTAGGACACCCAGTAGTAGTCTGCTTCAAGCCAAGAATTCTTTCTGCGGAACTTTTTAAATGCAAATTATCCTTCAATATTAATATATAAATCAAAATGGTAGTAGTAGTAATTATAGTAGTCTGCTTCTGGTCTATTTATATTATATATTATAGTAGTCGTCATCTGACCGTGGTTCAAAATTGCGTGTTGTCCTCCGATCTTTCCCTTAGAGGATTGATCCCGGACCGTCGTCAAAACCCCGTTGTGTGGCTCTGGTACGACGTTAATTAAAAATTACCCAAGAACGGATTTAGAACCTCTTATGCAGGGCCACCCTAAGAACAGGGCTAAATGTGCAATAGCCCCGAGGGCGCCAGCCTTTAGAGGCAGCAATTTTGCTTGCACTCAAATCTGTTAGACGACTGGTGACCAGCGCGTGACAGATTATATTGACTTTTTATAGTTCTGAAACTTTTAAAACTTCACCGGTCATCCCTCTCCGGATTCTCCTCCCGTGTATTCTCATATGAAGAGGCGCATTATTGTTAATAGCCCAATTGTGCCAAATATCTTAAGACGACACTGTTCCTAGGGACTTCAAAAGTCCGCCCAAGAGATTCCGTATTACTACCCTAGAAGCTTCTCGATCTTTCCGCTTTAACGACATAGAAGCATCGTACCGTCTACGGGTCTAACTATAAAGATTACTCTGGAAGATTATGGGAGCAGTTAACGTACCAGCAGGAATGTTAACTTGTTAAATCTGGGACGTTTTGAAAGAATGTTCACAACGTTCCCTGGGAGTTCCTAAGGAAAATGTGTGCTTTATGGGTACAGTTATCAAGATTTAACCTTTCGGGCTATATTTAAACTTGGGACCAAAATGATTTACACTGATTGGTGTTTGCGGAAAAGAAACAACGAAGAATGGAGTTGACACATGAGGCATTTATAACATTTGTTGTTTTTAGATCTAACTAGCTGAATAACCCGGCGTTACTCGGGTTTCAAATATGACCGCGACATTTCCCTGTGTTAACTCAAATATACAAACTCTGTAGAACGTGTTTCCTACCAGGACAGCTAAAATATGACCTCGACATTTCCTTGTGTTAACTCATACACAAATCCTGTAGAACGTGTTTCCTTGTCCATCTCCGATTATTGCAGAAAAACAAACTTTTGATTTTAAAATCGGGGCTTCGAGGGGCACTTTTAGGACTACCTGTGTGCCAATTTTCATGGCTATAGATTGGTCTGAAGACAGGAAAGAAATAGCCTGTTTTCCGCAGTGTTCTAAAGTATAAGTGTGCCAAATTTGGTGTGGATTGGTGAAACGGTGTAGATTTGTATAGAGAATACACACATCTTTATATATAGAGAGAGAGAGAGATGGGGGGGAGGAGAGAGATTAGATCCAATGCTCCTTCATCTCCAACTATAGTATTTCCGACCAGGTAAAAGATTGCGTCACCCTCTCAGAGTGGGTTAAGGACACAGGCGCCTCGATCCCATGATAGTACTTTACGCAAGTCCAACTTGATTGGCTAATCGGATCACATGACCTAGATACGTATGTCATCAAGGTTTATAGTTGTTGGCGATTTATCTCTTCCTTTCTGCTTTCTTCTTTTCTTTTCAGATCCATTGCTATGGGTGGGTAGAGGTGGGAGACGAAAATTGTATCCTTTTATTATATAAGTTAATAATTATATAAGTTAGTGTTTTATGTATGCTTTTTGTTACATCAGAATGGTCCTACGCCAGCGGTGGATACGACACAATCATCCTAAAGCAAAGGGGACGGCAGAGGGGCGCAAAAATATCAGCTGGTAGTGAGTTCATGAGTGGTTCTTAGATTATTTATGTAAAATCAACGGAAGCTTGGAAAAATATGAAAAGGGTATTAAAAATTAGGAAAAGTAAATTAGAATGAAAAGGAATTAAATTGGGAATTTTTTTTAAATAATTTGGAGGATCTAAAAGTTTTTCCGCCAGCTGGGTTCGAACTCGGGAAGTCATCTCCGCTGCCGACGCTAATCTGAAGATGGATGACTTTAGCCATTAGGCCATCTTTGCTTCACGAAAAGAAGCTTTTTAAAGTATAAGTACCCTTAATATAAGTTGGCAAGAAATAGTACTAACAACAACCATACAACATATATATGAGGAGCAAATCAGAGTCAACTTGTCGGCCACTTACGCTGTACGCTGAGGCGCTAGTGTATGTATTGTATTTCTACGAAACAACGCGCATATTCAAAATCAAATGGTTACTGCAACAATCAGATTGGCGATATTCAAAATCAAATGGTTACTGCAACAATCAGATTGGCGAGATATCCAAATGAAGCCAAGCTCGTGAAACTAGCCAATCAAGTTGGACTTGTGTAAAGTACTATCATGGGATTGAGCCGCTTCTGTTAAGGACTACTTCCTTGGCGTGTCTCGACACATTTTCGCCATTTGAACGCGAGTAGCTGGGTTCGAATCGCATTTATTTCCAGTTGCACGATATACTAGTCCGGCCCTAAGTGTTGGCAGTCAAATCGCGAGATTTTGAAAGAGTCTATCTGTTAAATTAGAGGGCTGGTGTCACCGTAAACAAAGCGCTCCAACAACTTGCGTGTTTAGCGGGAATTCGGGTTCAAAGTTCAAAGCTCGGAACCGAATGCGATAGCAGAGATAACAAGTTGGCAAGAGGGAAATATCCAGGTATCGCCATTCATGCTTTTACGTGTGGAAGCCTTCTCCTAACGTGCTTTCAAATTTTTTCAAAAATCGACTGACCCAAGGTCGACTGCTTTCTGGTCGAATCCGTACTGCATATTTCTTATTTGTGCACATTTTTAGCGTCCGATACTGTCTGTCCACCACGAGAACTTCTCCAGCTACAAAGTCTGACCCTGTCTGTTGCCGAAAAAACGGATCTTTTCTAATTTTTCCTAGGGTAGGCATGTATTTTAAATAACGTTGTACTGGAGCAACACAACGGGCAATTGATGACGGTTCGGGATCAATCCCCAAGAGAAAAACCCGAGGACAACACCACGTAATTTTTAACCATAATTTTTCCTAGGGTTGCTTCAAGAAACGGGATCAAGTCTGTTGCATTAGCACAATTAATAAATGCATTTGTTTCAAGTTTTACTTGTCATCGAGAAGATCTATGCAAGTTTACTGCCTTTACCTGCCACGGACGTTCGTGAAAAACAAAATGAAATAAAGTCATAACCGAGAGTCGTCCCTTCTCAAAATGAGTCCAGTCTTGCGTTTAAACGACCGCCTAAACTCAGACTTGGTGTTGGGAGCAGTTCTCGTGGTAGATCGACGGTACTTTCGACTTCTACAGCTGACGTTCCTCCCTTACACCCTGCTATGCTGCCTCACTGTAGAGAGGGGAGGTGTTGGAATGGTCGATGTACGTCGGAAACTTGCTCCTAGTAGGGCCACTTTAGGCCCGGTGCACTCATCCGGATTTTCAACGTGCGGCGACTTTTGTAGCGCGATTTTTGATGTACTTTTTATGTCGCAACGGTAGAAATAAAATCAAACTTAACGTTTCAATTTTTCTTTTTTACATAGAACGTAAAATAATTGTAAAGTTTTTTAAAGATCCAATGAAATCAAAGGACAATTTAACGGAAATGAAAAGAACATTATAGATTATTCGGTAGGTAGGTATTTTTATTAACGTCGTACTGGAGCAACACGATGGATTGACCTAGATTATTCTGAATGAAAATTGAAGCGGGAATAATCCTAATAATGATGAGTTGCCTTTACCTGCCATAACTCGCTACAAAAAGTGTCAAAAAACGAGCCAAAAGTATCGCACAAAAGTATGCGTATATCAAAGCTGTACAACCATTGCACTCGTAAACGTGAATTTTAAGTCCCGGTGCACGCATCCGGTTTTTCAACGTGCGACGCCGCTGCGGCACCGAATCCAAACTATGCACCCATAACCGTGAAATGACGCAATTACTCATTTCGCACCATTTACGACAAATAGTCTATCGTAGAAAACGTGTTTATTTCGCTTACTTGGTGTACAAAAAAGTGTATTTTGAAACAAAATAGACGTTACTGGATACAACCATTTATTAATTATTATTTATATTCCATTTATTTATGAAAACAAGGTACTTCAGAACGAAGGCGAGTGTGCGGCGGAACTGCGGTACAAATTGCACGCAAGTTGGACGTGCGTCGCCGCAGGAGCATCGGAGGCATGTGTGTACTACTCCATTGGATCTAATGTATCGCAGTCTGCACATTGAAAAACCGGATGTGTGCACCGGGCCGGGCTTTAATCGACTAAGCATTGCCATTTAGAGGAGCTTCAAAAAATGTGCCCAATATGCCAACTAGTAGTCACGTGACTACTCTGAAAAATTCGAACTTCGCGATTCCCCCCCCCCTCCTTTTTCACTGAGCACAAAAATGGATTGAAAAGAAGAAGAAAAAAATTTTTACAACAGTAATGAAATCACTAATACAAAACTAATCTCGTTTTTTAAAGTTTAGGAAATTTTCAAATCAACAATATTTTAATTTTAATTTAAAAAAAAACGCTTCCAGAAAATAAAAGCCAGAACAGATAAAACAACCTTCGTTGGAAAAAGGCAAGGAAAGTTTCGATGTCATTGAAAATTTTCCATATTGAAAAGAAAACTACGGGAAATTATATATTTCAGTCCATATGACTGGGAGAAAAAGTGGTCTTCCGAAAAGGTTGGCATATATGAAAAGAGCAGTGGCCTGAGCCTTCGTGCACCCCCTCATTCTGCACGACCTAGCAACTTCACCGCAGATTCTTTCGAGTATGAAGTTAAAAAGGTATCATTCGAAGGTTACCTCCTTCGTCTAATGTGAAATAAAAGTGCAGGAAATGGAAACATTCCACAACAAAAGGAGCTGTTCGTCTGGGATTGCGAATAAGGTCTACTCACAAAAATCGAAAAGAATCTCGATTTTTATTCTACTTTGGTTTTTCTGGACACTTAACACATACCAATTTCGTATATCCTACTGTTATCTGAATGTGCGTAATGAAATCATGAGGATAAATACACACACAAGACACTTTTAAACAAATTTCAGAAACAAACACACTGACGAGATCTGTATTTTAATTGTTCGAAAATTAACAAATTTTAAAAACAGTAGAACCTTTATTATCCGAGATAATATGCACCGAGGCACCTCGGATAACCAGAAACTCAGATAATACGGACGTAGCCTCAGCGAAGTACAGAAAAATGTATGTACTACATGTAAATGCAACTGCTACTCAGTTCGTATCATCCGAGTTTCTGGTCATCTAAGGTGGCCTCTCGCGGTTCACATTACTTCGGATAATCTATATATATAATTCTCAGACGCGGCACGCAAAAAAGACGTTATTTGTAATCGCGATTAGGCAACACTGTACGATTGTTTGTTTATCGCGAAGTCTCGCGCATCGATTGGATTTATAGCGTTATCGGATGAAATTTTATTGAAAAAAAAAAGGAAATTTTAATGAGCTCTTGCAGTTAGTTTATAATAGAAATCAAAGAAAGCGGAGGATCTTTTCAGGGCTTCATTTAAAAAACGGTCCTTGGTGGAGTGGTCGTTCACGGTAAGAAGGCGATTTGTCGCCAAATATGGTAACATTCACCTTTTGCGGATTGTCTTCACATCTGCCGTTTTTGTTATGGCAACCCTATCTGCTGTTACGGAATTCAGCCGCCATCTTGATTTGGCGACAAAAATTAGTTGGCGACAAACGTCTTACCGTGAACGACCACTCCACCCGGTCCTTTTCAGGGCCAACAATTATAGTTCAACAAGACACTAGCACTACAACTTTCGGCAACAAACTCAATGAAAAAGTGTGGGTCGTTTGAGTGCTGGGAAAATGTACACACAAACAACATGCTGGGTATTCAATTTCCAAAGCAACGCTCACATTTCGAGTCAAAATTTGCACAAAGTTTTCATTTGAATTCTGATTTTAGAGATACTGTATATATTTTTTCTGTAATACACAGCAAATTTAGATTTGAAACACATTTTTTTGGTAACATATTTTGTAAACAATCCCTTCTGCTAGGACACATGTCTTCATTGAGGCGAGCGAAGCGAGCATAGGTTCGCGCAGCAAACCAATGAGGATTGCGAAGCAATCCTCCGGGGGTTGGCGAGCGTCAGCGAGCAGGGGGCAGGCCCCCTAGTTAGATTCTAATGTACTATACAGAAATTATTATCACATTGCTCTTCAGAGTTAAGTAGTAAAAGGAGTTTTTATATAGGTCACCATTTCTGCTCAGAAATGTAATGTCAGACAACATTGTTTATTGGAAATTTCGTTGCTCTATACTCAGTCATTTTGTTCAAAGGCTGATTAGATATGGACCTTTCGAAACCCTACGAACATCCATGCCCGATTCGTTTATAAAATAACTGTTCTTGTTCTGGCCTGGGCGAAATTAGAAGTAATTTTTATGTCTAAATTTATAGATAATCCAAAAATATGAATTATTTATTATGAATTATATTATTATAACTATTATGAATTATATTATTATAACTATTAATAATAATTCTAAATTGTATTTTTTAATTATTAATTATAATTATATATTATATTATTATAAGTAATAATTATAATTCTATATTAAATTATTATAATTATTAATTATAATTATATATTATATTATTATATTATAATTAGTACTGTATATTATATTATTATTATATATTACATTGTTATAATTATTAATTAGTACTATATATTATATTATTATTATATATTATATTATTATTATATATTATATTATTATAATTATATATTATATTAGTATAAATATTAATTCTATATTATATTATTATAATTATATATTATATTATTAGAATTATTACTTATAATTATACATTATGTTATTATAATTATAATTATAATTATGTATTATGTTATTATAATTATATATTATGTTATTATAATTATAATTATGTATTATGTTATCATAATTATATATTATGTTATTATAATTATAATTATGTATTATATTATTATAATTATATATTATGTAATTATAATTATGAAATATTGTAATTATAATTAAGTATTATGTTATTATTATTATAATTATGTATTATGTTATTATAATTATATATTATAATATAATTATTAAGGTGATAGAACCATGAGTTGTAGCGCTGTCAGTATTTCATACCGGAGGTGTTCCAACGGTTAACGTTTAGCCTTTCCGAATTTTTTCTCTTTGGGGGAGGGGTTCAAGCATCCTTGAGTATTATTTTTTCCCCTTCAAATATCTGGATCACCAGACTGGATTTTGCTTCAAGGATTTGTGTAAGCACAGAAATTGACGTAACTCAGTACATAAATCATTTTACAATGGCTGTGTTTGCCAAATATTCATACTTGAGAGTAAAAAAAAAACATTAAACAAGTGTTCAGATCTTCGTTCCTCGAATTTCGCAATTCTTATTTTTTGCCACTTTAGAAGCGTTAGACATGGAATGTAGATATGCGAATATGTGAGATGGCAATATCAGCCAGTGAAAAATATCTATAATCTATATACTCACACATCTTTAACTCTTGATTGACTTATTAAAAAATGTTCATTATCTGCTATTTTGTGAAAAGAATTTTTTCAAAAAATATCACATGCATTTACAATAGTTTACCTGTAACAAACTAGTATACAAATACAAAATCAACATTTCTTGGAGGGCTTGGGCCCATAACCCCCTTTTTGGCTCTGCCACTGACCATGGGGCTCTGGAACCAATATGCCAAGTCGTTAAGAACTGTACTGATTGTATTCCTTGTTAAATATTCAAGATTTAAAATATTCCCTGAATTCAATAGCGGAGTCAGAGCACGGACCATTAAGGTTTTAAAATCAAATCAGACATATAGTAGACCTGCATAAGAGCATAATGATCCTAATTTTTCACCTCAATACATGGAATAAAGTGCATTGCTCTGTGTTGCATAGATTTTAAGTGGCTAACATTTCACATTAAGGTTGGTTTGTTAGTTTTATGACGCCAGGGCCATATTTGGCCATGCTGCTCTAGACACAAGACATACCATATCAAATACCAGACATGCACACGCAAAGAAAACGTTACTGACACAGTAGAGAGAAAACACCCGGGAAGGAATGTAACTGACAGGAATCGAACCTGCGCCCTCTACAACTCGAAGGTTTGCTAGCGCAGTGGGCATACCCACTTAAACACGACAGCTCCTTACAAAAAAGATTGATGACAATTTCTTTCAATTTTTTTCTCTGAAACAGAGAAATCTAGAACCTTTTTACCACATCCACACAAACATAAAAGAATATTAGAAAATGGAATATTTTATTTATTCTTGAAAGATTCCCCTATTTTACTAGCGAAATATCGAACGTTTACCGCGGACCCCTGGGTATCCGCGAACCCCAACTTAGGGAACCACTGAATTAGAACATTCGAATAGGATAACAAGGGGTGGTTTACGGGGGATGAAGTGTCCTCGTGAAGGGTCGGCTTGCCGAGTTTTGCACTTGGGCGGACTTTGGGTACGATTCCCCTCCGAAATAAAATTCTGGACCATAAATCCATAACCTTTACCACACACACCAAAACATAAAAGAATATTAAAAAATGGAATATTTTATTTATTCTTGAAAGATTCCCCTATTTTACTAGCGAAACGTGGAACGTTTACTGTGGACCCCTGGGTATTCGCGAACCCTGCTTAAGGAACCACTGAATTAGAACATTCGAAAAGGACAACAAGGGACGATTTACGGGTGATTAAGCGTGCTCGTGAAGGGTCGGCATGCCGAGTTTTGCACGTGGGAACGACACCCCTCCGAACTAAAATTCCGGAGGCACTTCTGTGTTGCTTTTTTCGTCAATCTAAAAATATTCCCCGATGTTTGCTCCACAGATCCAACCACAAGTGAGATATACGCTACCTGCTCTTCGCTGGAATCTCGGTGCTCTCCATGGCCTCTCTCTCTCTCAGTCCCGCAAGCACGTGGCTCCTTGGCAGACGACTCTGGATCCCATCCCTCGGCAAGATGCCCACACACGTCGCACACCGCACACTCTTCACCTCCTCGAAGCCGCTCTCGACAGAGTGACAGCCAGAGGCCGGCCGGCTCTGGAGACGTAAACAAAGCGACAGATCTGTGCCGGGAACTCCGCGGCCATGATACTCGGGAACGGAAGGAAAGAGGATATGGCTTTGGTGCCGATATCGATTTGTTGTCTCCCTCTCTCTCTCTCTCGGTGGGGATTCCGGGCACTGTGTGACGTCACGGGCTCCCGCTGTCCAATGGAATCGCCTCGCTGGTAGGGTGTGAGTAGGATTCCGAAATAAACCGCGCTTCGGCTCCGTGAACCAGAGCAGAAAAACAAAACTGTTATTTTACGATAACAGAGTTAAACGTTATTGCTATTTCTCGATAACAGTTGTGAAACTGTTGGGGTTGGTTTGGGGATTTATGCCCAAAGGCCATATTTGGCCATGCTGCGCCAGACAGGAGCACACGCGCAAAATTATGTAAACACACAAGAGTAATTGGTAATTTTTAATTAACGTCCTACTAACAAGTACAACGGGCTATTGACGACGGTCAGGGATGAATCCCCTAAGGGAAAGAACCGAGGACAACACCACGTAATTTTGATGGTAATTGGTAATTTTTAATTAACGTCGTACTAGAGCAACACAACGGGCAATTGACGACGGTCCGGGATGACTCCCCTAAGGGAAAGAACCAAGGACAACACCACGCAATTTTGATGGTAATTGGTAATTTTGAATTAACGTCGTACTAGAGCAACACAACGGGCAATTTTGAATTAACGTCGTACTAGAGCAACACAACGGGCAATTGACGACGGTCCGGGATAAATCCCCTAAGGGAAAGAACCGAGGACAACACCACGCAATTTTGATGGTAATTGGTAATTTTTAATTAACGTCAATCTAACCAGTACAACGGACTATTGACGACTGTCCAGGATGAATCCCCTAAGGGAAAGAACCGAGGACAACACCACGTAATTTTGAATTAACGTCGTACTAGAGCAACACAACGGGCTTTGACGACGGTCCGGGATGAATACCCTAAGGAAAAGAACCGAGGACACCAACACGTAATTTTGATGGTAATCGTTAATTTTGAATTAACTTCGTACTAGAACAACACTACGGGCTATTGACGATGGTAGGGGTAATGTTAATTTTAGTTAACGTCGTACTAGATCAACATAACGGGCTATTGACGACGGTTCGGGATCAATCCCTTCCTTAAGGGAAAGATCCGATGACAACGCTTCGTAATTTTGAACCACGGTCAGATGATGAAGCAACACCTGAGCTAGCACCCCACTCTCCAAACTTCCACACCAACCCAACGTGAGGACTTTAGGCCACGACAGATTTAAGTTGCACCAGCCGCCTCTACACCATACACTTACAAACATCCATGCCCTGACGACCCGGATTCGAACCAGGGACCTTCATATCCAGAGGCTAACTCCTTAACCAACAGCCGATTGGTCGACTAACTAACACAGAAGAGAGAAATACACGCAGGAAGAATCGAACCTGCACCAGCTTTACCTCTGAGGTAATAGTAATGGTAATTTTAGTTAACGTCGTAGTAGAGCAACACAACGGGCTATTGACGACGGTCCGAGATCAGTCACTTAAGGGAAAGATCTGAGGACAAAACCTCGTAATTTGCACCTCTGAGGTGTCAGGTTTCTAGCGCAATGGGCATACCCTCTGGGTCACTACGGCCTTAACTGATAAGAGGGCATCTGAATCTTATGACAAAATTTCGAAGTTGTGATCCGATTCGAAAAAGCTACAAGTAGTTAGGTAATGGTAATGGTAATTTTAGTTAACGTCGTACTAGAGCAACACAACGGGCTATTGACGACGGTCCGGGATCAGTCCCATGAGGGAAAGATCCGAGGACAACACCGTAATTTTGAACCACGGTCAGATGACGAAGCAACACCTGAGCTGGCACCCCACTCTCCAAACTTCCACGCCAACCCAACGTGAGGACTTTCGGCCACGACAGATTTAAGGTGCACCAGCCGCCTCTACACCATACGCTTACAAACATCCATGCCCGTACCCGGATTCGAACCAGGAACCTTCCGATTTAGAGGCTAACACCTTAACCACTATACCGGTTGGTCGGCACAAGTAGTTAGGTAGAAAGTATTAAGGTAATGCTAATGGTAATTTTAGTTAACGTCGTACTAGAGCAACACAACGGGCTATTGACGACGGTCCGGGATCAGTCTCTTTAGGGAAAGATCCGAGGACAACACCTCGTAATTTGCACCTCTGAGGTGTCAGGTTTCTAGGGCAATGGGCATACCCTCTGGGTCACTACGGCCTTAACTGATAAGAGGGCAATGGTAATGGTAATTTTTAGTTAACGTCGTACTAGAGCAACACAACGGGCTATAATAAGAGGGCATCTGAATCTTATGACAAAATTTCGAAGTTGTGATCCGATTCGAAAAAGCTACAAGTAGTTAGGTAAAAAGTATTAAGGTCTACGAAAGAGTTAAAACAAATATGTGATCAAAATTTACAAAATGGTTTGACCTCATGCGTATAAATTTTCTATGTACTATCACTGGAGCTCGGATTGATATGCGAAAATGTGACCTGAAATGTGAACTAAAACCCCCGAAATATACGAAATTCAAAAAAAAAATTTCATTCTCACAAAAAGGGTAGTGAGGAGGATAAAGTGAAATTGAGTCACACTTTTATTCAATTAATTCACAATTTTATATTTATAACGCAGATAAAGATAAGTAAAAAAATATATATATATAAAATTATTACATAATTGAAAAATGTAGATTAAAAGGAAACACTTCAAACGTTTTTTCCTTAATACCACCACTTTCGTTTTTTAACCTAGATATTCGGATTCGTATTTTAATTACAATTTTGACTTTCTAACTCAGTTTAGTTTCCCCCAAGTGAAGCAGATCCTACCCCTATCTCTACTTTCTCTTGAGTTTTTTTGACGCATGTGAACTGGATTGTGAATAAAAATTAGCGCATGTAATGGAAAAGGTTGGAACCCCTGCTATATCTTAGCTTTATCTATACAGTTTGGCTAAACAAGAAATGGTCAGGCCAACCAACCCAAATGCGTTTTGCTTCTGAAAATCTTCCTCCCAAACGCACTGACTGAGCAAAGTTCTTTGAAAAAACCTGTGAATTTTTATTGTAAAAATGTTTGAAAGTTTAAAAAAAAAAAGTCTAAATATGCACAAAACATGCAAAAAACCTCTCTCTCTCTCTCAACTATGCAAAAACATGCAAAATAAATTCCAGTTTTTTTTTTAATGCAAATTCGTAAAAAAGCATTTAATACGGATTTCTATGAACATTAGGGCTAAGAAAAAGCAATGCAAAAGCCGAGCTCTAAATATCACTATTTTAATTCATGATGGTTTCAGAACAAACAAATCAAATTAACTCCAATTGACCGACTTGATTGCAAAGTTTAAAAAATGTGTATTCGAAATCATTTATAAATTTAGATTCTCACAGTTATATTAAGTAAACATTTAAAAAACGTTTTCAAAACTAGGAAGGACAATGATTTTCTCGTTAGTAAGATATATACAATGTATATTGTAACGTTCATACAAAAAAAAGTTTTAAAGGAATGAAGAAAACTAATGCGTAGGGAACCGAAATCAGATCTGGAGTCGAACTGTTGATCAACAGTCTTCGAAGAATGTTAAAAAATCTCAATCGGAGAAGACCGTGTTTTTGTAATAGATCACATGCTTATATTCTTTAAATTTTATGTTGGCCACAATGTAACACCGTCAAAAACTATCACAACTAAAAAATTATTTTTGCTATCTATACAATTTTGTTTAATACAAAATCGCTGAGTAAATGTTAGCAACTAATAAACAATTTAACTGTTATTAACTAGTGCGACTAGTTTTACCATCTGTTTTACCCAGGTGGTTGGTTTTTTTTAGTATTTTTTAATTAAATATTCAAAAGAAAAATATTTATATATTTTTATTTATTCATTTTTTATTGCTTATTCATTTGTTTCCTTATCGTATTCGTTTGTTAGTTATTTATTATTTTTGTTATGTATTTGGTATTATTTTATCTATTCATGTTTTTGGAGTTTTTATTTATATTTGTTTGTTTGTTTATTTTGTATTTTTTCTGTTTGTTTATTTTTTATTCTGTTTGTTTATGTATTTATTATTTTATTTACTTATTTATTGTTATTCTCAATTTAAATTACTTCATTCTTCCCCTCACCCCACAGGCCCTCAAGCCCAATTTGATAAAATGGCAACTGTTAATATTTCTTATGGAAGTTGATACCTGTTATTTTTAAATAGCACTATTATTTATAATTAACACTATTATTTTGAACACCTATCGGAATAACAGCCCATCTCCGTGAACCAGAGCATAAGCAGACATCTGTTTGGCCATGAATGTGTCCCGTCGGTTTTGAAATACGAGACAAGAGAGGGGACTGCGTGCACGAAAGATAAAAGAAACTTACTCGTGTGTAAAAAAATTCGTGGCGTTAGCGCACAATGACCGATGATTTATTGATGGTGGGCAGCAGCGTAACCAAAGGAGGGCTCTGTTGGGCAGGGCCGTCCTTAATAGTATGCTGGGCGTGCACTTACTTGCATGTCATCTCAAAATTTGGGACGGTCGTGGAATGTCCAGTAATACATTTTCCGACATTGTTAATTTCCACACTTTCGTCCATGTTTCAGGTCCCTTTCTGCGCTTGGGATAAATGCTCTTGAACAGGCCCTGATTTACCTGATTTACGTGCCTCACGGGCCTAGGGCCCCCATAATTTAGGGGCCCCCTAAGTTTCAAAAGTATCTAAAAATTTTAAACAAAAATAACTTTTTATATTTTTTGGAAAGTTTTTTCAACAATTTTTTTCGAAAAGGATAATGAAAATCTAAAACTTTATTTACAATGTAACGGTAACGATATAACCGAACCTCGTAACATTTCTAGGTACGATTACGGAGTTTAGTCGGATGTTCCAACTAGTTAATCAAATCTATCCAGTTTAGCCAATCGTATATAACTTTTCAGGTTTGTGAATGAAAGAAGCTTTCTGATTGGTTGTAAATAAAATCTTACATTTAAAAGAATAATTGTGAAATGAACTGAATAAAACCAAAGAAAAAAAAATTGTTATTATAGGTTACAGAAACATTTATTAGTTTACTTTCTATATAGCAAATAATTTTAATAATTAACCCGGGACCTGGCACTCATGCAAAAAATTTTATTTTCGAAAATTATTTTTGGAAATAGAAGTGATTTTACTTTCTTATTTAGAAACAAATGCTTGCATGCTTTCGACAATTTGAATAAATACTTAATTTATAATTTATGAAATTTTGTTTCTTATTTAACTCAATATTTTTTAATATCAGGACGAAAATATCCATCAGGGTCTTCAAAAAGAAGGAGAAAGGCAGAAAAGTTTAATAACTTTTCTGCCTTTCTCTTTTCTGGATTATTTATTTTCGCACTCTAATGTGCGAAAATAAGCAATCCAGTAATACATTATCGGACAAATTTTTTCAAGTTCGCCCAAATGCTGCAGGAAGAAGTGAAACTGAAAATGTAGCTCCTGATGAGGATGAACAAATTATCAATCAAGATGAATCCACATCAATCACTCAGGAAGAGAGTGTTTGGGATATTAATCCTATTGTTGATGAGTCTACGTCTACTGAAAAAATTCTTACAGAATTCGAGAGTGATCCAGCTCTCTGGCCATCTACCACCAACAACTTACGAGAGTATTTTGCAAAAAACAAACCTTGCCAAAATATAGAGTTCCTTAACGACTCAGGGAGAATGTTTGGAGACAAAATGCGTATGTGTACGCCAAGTAACTTTATCCGGAAAAAACAGAACGGAGAAGTCATCGAAAGGCATTGGCTGATATATTCCAGGAAAGCCAATGCCTTATTTTGTTATGTCTGCAATCTTTTTAGCAACAGTAGTGATGCACTATGCATAACTGGTCTCGTAGATTGGCATAGTGTTTGCAAGAGACTGCCTTCTCACGAGACTTCAAAAATACATCGACAATGTATAAACCAGCTATCGCTCCTCATGAACTCTTCAGGAAGGATAGATTCCTTAATTGTGAAAGAAAATGAAAGCGAAAGAGTGTATTGGAGGAATGTGCTGAAAAGAGTCGTGGATGTTCTACAATTAATTGCTCAGAGGGGGACTGTCCTTTTTCGGTGACAATGAAAGTTTTGGTTCCAATCAAAATGGCAACTTTTTGGGTATTTTGGAGCTGTTAGCGAATTATGATCCTTTCCTGGCTGAGCATATTAAATCTTGGGGAAATAAAGGACAGGGGAGAGTGAACTATTTGTCTTCGACTACTGTCGATGACCTTCTCCAAATTATGTCAAATAAAATTAGTTTTAGTGATGAACGGATAACATGGAAGGGGGGGGGGGCCTTTCTACGTGTTGTGCCTACTATACCAAATTTTCTAAATCGGGCCCTGCTCTTGAATATGCGTGTAAGCTTTGTTTATAATGAATTCATTTACATCAGAACTAGAGAACCCAAGCATAGCATCTACGGTGAAATTTCTACTTATATCATTTGATGGCAGGTAGTTAGGTATTTATAATTAGCGTACTGGAAAACACAACGGGCTTGTGAAGTTCCCCGTAACCTCACCAGGTTTGGGTAGGGTCGATGGACATAGAATCGAACTCCACGGGGGTCCCCCCTCGGGTTTTTGGAAAAGGAACCCGTTTGGAGAGGGTGGAAAATAAAAGGGACTTGCACGAAGGCTAGCGAGGAAGGAGGACGCGTTGTTTTGCGCTGAAGATCGAAGGGGATTATTCCCGACCACGTATTATAGACTGAATGATCCTGTAAATAATATAGTCAAGAGTTGTAAATAAAGATTGAAATATGCTCATGGACAAGTGTTACTGTTTGGAGGACGACAAGGCAGAGGATTTGGAAATCCGCCTAAGGAAGAACCGTCACAGGGCTATTGGCGAAACTCGAAGGGAAAGATCCGATGATACCACCACGTAATTTTGAACCACGGTCAGATGACGAGGAGGTCATATCTAATGTGACCATACGTCCCGTTTTGAACGGGACCGTCCCGTTTTTAGGTAGGCTGTCCCGTTGTCCCCAAGCACAGCTTCGGGACGTCGAAATATCCCGTTTTCAGAAAGTGGTCAACCCACCGTAACAATTTCAAAAAGAGACGCGAAAATTTTAAAAATCCGACGGACCTCATCTTTTTGTTAGTATTTATTGTAGATAATTCTGGAAAATCTTAAGCACAAAAAATTTTTGCAATCGTTTTCGCA
The DNA here is from genome assembly GCA_947359465.1 of Metellina segmentata. NCBI lineage: Eukaryota > Metazoa > Arthropoda > Arachnida > Araneae > Tetragnathidae > Metellina > Metellina segmentata. The sequence goes on from OX375882.1 coordinate 40,286,608, forward strand.
ATCAACATTTTTTTATTGGGGAAGACTTTTTTTTTTCTTTGACTGAAGAAAACGAGATGATTTTGCTTTCAATGTTATGCGCTTTTAAAAGGCCAACTGTCAATCACCGGTGCCTGGGCCAATCAGGATTAGGCGTACTTTTATTCAGGTCAACAAATTGGTAATATCTACAACAAACAGGCCTGGCTTCGTCAACAAACGAAAGCGCCGCTGCATTTATTCAAATGCTATTGATGAATATTTAAATTTAGTACTTGTGTAATCACTTAATGTATGTGTGTTTTCGTGAATACTCATATTATTAACTAAAAATTAGTAGATGTCCCGTTTTGATGGAAAAAATTAATGATCACTAGAGCAACTTTTTACGACAAATGCAACTTTTTTTCACACGCTCTACGCTGCATGTAAAGTACTAAAACGAAAATTCCTCATACATGGGATGTATTGTAAGTGAGTTATAACCGCAACATAAATGCAACTTTCTGCATATGTGCAACTTTTTGCATAAATGCAACCACCTGCAACTTTTTAAAATGAAGCTTAAAATTAATTAATATGAAATGGCTATTTCATTTTTTGCCCTCTGAACCAACCCTTTGATCGCGTCCGCGTGTGTCTAATCTTGCGAACACCGAAGTATTGCGGATCAAACAAGAAGTTCATGGAAAGAAGGTGTTCGTCCTAACAGACAAAAGTGAAATAAATGGCAAGAATTAACTTTTAACACATTGGTTGATACTCTTGATAATCCAGAGGAAACTTGCGTAATCGACTGCAGAGTTTGAGAGGCGAGTGTCGATCATTAATATGTTGTTCGCCTTGTAGATGACGTTTTAAAATCTCTGAATGTGGAGCGAAAGGATTTTGCGCTTCTGCTATCCGATACAGCTCATTACATGACTACGGCTGGCTCAGTTTTTCAATGTTAAAGAAATTACTGGCCAAGGAAAGATTATTTAACGTTCTTCTGTATTTAAGAATGTATACTGCTGTACACACACACACACAACTAAAATTGTCAATATATTTTGAATTTTTTCATTTTTTACGAATAATTTATTTTAGAATTTAGTGTATCAAAAATAAATGCAACTTTATTTCCATAAATGCAACTTTAGGGAATGATGCAACTTTTCCCATTTTTACTGTAACAAAAAAGTTGCCCTAATGATCACGTTAGTCATACCTGAACTGGCACCCTACTCTTCAAACTTCCACACCACTCCAACGTGAGGACATTTGAGGTCCACAAATGTCTGCACCAGCCCTCTTTGTACACAGTGGTTTTTATTTGGATTTGAACTCGCAACCCTCCGGTTGCTAATCCGTTACTCTTCAAACCTACTGCGGCCCAATTTGATGTTTTACGGGAAAGTAGCCTTCTCACTTTTCAGCTTTCCTCGGTTTTAACACTGACATGCACATTCATACCTCCAAATTATATAAAATTATCAAAAAATTTTAAATGGCCATTTCGTGTAGTTCTAATAACTTGGGCCAGCTAGTTCTTATGAGTATTTCTTAACAGTTCCATCGACCGTGGATCAACATTACGTGGTGTTGTCCTGGGATCTTTCCCGGGGTAGAATCCGGACCGTCGCCAATAACCGGTGTTGCTCCAATGTGACATTAATTAACCTAACTACCCCGTCATAACAGTTCCACGCCTCAAGTAAAGCACATTTAAATGAATCGCCAAATTAGTAGCGATCAATTTTATACTACTCTAATTTCAATTCACTGTGTAGCATAACGTTCATACCTCAGTCGTATTATCGTTATTAGCATCTGGACCTCCACTTCAATTGCATCTCGTTTACATGCGTGGATATTCGGTACAATTTAACGTGCAAACTTTTTTTTTCTCGATCGCTCGCATTTTCTTTACAGCGCTAATTTCAATATTGATATTTAATCATTGCCTAATGTCATTAGAAAAATTTCATTCGAGCGGCGAGCTCTTGTGAGTATTTCTTAACAGCTCAAATAGAGCTTATTTAAGCCAATCAGGTCGACCAACCGGTATAGTGGTTAAGGTGTTAGCCTCTAGATCGGAAGGTTCCTGGTTCGAATCCGGGTCCGGGCATGGCTGTTTGTAAACGTATGGTGTAGAGGCGGCTGGTGCACCTTAAATCTGTCGTGGCCGAAAGTCCTCACGTTGGGTTGGCGTGGAAGTTTGGAGAGTGGGGTGCCAGCTCAGGTGTTGCTTCGTCATCTGACCGTGGTTCAAAATTACGAGGTGTTGTCCTCGGATCTTTCCCTTTAGGGACTGATCCCGGACCGTCGTCAATAGCCCGTTGTGTTGCTCTAGTACATTAACTAAAAATTACCATTTACCAATTAAGCCAATCAGCCAAATAGTTAGTGGTTGATATTATATTGTTTACATTCATTTGTTGCCTTTCACCAATATAAAAATAACGTCATATTATATTATAACGTATAAATATAACGTATAACGTCAAATTATAACGAATAAATTTCTGAACCACGTATGTTAGTGAAATATAGATAGATTCAAAAGGCACTCATGAAAAGGTAGGGTTACCAGTCCTAAAAAAATGGAAGCTCCTTACAAACTCGTTTCGTCAAGTTTCAGGGAAAATCCAAGCGCATAAAACTCGATTGATGGAGATACATGAAAAATTTTAGATGGAAACTTAAAATAGCATTGCTACAAATAAATTACAAATACGAAAACATTGAATAGAAAAAACTCTGATTCCACGAACTAACATATTTCTTGTACACAGCCAACCAAGCAATATAACATTTGGATTAAACTGATTTCTCTGAAAAAATCCGGCCGTTTTATGTTTCCCGGTGAAATTCGGGCTCGCAAATCAATTCTTGACTTTTCCGGTGTCTGGTAACCCGATGCAAGAGCGAATTTCTTTGGAAATCGAATGTTTTGTGAAGACATGGGCGACTTATTGAAATTTGCACGTAGGAGACTAATGCCCGAGGAACATCTCTGCCAAGCTTCCCTCCTCCACCCCAAAAGTCTCGGTTTATAAATCGATATTAAGGGGGTCCGGGACACATTGAAAAAGTTTTTTTATTAATTAATTTAGAATTTTGAATTTTTTGTACTGATTACCCATCTAACTAATAAGCAAAATCACAACACAAAATTTTTCCAAATGTTTTTTAAAAATTTTAGATTAAAAATTTTTTTAAAAAAGAGGGGTCATTTTAAATTGCTAAAACTCAAAATATTCTTGATCAACTTTCAAAATTGTTGCAGTAAATTATTCACAAATTTATAAACTTTAATTTCGATTCAGCAATTTAAAAAGTATTAATTTAATAAAAAATATTTGAATGAAAATTTTTGAAAATTTTAAGGTACGTGTTTTTTAAAAAGTCATATTTTTAAAAGTAAATATTTGTTTCAAATTTGCTGAATCAAAATTAAAGAATAATGTTTGAAAAATATATATTCCAAATTTCAACCCTTAAACTTTATCGGTTTTCGACTTATAGCAATTTGAATACAGGAAATCTTGAAAAAAAGTATCATGGAGAAAAACGCATTTAAAGTTTTAAAGACAGATGTTGTTGCCATGACAACAACTGTCAAGAGTGCTAAATTTTCAAAACAACGCACCACAAAAATTATTATATCTCTAGTTCTTATTAAGATAGAAATATGATTTAAACGTCATTTTAAGCAGAAAGACACAGAGAATTTCTTAAAATAATAAAACCAATTTCGAAAATTTGACGATTTTTGTGTCCCGGACCCCCTTAATGCATAGAACATTTTTGTAATAATCGACGATCTTTATAACAAATGACATTACATTCTTCGCATAAAAAGTCGATGGTCAATTAAATTTATTACACTTTATTCACACACACTTGAAAAATGAATGTATGAAAGATTGCGGATTTATTTATCCTTTTTTCACTACAAAACCACGAATGTTATGAAACCTACGTTTCGCATCAGCGATTTGAAAGATTAGAAGGTAGTCAATTAACGTCGACTGGAGCGATACATGGGTTATTTCCGACGGTCTGGGATCAATCCAAGGTAATTTGGTAATTTTTTTCCCTTAACGTCGTACTAGAGCAACACAACGGGCTATTGACGACGGTCCGGGATCAGTCCCTTAAGGCAGTGGTCCCCAACCCCCGGTCCGGTACCGGTCCGTGGATCAAATGGTACCGGGCCGCTCAAGGAACATTAAATTATTTCCATTTTATTCACTGTGGTGTATTTCTCTCGGGTTTGTGCGGTTCTTATCTGTGTAATGTCCACTCAAATTAGGAGGAGGTAAATCAGAACTTGAAATTTGTTCTGTTACTAGAGCTTCAATTATAATTTCTGAATTCTGTATGTCTCTATTTTCCAATTTTGACAAATGTGACAACTGTTTTCAAGTTGGCAGACAAAGTAGCTGCATTTAAAGCCAAACTGAAGTTGTGGGGACGGCGCGTAAACAGAGGCATTTCGGACATGTTTCAGACATTAGAGGGGATTTTAGGCGAGACTGAGCCTAAACATTCATTCTCCCAGTTTGTGCACGGTCACTTGTCTTTGCTTTTAAAAGAGTTCGAGCTCTACTTCCCAACCACAAAAGACCCACGTACTAGTAAGGAATGGATCCGCGACCCATTTGTCAACAAATCAGCGAATCTCGCATGTTTGTGCACGAAGATCAACTGCTCTAGATTGTAAATGAAGGCGGCCTTAAAACTCCGTTCAAGACAACAACTCTGCCGGTGTTCTGTATTAAAGTCATGGCGGAATGTCCTAAGATTTCCACCACAGCTCTTAAATCCCTAATGCCATTTCCGACAACCTATCTGTGTGAAGCGGGGTTTTCTGCAGTGACAGCAACCAAAACAAAACAACGGAATAAACTGTACATAAGCAACACACTTCGGGTGTCATTGTCTCCTATTACCCCCCGCTGCAAAGAAACAAGCTCAGGGTTCTCATTGATTTAGCGTTCTAGTGAGTTAATAGTTAAATCACTTTTTTTTCATTTTTTGGTGAAGCTGTATTTTGTTTTGAAGGCATGTTTAAATGCAATTAAATTAAAATTATTAAATCAAAACAATCTAAAATATACAATCAACGTCTCCCCCTCAGCGGGCCGCGTTAAAATTGTCAAACGTTGATCCGGTCCGCGGCAATAAAAAGGTTGGGGAGCACTGCCTTAAGGGAAAGATCCGAGGACAACACCTCGTAATTTTGAACCACGGTCAGATGACGAAGCAACACCTGAGCTGGCACCCCACTCTCCAAACTTCCACGCCAACCCAACGTGAGGACTTTCGGCCACGACAGATTTAAGGTGCACCAGCCGCCTCTACACCATACGCTTACAAACATTGATGCCCGGACCCGGATTCGAACCAGGAACCTTCCGATCTAGAGGCTAACACCTTAACCACTATACCGGTTGGTCGGCATCAATCCAAGGACAAAGCCTCGAAATTTTAAGCCGCGGTCAGATTACGAGAACGACACCTGAGCTGGAAACCCCACACTCCAAACTTCCATACCTCGCTAACATAACGACATTTAAGCTCACGACAGATTTAATGTGAACCAGCCCCTCCGCAATGGTCTTTGACATAACCTAGTTTCGATTCGCAACCCTTCAGTTGCTAATCCTTTTGCTCTTCAACTGGGCTACCGTGGGCCAGTGTCAAAAGGATATGAACTGAATATTGAAAACAAGATTTGAATGTTCAGTTAATGTATTTGTTTATAAACCTTCCACGAACATCATTCTGATGGGGATTCCTGTATTAAGATCTATCAAAATGCGTCAATTTATGCTATTTATTATACAGGGTGGTCCCGAATTCATGGTACAAACTTTAATGGTAGGTACAGGACATTGTAACAATGATTTATTGTATAGGAATGTATAGTCGCAAGTGACGCGGTGAGGCGAAAACAGGGGAAATAACGGCCGAAAGGAAAAACAAAGATTTTATTGAAAGCGTTGTTGACAAGTGTCATGTTTACAGTAATTGTTCAAACTTGCGTCCACCAGTATCGATACATGCTTGACAGCGTCGGTGGAGCGATTGGCGTACACGTTCAAAGATGCCTGGTATTTCACGCACACCTGCAGCAGCTACAGATAAGCGAGCGACGAGATCCTCATCTGAGTCAACTGGAGTCTCATAAACAAGATGCTTTAGATGTCCCCATAAAAAGTAATCGAGGCTCGATAAATCGGGAGATCGGGGTGGCCAAGGGACTGGTCCACCACGCCCAATCCATCGAGTACCAAACGTGGCATTCAGGTAATTCCGTACATCAATGCTGAAGTGTGCTGGCGCCCCATCGTGCTGAAACCACATGCGGTTACGAATGGCGATCGGAACATCATGCAGCAGTTGTGGTAACACTTCTTTCAGAAAAATAAGATAGCTTCCGCCAGTGAGCCGCGTGGGTAGTAAGTATGGGCCAATCAAAAAGTCGTTCACAATACCAGCCCACACATTAATACTGAAACGTTGTTGAAACGCATGTCGACGCGTTGCATGTGGATTATCGGTTGCCCACACATGGGAATTGTGCGCATTAAAGACACCCTCGCGTGAAAATGTCGCTTCATCTGTAAATAGCACATAATCTACGAAATCCGGCTGCAACGCACATTGCTGCATCACCCACAGGCAGAAGTTCACGCGGCGAGGATAATCTGCCGGATTCAATGCTTGTACTTTCTGAAAATGGAAGGGGTGTAAGCGATTTTCGTTTAACACTCTGCATACAGTCTGATGACTCACACCTACGTCACGCGCAACAGTTCTTGTGCTTGACTCGGGTCTATCAGCCACAATGTTCAAGATGCTTTCTTCCAGCCTTGGAGTGCGTACAGCTCTTACTCGACCAGCGCCATGTCTGTTGACGTCGAACGCACCTGTTTCACAAAGTTGACGATGTAACCGTTGAAAAATTCTATGATCCGGCATTCGTCGATCAGGATACTCCGCGCGATACATTCGTAACGCAGCTCTGCCGTTACCATTTGCACGGCCGTACATGTAATGCATGTCTGCTTTTTCTGCATACGTAAAGTCACCCATCGTCTACGGCAGCACAATTGTGAATGGCGCTTTTCCCTACTGCGATGTATCATGTTCAACAGCGGCTAGACATCTACTGCCCTCTACCGGCAATGATACCAACCGATCACTCCATTTCTCTTTCCTTTTATTTCCCCTGTTTACGCCTCACCGCGTCACTTGCGACTATACATTCCTATACAATAAATCATTGTTACAATGTCCTGTACCTACCATTAAAGTTTGTACCATGAATTCGGGACCACCCTGTATAGTCTGCTTCTGTCAATTTATATTATTTATTATACAGGGTGTCCTAAAAGTTCCCGTACTCCAACTTTAAAAAAAATTATTGTCCGTGTTTTTTTAAGTATTGAATTTTATCGTCTGCTTATAGTTTTATCGAATCTTTAATTTTTATCGTTTGATTTTCTTCGCACTCAAGTTGTGCGATAATAAAGTTCCACGTCATTTTGTTCTTCATTGCAAGATGAATTTATCACGCATTCAGAGAATTGCGGTGTTTGAGGCTTATTTTGAATGCAAATCATATGAAAGATGTAAAGAATTTTGGCGACATTAATATCAGAATGATGGTAATTGGTAATTTTAGTTAACGTCGTACTAGAGCAACACAACGGGCTATATCAGAATGATGCAATACCGAGTAAAGATACGCTATATCAACTTATTCAACAATTTGTCATTATTAGAAGTGAATGAACTAGACTCTTTGTTTAAACAAGATACCGCAAACTGCCATACAAATTATGAAACCATGGGCATGCCTCAAGATTTTTTTGTCGATCAACTCATCTCAAGAAACTTTTAGGACACCCTGTAGTAGTCTGCTTCAAGCCAAGAATTCTTTCTGCGAAACTTTTTAAATGCAAATTATCCTTCAATATTAATCAACCGGTATAGTGGTTAAGGTGTTAGCCTCTAGATCGGAAGGTTCCTGGATCGAATCCGGGTTCGGGCATGGATGTTTGTAAGCGTATGGTGTAGAGGCGGCTGGTGCACCTTAAATCTGTCGTGGCCGAAAGTCCTCACGTTGGGTTGGCGTGGAAGTTTGGAGAGTGGGGTGCCAGCTCAGGTGTTGCTTCGTCATCTGACCGTGGTTCAAAATTACGAGGTGTTGTCCTCGTATCTTTCCCTTAAGGGACTGATCCCGGACCGTCGTCAATAGCCCGTTGTGTTGCTCTAGTACGACGTTAACTAAAATTACCATTACCATTACCTTCAATATTAATACATAAATCAAAATGGTAATAGTAATAATTATAGTAGTCTGCTTGTGGTCTATTTATATTAATAATTAAAGTAGTCGTCATCTGACCGTGGTTCAAAATTACGTGGTGTTGTCATCGGATCATTCACTTGGGGGTTGATCCCGGACCGTCGTCAATAGCCCGTTGTGTTGCTCTAGTACGACGTTAACTAAAAAATTACCAAATTAATTACCATTACCATTACCACAATAAACAATCGTTCGAACTTCCTATTCTGCTTCATTCACTCTACAATCTACCAGCTCAGGTGTTGCCTCGTCATCTGACCGTGCTTCAAAATTGCGTGGTGTTGTCCTCGGTTCTTTCCCTTGGGGGTTCTTCCCTGGACGTATTTCTTCTATGTCAGTAAAAATTGCATTGTGTGTTTCTGTACATTACTTGATATTGCGTCTGGCGCAGCACGGCCAAATATGGCCCTTACGCCATAAAACCCCAAAGCAAACCAAACTTTCCCTTGAGGGATTGATCCCGGACCTCCGTCAATGGCACGATGTGTTGCTCCAGTACGGCGTTAATTAAAAACACATACCTACCATAGTCCACCATCAGGCTCGAGTAGTCACTTCAAAACTCTCACGTTGGTGTGGTGTGGAAGTTTGGAGTATGGAGTACCAGCTCAGGAGTTGCCTCGTCGTCTGACCCTGTTCAAAATGACGTGGTGTTGTCATCGGATTCCTTGATCCTGCATCGTCATTAATAGCCTATTCTGTTCCTCCAGTGCGACGTTAATTGAAATACCTACCTACCAGTTTTTCAATCTATAGTTAATCAATTCAACTCAATTAACTATGGGTATATCTGCTGGCATAAAAACATTATGGCTGGGAAAATGCTTACAAAAAGTTGGAGGTATCCTGTTTTTTCCCACCGCCCCTGTATATTCTAACTGCGTGCAAGTACCCGCCCAGCATGCCACTGAGAAACGACTAGACCCTCCGATCCAGCTTTGACATAAGAGGGCCGTGGTAGTTCGGTAATGGTAATTTAAGTTAACGTCGTACTAGAGCAACACAACGGGTTATTGACGACGGTCCTGGATCAGTCCCTTAAGGGAAATAACCGAGGACAACACCTCGTAATTTTGAACCACCGTGGTAGTTCGGTTGGAAGAGTAACGGACTCGCAACTTGAGTTCGAATGCAACCAAAAATCGTCGTGTACAAAGGGGCTGGTGCACGTTAACTCTGCCGTGCCCTCAAATGTCCTGACGTTAGCATAGTGTGGAAGTTTGGAGAATGCAGTGCCAGCTAAGGTGTTGCCTCGTCATCTGACCGTGGTTCAAAATGACGTGGTGTTGTCCTCTGATCTTTCCATAGGGGATTGATCCCGAATCGTCAATACCCCGTTGTGTTGCTCCAGTACAACGTTAATTAAAATACCTACCAATACATATCCACTTTGTGTCTCCAATACCTATAAGAAATGTCACTTCAGAGGCTATAGAAGTGCTAAAATAGGGGAAGACACCCATTTGTAATCCTCAAATAATAGAAAGTATTACACCGGTATCGGTAGGTAGGCATTTTAATTAACGTAGCTTTGGAGAAACACAACGGGCTATTTGCAAGAGTCCGAGATCCATCCCCAAGAAAAGAATCCGACACACCGATATCAGATGTTTAGAAAAGCAAATTTGATGGTTTAGGTAGAAAAACAACAAGGTTTAGTGTTCGATTACATTTTTGGTTGAGTATACCTATACTTTAACATAGTACGCCTTACACGTATCTGAATCTCAAAATACGAGTTGTATGTTTCAAAAGACATCTTGGATCAATGCGGAGTTCACCTTAGAAACAGGAAAAATGCATTGTTTTCCAACTAACTTTCTAGGGGATCGTCGTGGCTCAACGGGTTTGCCCATTACGCTAGGAATCTGGAAATTGTTGGCTGCGCAGAGATTTGATTCCAATAACTGACGTAGGGTATTTCTATGTTTTGTGTCAATGAAAATTTCTTTATCTGTGTCCATTACTTCATATTGTCCGTCTTGTGTTTGACACAGCTTGGCGAAATAGGACCGTTGCTGCATAAAACTCACCCCACACATACCAATCAACCTCAAATTCATAGAAATGTTAATTTCAAATGCAAAAATCCTAAGTGGGAGCAGTATGCATTAAAAACGATGCTTGGTAGCATAAAGTTTTTTAATGGTGTCGTAAGTATTTTTTATTAAAGTACTCTAATGGCACGTCTTTAATCTACTCAAACATTATCACGATGCAATTTCACTATAAATTTAAAGTTAACACTATAGGGCAGGGATTGCGAACCTATAGCCCGCAGGTCAGACACTGGCCCACGCAGGCTTTTTTAATGACCCACGCGTTGATTTTTATAAACTTATCATCATATTTCAAAGAATTTTAATTTTTTTTCGAACCCCTCTTTTAAAAAATATGAAAAAAATACAAGTGTTAATAAAAAACCTAAAAATGAAAAAAAATAAAAAATGCATAAATGATTTTTGTAAAATGCTTTAGATTTATTGATTATACATAATGCTGTTTTAAGATTTATATGAGAACATTAGGATATTTATGACGAAACCTGACATCTTTACTAGGGATTTGGAAATGAAAATCATGAAATGTTTTCCTCAATTACAAAAACATTTTCAAAACAAAATAACAATGGAAAATAAGCTTGACGTCCAAGAAAATGCAATCAAAATATATTCAATGATTATAAATGAAATAAAAAAAGTCTTGAGGGGAGAGATTTAATCAATTTAAAAGTATGTAAAATACATTTCCCTTTATTTTATATCCATACAAAACGAATTGAAACAATAGAGTTAAACGAATTTAAGTGGTATCTATGATTTAGAAATTGGGGGAATTTCAAAGCAGCAAAGTTTGGAAAAATAAATTTGCCATTATGATTTCTGCAGTAGAAGGGAAAATGTATGAAATTACCCTCACTAAAAATTAAAAATATTATATTAAACGAATGGATTCTTTACCAAATAATTTTATATCAATGAAGAAGTTTGCTAATTCTATTTTAACGATGTTTGGATCCACATATTTATGTGAAAAATTGTTTTCTTCGATGAATTTTGTAGTCTACCAATAGAAATAAACTCGGAAATGAATTGACTGCCAAATGCGTTAAACTAATGAATACTGAATATGAGCCTAGTATTAAGAAATTATCTGACAAAAAACTGATTGATATATACAGTATATATGATTCCCCCCCCCCCTTTTATATCGATAGTTGCTGTTCAGTTACAAAGTAAAAGTTGTAAAAGAAAAAGGAATCGTTAACTTTTTAAAGGATTAAAAATTGAGAACCCAAAAAAAAAGTAGGTTTTTACCATGCTCCCTTCTCCTTTTCTAAGTGACCTGTGAGCTAGTAATTAAAAAAATAATGAACAAAATTTGATCAGCTTCTTAAAAAGGTTCGCCGTCCCTGCTATAGGGTATGGTGAGGGTAAAATGGTTAGGTTTTATAATTTACTTAAAAGACACAGAAAAACTCTTAACAATTATATTTTTCTTTGAAATATATTTTTTGACATTTGTTGGCAACATTTAATTTTCCTTAAAAAGTTTTATACTTTGCATCTAGCAGCATAGATTGCCTTGTTTGCAAGTCAGGAATGCATTCTTTAATAAAGGTATGAAAACTTTCAAAAAAGTAATATTGTCTTTGCTTTATAATAAATATTTATTTAGTAATCAACAGCAAGGGTTTCTGAAGAACAGTGTTTCATAAACAGGTTAGAAATATTTTATTTTTTATAAATATTTTTACATAATGGGGTAAAAGGGGTACTGGTTACGCTTAACAATGTATTATAATGTTCTAAATTCTTAGATGCAATGACTTAAACCAGGCCTCCAATTTTAGTGTAAATTGTGTACCTAGTATGTTTTTTTAATTTATTTGCTGTGGTATGGAGTAAATTAAAATAATAGTAGTAAAATTCAGCTTGTAAGCCTAAAAATACATGTGGTTACTCTTGATTTTTTTTTACTATTTTGTTGGAACCATAATCAAATAATTATGTATAAGGAAACTTATACATAATTATATATAATATATCACATTAAATGGTTTATTTACTGTAATATTAAAGAGAAATTTATAACAATAATAATAAAATTGAGTTTGTAAAAATATACACATATTTACATGATTTCACTTGATCATGTTTTTTTTTTTCCAGGATCAATGCCGAGGAATTATGTATTGAAAAGGGTTCCTTCTTATACAGCTGCTGATTTGAATTTGGCAATTCTGGAAGTCGAAAAAGGAAAAACAATCGCTGCAGTGGCACGACAATATTCAATTCTATAAGAAACGTCCAGACGATGGATTGTTTCCAAACCCTCTTACAAAACATCTGGACGCTCAACTACACTCAACATAGAAGAGAACTGCATTGTTCAAGCTTTGCAATTTATAGCAAAATGTGATTTTCTCTTTGACAGGCAAGATGTCATTAATATTCCGCAGCAATATGTTTCCTCAAATGTAAATGTAAAAGCTGAGAACTTGGGGATAGAATAGGCAAGATGTTAGGAGAAAAGGTGGTCAAAGGAGTTAAACAAAAAGAAAACCTGAATTGTTCAACTTAATTTGAACTAATTCAAGGGCAGCTGATTTTTCACATCGTGTTGTTAACCAATTTTTGAAACGTATAAGGGTTGTTCAAATGAAAAGGTACGAAACGACATCGTGGGTATAAATGAAGACTTTATATTCAAAGTATACACCATAGGCCTGAGCACAACGATCCCATTGATTAGCGAGCCGAAGGATTCCTTGTTTCCAGAATTCCTGTGGCCGTGACGAAACCCAGTCCTTCTCAGCGTCCTTGAGTTCGTCGTCCGAGTTGAAGCGCTTCCCTTTCAGATGTATTTTCAGGGGACCAAACACATGGGAATCGCAGGGCGACATATCCGGGCTGTAGGGCGGATGGTTAAGCTGCTCCCACTTGAACTTGGCCAGTTCCGCGTGTATGACCCTGGAGACGTGTGGACGCGCGTATATGATGGAGCAGAACCACATCCTCCGTGAGCAGCCACAGTCTTTTGTTCTTGATGGACCTGTGTAGGCTTCGGAGTGTCTCACAGTACACATCGGAGTTAAGGTATCCGACTACGTTTAAAACGTAATTTTGACCAAATATCTCATTTGTTTTATTCTTTCATATTGAAGCCCAGTTTCTTAAGTTTCAGAATCTGTAATTGTTTTGAGTCTACGATAAATAGAAATAAAATTATAGCAATTTTAGTATTACTGAACGACAGAAACCAAAACCGGAAGTACGTTTGAAATGACCGAAAATTGGGAGGTTTTCCGCTAATTTTTCAAAAATAAAAGTAATTTTAAACATAAATTTGTTCAAATTATTTTCTACAATCAAGCCTCAACATTTTACATCAAATTTCGATGAATTTGTGCGAAGAATTTGGCAATGGCAAAAAACACAAAGGTAAACTTTAAATGCTTTTTCTGGAAAACACAATTTTAAGCAAATATTGCACACGCGTAACATGATTTCTCAAAAAGTTGCAGAGATATCTCTACGAAATTAAATATTACTTATTAACATGTTGTAATGACAATATACTATAGGTTTAGTTGTACAGTGCATACTTTTTAATTTATAGCTGTTTAATTTAAACAACAAGTAGACATTTTGTAAAATTAAAATTTTAGCTACATATAACGAGCGATACTTCTTAACATTTCAATATATCTCTCTGATTGTAGTATATTGTCTTCACTAATATCATAGATATATAGTGCTGCAAGGAAATTAAAATTAATTGAATAGAAATTTATACAGAGCGTTAGCCATATTGGTAGTCATTTTGATTCAATTTTACCTTAATTTGCTCAATTGACAAAAAAATAATGAGTCGGTGCATTATTTTTTGCTTTATTTCATGATTTCTAAACATTATCTAGTATGAAAAATGTTTAAATTGTGATTTAAGAGTCGTTTTCAAATGTGACACGCCGATAACTTCTCACTAGGTCGTCCACCTTGTCGATGAGATCGGCCGTGATGACTGTGTTTGCCTGGCCTGATCTCGGGTCATCAACCAAACTCTCACCACCTGCACGAAAACGGGCACTCCATTTTCTCACTGACTTGTCGGACACACAGTCTTCCCCGTATACGATCACCATCCGGCTATGAATAACGGCCGGTTTAACACCTTCGGCTGTCAGAAACGCCTAGCTGCTCCTCAATCGTCGAATTTTGCAATGTGAACGCCATTCTGTCCTAACACGCACAGCCGCGTCAATTAGACGGCGATCTTTATAAGAGCCTCTGCTCTCTCCTGCGCATGCGGGCGCCCGCGCGTGCTCCGATCCACGCCGGACATTCAAATCGCATCCCCAGATGTCTCCCTACGTTCTTCCATAGCGGCATAGGCAAACATGTTAACGGTTACATTGTTACGACGTTTCGTACCTTTTCATTTGAACACCCCTTGTATGCCAATTTATTGGCCGAAAATGGTTTCGAAAAAGCACCTGAACGTATATTTAATCTTGACGCAAGAATTGGTCTTGGAACTGATCTCGTGTAGTCAAATTATTTGTACCGAAGAAAAGCCGTATTGAATACTTGAATACATACACTACCACACCTCTGGGTTAAAATGGGTATAAAAAAGGAGCAAAAAAAGGTAATACATATATAAAACTATTTTAACAATCATGGTAATGAACCTTTTGCATAAATACACACAAAAAAAATTGTGTGTTTCCAGTTTTTTAAGTGAAAAAGAGTGCTGAGTGAGAAATCAGTACTTTACCTACTCATTTTACCCCACCAGACCCTATTGAACGAGCACGATACATAGTGAACCAATCAAGAAACAAAATCAAAAGTATTAGCCACATGAAATTTTTGCACTTGCTGTGTCCAGTCTGAATCCAGCCTTGCACCACAATGTTTCTCAGCGGTTCAGTTAGTAACCTTAAGTGTACAGATGAAAGATAATTAAAATTACAAGATAGTTTCTAAGTTTCTGTCCCGTGCAATGTAGAAGGTTAAAAAATAAATGGTCTGTATAATTAAAACATATATTTATTTACAAAATTCTATTTACATTAACAAAGGCATTGGTTCAAAAAAAATTATTTCATGAGGAGCGCTTCCATGTGTCCATACAAAATTTGCACTAAGGCATAAAGTTAAATCGACATACAACTAGTCAAAGAATTTCATAACATGAACAGTTGTGAATAACAAAAACTCAAATTATAAAGATATACCATTTTATTAAAAACATAACAGGATCATTCCATGCGAAAACATCTATTTTGATAAAAGCTGTATTTAATTTGCAGAACTGTGATTAAATGTATGACGATTACTCTTTCAAAAATCCTTAATGTTGAAGCGTCATGCACTAAATTGTCACTTATGAAACACATAGAAACAGATTTTGGATGATGAAGATTCGTAATATAAGCTAGAAAGGATTGAACAGTTGCCTGCATGTTTTCCCAATGAATGAACAGCAGTATGTTTTGAACAGTCTTGTATAATGCATGAATAATTTTTGAAAAATCTGCCACGATGATAACAGTACCCAAAGTCAATTCACCTTTTGCTTTTTAAAAATAATAACTGAAATTTTGTAAAAAAAGTGATAGACATAAAGAGCATATAAAGATATTTTCAAGTAAATTGACAATGAATTTATCTACCGGTGTTATTAATGTTTTTAGCTCTGCCCCTATGAGTTATTACCCATTCCTTATAAGTAATTTCACTGAACATTTCTAATTCATCACAATGCATTAAGTATTCCTTTAGTAATTCTGGAAATAGACACTTATCACACCTGTGCACCATGCATGTTTCTAGATCAATTATACAAACTAGTTTTTTTTTTACAATGATATGTAATCATCGCTAAAAAATAGTCCAAGCATGCAGCATGAGCTTAACATTCTGATATATACAAACACACACTGAATGGAAACCTTTGCTCCCAACAGTCACGCATTCTCTTGTCCAATTACAATCTTTACCATTTTAAATTATGTTCCTTAAATACAATCGATAATTCTTCTAAATTATACAAAATCAGTCTATGGTTTAAATATTCTTCTGTTTTTGGACGGAAAATATGTGCAATCTTTATAACCTGGAAACATGACAGTTATCATCATAGTAAAATGTTTATTATTTTTCCAACAATATCGAGATATTAAATATTTTACACTCTTTCTTTCATTAATTAGGAAGGAGTAGTATCCCTCCATTCGTTAATTTTCAAATTACTACAACTAAATGATCTGTGATGTTAAAATAAGAGTTTAATGGAATGTCCACGAATCTAGAACTAATATATGAGAACTTGGATCTTTTTTCAAATGAAGCATTCGTTTTTAATTTTTCCATCATAGATTTGCAGTCTGGACAAATATTATTCATTTAATTTTGTGGTCTTAACATTTGTAATTTCAACACCTACAGCTGCTTTAGCAGCAAAATAGCTAGTTAATATTTCTTCATGTAACTCAGTTTTCTTTTACAACTATACTTACTAACCTTTACAGGCGATATATGCAAAACTTTACAGCTTTCATTCGGTTCAGTAGTTCTATCTCTACTGTGAGATCATTACACTGTATCCATGTCAGGTATTGGAATCACTGCATTAATAACTGATGCATGCACTGAAGGAAAACAGTTTAAGCATCACTTTTTTCCAGGAATAAGTACTTCAGGATTTGTCAGAGAAATTTAAAGAAATTGTTTTTAGAGATTTTGCTGTGATCATGTTTGAATGCTGATTAAATCATTTTTTAAATAACTTAAATCAATAAATTTTTTTTTTCACTGGTTCTTAAATATACTGCATTCTAAAAACTAAGCACACAACATTTAAGTCGTCGTAACTGAAAACATTACACGGTAATTGGGTTAAACCTTTACATGAAGGTAAGCAATTTGGTTATAAATCCATAACTAAAAAAACTTAAGTAAACAAAATATATTTTGATACATTTTTAACTATCAGTACCCGCACGGCGTTGCCCGTGACAAAGTTATGCTTTTAAAAAGTCAACCTCACTGATTCCGACAAAACCAAATTAAACAGTAATAAACAAAAAACTAAACAGAAATAAACAAAAAATTGCATAAATGAATATAAAAATTAAATATCGCTATACAGAATCGAGTCGTATTATTATGACCACCTGTTAACATCCAGAATAACCACCTTTTGTAGCACGGACAACAGATAGAAGACGTGGGAGTGAGTCAGCAAGATTGCAGAAGGTTGCTACAGATATCTGGAGCCATGGAAACTACAGAACGTCCGACAGCAGCGGCAGGGTGCATGGTGGAGTGTCCATACTGCGAACATGGCCATCCAGATAATCCCAAAGATGCTCTATTGGGTTCAAATCTGGTGAATTTGGGGGTCAGCGGAGCACTTCGAAGTCTTCGTCGTGCTACTCGAACCAATCGCAGACAATTTTTTTGGACATATGGCACGTGGCATTGTCCTGCTGAAAGATCCCATCCTTTTGAGGAAAAACAGTCAACATGTAGGGGTGTACATGATCGGCAACAATGGATACATAACCTATCCGATGAGTGTACCTTCCACATGTACGAAAGAACCCACGCAATACCATGAAAACATTCCTCACACCATAGCACTTCCACCACCATATTGTGTTCTTCCAGCAATGGTCACAGGGTGTTTGTTCTCGGACGTTTCTCTTCGGACATGTGAACGTCCATCCGTTCGATAGAGCAGAAAACGTGACTCGTCGGAGAAGGCAACCCTTTGCCAATCCGTAGCAGTTCAGTTCTGGTATTGCAGTGCAAATTGATGCCGTATTTGCCGATGTAACTTCGTCAGCATGGGTGCAGTGACCATCCGTCTGCTTCGGAGCCCCTTACGTAACAGGGTTTGTTGTACTGTCCTCTTCAACACGCGTCTGGAAGTTCCTTGGCTCGTCTAACTTTGATCACATTCATTATTTATGTGTCATTAAGCATGGACTACTTTAATTCTGGAGTTGACCTTTTTGACATGTGAGAGCTTCTCTATGCATAAAGCAGTGTATTATTTGAACACCGTGGTTTTCAGACCGAACTTCGAACGCCAAACTTCTGACCCTTCTTGTCATTGCAGACACGCCATCAATACATAAACACGCAATTTTTCCACGAAATTGTGTTTGTATCTTAGTAACTAACTTGCTTGTAGAGCCCGATTAGTTAAAGTTGTGGCTGATCTCAAATTTAAAACTTGGTCAATTTTACAAAAAGGCGGCCATCTTGGATGTTCCAGTCTATAAATGGATTTAACTCTTGAGAACAAATTGTTTGGATTTAGTAATTTTGGCACCAAATGAAAACCATTTATTTCAGGAGTGTACACAAAATACCAAAACTGGTAATTTTATATTTTAGTGGATTTTTTTATATTTAAAGTGAAAAAAATTATTTTTAAAAACAGACGACGTAGTAAAAAGGAACCCTCCTATACTTGCCTAAAACTTTGTAGAAGTATTAGTTAATGTTATTTAATCTGACGAAATTTCAGAATTTTATGTTTCCGTATCTCAGTTAATATAGGATGAAATATTTTTTTTTAAATAAAAAATTGGGCTCAACTACCTGGTCTATGCATTGTAAAAATTTGGGAAAAAATCCATGACTGGTGACAACACCCACCAGGTGTCATCATATGCAATGATATTATGAATTTGGCTGATTTCACACATTCTAAAACAAATTAAAATTTACATGACATACAGTTTGTTAAGCAAAACGAATTAAAGAGTTGAGATTGACTTGAAACCAAATTGATAGTTGATCGCACAGGTCTGTTTTAGAGAAAAGTGATATACTTCTTAAAAAAGTAGAAGATCCTCAACTGAGTAAAGAGAACTTCAGGATATTCTTTCACTTTAAAATGGCAGGCCTTAAAAAAAGTTATCAAAATTCACAATCACAATTCATGTAATTCTTGATCAAAAAATTATTTAAGAGCAAATAAAATGTAAGAATTTTATCAAGGGTAAAACAATACTTAGCAGATTTGATCAGAAAATGTGTTTAGGAAGCATTATTAAAATAGTATATCACACTATTAAGGCATTCAAATGAAAAGGTTCTGAACTGCCTGGTAGATTAAGGGAAATAGAAAATGGGAATTCCATCATATGTCATTTATCGTGAGTTATCTATTGTATCACCCATCACATTAGTGAAAGTAGTGTTGTTAAATGGAGCCAGATAGATTAAAATTTTACAAATGATGTTTCAAATATGATTGGTCACACACAAAAATGAAGTTAGACGCTATTTAACAAGGAGAAACAATTGGGGAAGAGGGCAAGTAAAACCTCAGTTGCTTCATGTTTATGATGTGGTTTATGAACTCATTATTTTGTATTTGCCCAATATATTATTATTAAATTTATAATATTTATCCTTCATGTTTTAGAGGCTTGGACCCTTCCCTTATCTCATCGAAGTCAGGCACGATTGGATATCATTTGATACTGACGTTATCAGGAACAGTTGTATAGTGAAATAAGATTTTTGACAACTACAAAGAATACATTCTATATTAAAAATATCGACGCACCAAGAAGGAGTTGTCCGATTGCGATAAAAATTGGTGTATGTAAAGAGCATGCACAGGAAAACAAATTATTAAAATTTCAGAACAATTGAATATTTCATTTCAGAGTTTAGCCGTTACAAAGGGAGGAAGACAATACGGCGCCTTCCCTTAACGTCCCAAATGTAATGGGAAACGAGGTATTGGGGTAGAATAGAGTAATAGGATGAAAGCAGAAAAGATCACTTGGGTTTCCTTGAGTGCAACTCTTATGTTAACTTAACACGCTCGCTGCCGATCTCGCGCCAGCGCGTGATATGACATCAACGCTGAAGAGCCTATCACGCGGTAGCGCGTGGTGTGGAATTATGTCTCAGTAGCCATTCACAAGTTCGCGCGGGAAGAGCAAGGCCTCAACATTTATTCTCCGTTTGAATTGGCATTATACGTTAGGTGTTGACGTGGAGTAAAGGTTAGAAGATAGTCGTAGTAGATTGTTGCAAGAACTTTCTTTTGCGTTTATTTTCAAGAACAAATTATATATTTCATAAAAAAATATTGCCAAGTTCGAACAACCGCCAAACATATAACAGTATAGTCCAGTTCACAAGAGTTAGCAGTCGAATCAAGTGGTTTTGAAAGAATTCAATAGTTTGGGGTTCGAGTTAAATTAACCTTTAGATATCACTGGGACGATTCTTTCTTGGAACGATTCTTATTACTTTCAAGGTACAACTGCTGTAACGGCCCATTCTAAATTCTTTCTTGGCGCGATTCTTATAATTATAAAGGTACAAGTGATGTACTGGCCGTTGTTTAAATTCTTTCATGGCGCGATCATGGTACAACTGCTGTACTGGCCGTAGTCTTAAGTGACAGTGTAAATAAATCACTTCCATGATTGTAGTGTCTTAGCGTGGATTCTGGTTCAAGTTTATCGTTCAGTGCCGAAAGTGATAGTGACAACGCGTCGTCGGGCAGAAAACAGTCGACTGCAATTGACATTCATGCTTCTCCATACGGAGCCTTCTCCTGACAAGCTTTCATACCTGTTCAAAACTCGACTGACTCAAGGTTGTCTGTCTTTCTCGTAGGAGTAACACTATAGCAGAGAACAGTGTTACTTTTTCTGCTAGGGGAATTTTATTCATAAAGCCCAATTCGTCGCAATTGCCACTAATTTGATGCCTTTAATTGTTTTTTATTTTAAGAATTATTTTTTATTTTAAGAATTTATTTTTATTTTAAGAATTATTTTTTATTTTAAGAATTTATTTTTATTTTAAGAATTATTTTTTATTTTAAGAATTATTTTTTGCATTTGTCATTTTTGATAATTGTAGCCTTTTTATGTCTTCATCTGTGTATTATGTGGAGGCTGCCAGGTATAAATAAAATGGTACTTGTATTCGGTGTCTGCCACATTCTTGTTTCTAGCTAAAATAACCATTGCATAAAACATGCTAAAATATGGCAACTTTGATCCTTATTTCCTGTAGAATCCTGATCGTAGACTAGTCTTGGATACGTGAATAATAAAGGTGGTAATCAAGAAGGCGGACAACCTCTGGAAAGTCAATTTTTGAATACGTATTAAAGCTCTCTAGAAAGGCTTCCATACGCAAATCGCATACAAAATTTGCCCATTGTCTCCAAATACACATTTTTCCAACCATCCAACCCAATTAGCTGGCCCAAGGACCACTGCATTCTGCCATGAGTCACACTTTTCCTGACTGTTATCCATTGCCTGCAATATTTTAAATGAAAGCGATCACAAGACAAATGTAATGATGATTGAGAGATTATTGGCCGTAAATCTTTGATGCACGTTTTGCATCACATCCCAAATTGTTTCGACTAAATACAGCTATATATAGGTTTAGCAGCCGTACTTTCCAGACATGGTTCCATGAGATTTTTGGCCAACTTTCAAGCAGAGGATGACACTCAAAGGAAAAGATTCCGAAACAGAAGTAAAGAGAGTTGTGAAAAGGCACTTGACGGATCTCTCAAAAAGTGACATCGCAAATTGCTTCCAGCACTATAAGAACTACTGTGAGAATGAGTCAGCTAAGAAAGGATCTATTTTGAAGGAGACTGATATAACTGAATAAAAAATAGATTCATTTTTCTGGCGAAAAGTGGGATACTGGAAGTATTGTAAACCTACCTCCATGTAATACTCCTGGGTAAGATTTTAAACAGCAAGATGGTCTATGATATTTCTGTGTCCTACATGATCCAAACAGACCCATATCGTATAATTCCATAAAAATCTACACCAAGAAAAAATCAAAGAACCTTTACTGTCAAAAACCAATAACTAGAAATTCAAGTAAAGCCTGGCTTATTAACAGTAAATATATTCCAGATGCCCCAAGCGAGAAGCTGTTACAATAACCCATGTTCTGACTGATCATGATTATTCATCATGACCAGTCTAAAAGTTTTATAGAAAATCCCCCCACCCCACACTTTGTATTAAATCCCGAGAAGCAGATATTCACCTCCTGCAAATTTTTACCATGCTCTTTAGTCTGGACCTCTGCAGTCGAAACTGAGAGGAGGGATGGACAACTAATTCTTCCATTTTCCCTTAATATCTTTTTTTTAAATTAGTTCTATGATTGTTCATGCTCTTACTTTTGTTACTAATCTTTCTATTGTGTATTTAGTTATCCTGCCTGCCATTGGAACTTAAAATAAGAGTTGGTTACTTTTTAATCAGACCTCATATTCATAATAGCATCATAAAGGTGATTACAAATATGACAAAATCCAAACCCAAATACCTCACTGATACCACATAAAGAAACAATTATTTTCTATCATGCTTGAAGAATAATTTGAACAATTTTTTTGCAAACTTACACAAGTTCTATTCTAAAATTCTGAACAAGAATTAACAGGCTCGGTAGACTCATTTCTGAAATTCATATTCCAATATCCTCTGATGATAAAATAAAAGGTACCTGTAAGAATAATTGTGCAATGAAAATTATGCCTATGTTGTGCTAAATAAGTTGAAGTTTTCAGATTTAGAAATACACTAATGAATGTACAAGAGTATATGCAAGAATGCTTTTTTAAGCTAATTAAAATTTCATCTTTATAAAGTATAATTACCTCGGCTAGCAATCCGAGTTTGCTAGTTGATTAGAAATTATTTCCTAGAGCAACTAAAAGATTTAAAATTAATTACCATTCAATAAAAAAAAACATATTTTCTGAAATAATTTAAGGATATTTATTAACAATTAGTTTACTATTTTGGGTTTCAAAAGGTATTACACAAAGGCAAAAAGCAAATTAAAATGTCTTAGCAACAGGAAGAGAGAAAGAGAGAGAGAAGATTATATTTAAGGACATACCAAAAAGCAACTAGGACTTATTTTTATTGCATAACATTAAAAAAAGTCACCATCCATCTTTTAAGACCAGTTACTAACTGAGGGTGAATTCTAACATATACTCAGAACACATTTCTCTCTCTCTCTCGATTTAATTTATATTTTCTGGTAAATGTATTTCATTATAGACTCAAATATTTTTAAGGAGAAAAAGTGAAAAATCGCCTAGACAAAAACTTTGACTGCAAAATTTAAAGGTCATCAAAAATTAGGATAAGTTATTTAAAAAATCATAAAAAATTTAAATGATAAGCAATAAAAAAAACAAGGAAACGTTCAGTTTATTGGTACATTGGACCTTGTGCAGCAACTCCAAAAAAAAATACTCATTTGCTTAAATGTTGCAAATGAATTGTTTTCAGGTTAAATTTGTAAGTTTCAGAACATATTTTTTCTTGACACTGATGTCAGTTTTAACCATTAGCTCTTCTTCACTTTTTGTACACAATTACTGCTTGCTGGGTTTTTCCTTTTTAGCTTGAACTTTGGTTAAATCTTAATCAATGTTACAGCCTTGGCATGATTTCAATTTCTTTTTTGTCGCCAAGCAACTGCCAAATGATAACAATGAGCTTAAAAGAACACTATTGTAATGTAGATAAAATATAGATCATAAATTTTATTTTATTAAACAGTGCTGTGGCTTGGCAAATTATGGTGACTACAATGTTTTATCTCTCAAACGGGATATCCGTAAGAATTTTAAATAATTGCCTTAATTAAAAGTGAAAATCTGTTTAGTTAACATCTCTGTATGTCATATCACCAAACTTGTTTTTAATAGCGCTAATTTGTGGAATAATAACGTGAGTTCTATGATGTTCCTTTTTAGTTCAGTTTTTTATAAAAACAAATGTTGATTATTACTAAAGTCAAGGCATTAAATAGTATTTAGTTTTTGAGCTATTGATATCAAGTGAGCATCATAGACAAAATTCAATTTTGAATAATTTCGGTTTGCTTTTAAGCATTCCTATTAACAAATATTAGTTTAAAAAAAATACATCAAACGATAATTGTAACGTTTATAAAAATAAAACGCCAGTGAAAAACTAAGTATTTTAAATGCATTGTTATGTGGTACTTTTCTTCAAATTAAAGAATTATTACATGAAACTTATTAGCATTACGTTTTCACAAAATTTGAATTTGAAAGTAAAGGCAATAACATCAAAGCTGTTATTGTTCCAAAATATTTTGACTTCAAAAATAAGAGGGAAAAAATATATGTTAAAACAATTACTGGTTAACTTTCACCAATCTGTATTGGATCTATATTCAGAAAAAATAGATTTTGAGAATATCTTTCGCATAAAGAACTGCTATCAATCACACCAGTCTGAGATTTTATAGCACAGTTTTACAGTAGAATTTCAAATTGCAATAAAACCCACTATCAATTAGTTTAAGAACCTAGTGAAAAAATCAAATATTCAACCTACCCTTCACTATTTAGCACCTCATTGATATCGACTTTTTTTATCAGCATATCATCACATCTATACCATGAATCCTTATGTTGCTTAATATAGGAAAAATAATGACCAGACTGACTTTCCCCAACATGGCAAACAACAGCAAATAAAGTTAATCTAAATGAATGAAAAATAGTTAACATTATAGCACAATACTTGGTAATGTAAAATTAAATAAGCACTAAAAATAATTATTAAAAAAAGATTTTATACATTTATGAAAAATCTTTTCTAATTAAATTATAGGATTTAATCTTTATTGTAGACCAAACAATTCAAATGTTTCAGTGAGCACCTTTAAAACTCGTTGAAGTATGTATCAAAGTTAAGCACTCATTGAAGAAGCTTAACTTTGAAAGATTAATGAAGATAGTGTCAGGGCCTTTGCAAAGGGATATAACCAGCACCTAAGTACGAATGAAATTTGAACTTGATGAACTTTGAAGTACTAAATACAAAAATAACTCAAATAACTGACTTTTGTACCTTTTCTACAGCTTAATAACTTTCTACAGCTAAGCCTTTTTCAGGGCTTTTTAGTAGTTTTAGGAAGATATTTTTACTTCAGTCATCTCTTTTAACATATACTTAACTGTTTTTTATCGTAAAATCCCAGACCCTTTTTCACTTTTATTTGTAGGCAGAAAATGTTTCATTCAAACAAGGATGGAAAATCAGGGTGCCCATAACAGGAAGAAGTTATGTAATGTTCGATATTCAAGAATAATTAATGCAATAAAGAGTATGATTACACAGCGTAATGCCAATTTAACATAGGGCCCTAATCACTAAATTTCTCCTTCAAACGCATATCTCTACTCTTATAAAAGGAAGTGTTTCTCTGTGTCCCTGCAAGTAGTGTCCTGACAAATCTATGGCACTTTTTTGAATTAATTTATTGGCAATAAATTATTATCGTTTTCCTTAGAATGGCAACTGTATAAAGAGATCACAGGTTCTAAATCTATTGTTCCCTTTTATTTTCCAAGCAACGATTTCAGCAGATGAATAAAACAAACAAACGGTTTTAACTGGAGTTTTCTTTCTATCTCCTGGATCGTTAAAAATATAGTAAAAATTTCAACGGATTTCATCAGCTCGATAAAAATTTTACATCCAATCAATGCCTAAAAATGTGATTTTCTTAAAAAAATTAATTTTTAAATTGTAATCTTTCATATGTTTCCAAATACGAATTTGGCCGCCTCGGAGAATTTGACCTTAACGATCAATCCGATTCATTCATTTTGATTTCATGAGCAACGGATTTAAGTGAAGCAAAACAAATAAAAAGTTACGACTGGCGTTCTTCAGCGATCGTTACAGATAAAATAAAAATTTCAACGGATTTGAAACCTGCGGAAAATTTTACAACAGATCAATACCTTATATACAACATTTGATTTTCTTTTAATGAATAATTTTTTAATTAAATATATTTTATATTTTCGCAAGAGATTATGACGTCACACCTATTGGAACTCTTCGCAATACGAATTTGGCCGCATTTGACAATGATGAGGCCATCGCGGCGTTGCCTGTGGTGTTAGTTTGCGAACAAACTGAATGGGAATGCGTAGCAAACACCGAAAGTTAGCGAGCAGTGGTCACACCTGACCCCACAAAAATCACTGTCACGGGTAACGCCGTGCTGGCCACGCAGTGTTCCTAGTTATTTAAAACAGAAAATATCTGTACTTTCTGGAAAATAAAGAGTAAACTATACAATATAACAAAAATCTTGAAAGGTGTTTTGTTCATTTCAAAATATCTACGATCTACCAGATACAGGAATGTTTTCTTTAAAATGCAACTCCCTGGTTATACAAACGACTGGTATCTATGGTAGGTTATTGAAATATCATTATAGGCCATGAATAATAATTTATGATCAAATAAGATTTAAGTACATATATTCATACCTTATCAAAATGGGACAAAATTGACATTTTTATCAAAGCAATGGGATGGTCAGGAAATGAGAGAAAAACGGTAAAGTTACACTCAAAATGGCATACATAGTCAGCCTATTAGTGGCTAAACTTTATGAGGTACAAATAATGTTATGGTTCAGATGGTTCATAAAGTATCACACATTTGTGATAGTCTCTGATAGGGGCTGAAACTACATGTCTTACAATGAAACCTCCAGGTTAACACTCTGTGAGCCCATGCTTAGCAAATATTTTAGCTTTACCATAATGAGATATCTTACGATAAGCAAAATTGTCCATGATATCTCAGCCTGATTGTTAAAACGTATTCTGATAAAAAAATATTCAACCACAACATTTACTTACCTGTTTTTACCAGAGATAAAATCACTTTGATCAAAATCTGTTGTATAAGGAGACATATCAAGATATTCTGGAAAGAACACTTGACTTCTAATCTTCAATTGTTGATCTTGAAGACGCTACAGAATAAAATTTGTCAATATTAAGTAATCTCAAATTTAAAAAAAATTAATTTATTTTGCTCTTTCTTTCACTTCTACATCAAGTCACATTTGAGGCCATGGCTAAACTAGTAGCAAAGTTAACAGAAATAAGAATCAAATAGACACTTAATAAATACAGTAACATAAATAATAACTAAGCACTTTTTATTTTTAAACATACGATTTGTATAATATCTCGGAGAAAATAACAGTTATGTTTGAAAGCTGTTGAATAATGATGCATTTATAACAAGTTAATTTAAAAGTGTTGCTTTATGATCAAAACACGAAACTGCACAATTCAGAAGGTATTTCACATCCTCTACTACAAATGTAGATTTGATTTGTCGGGATTTTTGTTTTTTAATTTCTTAAAATCAATTGTTAAAAATAGTTTCCACAGAAAACAACTATTATGTTCTCCAGCAAGACAGGAAAGAATATTGGTTGGAAGAAACCATTCAATTCCTGATGAATGTAGGCAGGATTATCCTTGAGACAATGTTAAGCGGTTATGTAAAAGGAAAAGAGATTTTTGGGGTAGATTAGAGAGATACACTGCACATGACAAATAAAGCCGCGCTTATACTGTAGTTGCACAACTTCTCTCCCTCTAAACATTGAAGCTATTCCGAGAAACGGCATTAATTTTATCGTCACGATCTCGAGTCGGGTGGCGATTTGGAAAGTTTGCAGAGCCGAATTTGTTTTCCACCATGATTCGGTAAAGATCAAAGGATTGCAGCTTTTGGGGAGATTACTCCGACGTTTGCTTGACAATAACCGCTCCCTTCTGCCCTTCGGCACCCCCCCCCGTGGTAGCTCACGACGTCTTTTGTTCGCTCTCTGATATTTTGCCCCATCGCTTGCCTTGACCACATCTCCCGCCAAACTGCCAGTAAGTGACCTATTCGATCAAAATGACATGGACAAAAGAGCTGGTAATAACTAGAGTGCCTATATAATAAGAGTGGCGACATACGGGAAACACTTTCTGATTGGCTTAGAGACCTTTTCTACCGCCCGAGGCGGTCTTTTCCTAGCTCCCGTAGACTTAACATGGGAAAGTTTTGTGTGTTCGAGAAAAACGTGTGTATATTAAATTAAAAAGAAAATATAGCTTATTCATGTTCCATTTCGTGTTCTAGAATGTTTATTTATTATTAGTTTAGTGTTTTGTCAGTATAAATGTGAAGACTTTTTAAGTAAATAGCTTTTTTTGAACAACATGGTGTTTCCCGCAATCTAAGTTAGCGCGTTGTGCAATCCATCTCATCAATTACGCATGTAATTGAGCGTTTATATGATTCATTTATACCCAATGTATCCATATTATAACAATCATATGCTTTTTGTTCTCTGAAATGATGTATTAATTCCCCCAACAACCTTCTTTGAGACGATTCTGGTAGAAAAATGGCTGTCGCGCATGCGCATTGGGCCAAATTTGGTCGCTTGTCGCCACTCTTACAATATAGGCACTCTAGTAACAACTAGAGTGCCTATATAATAAGAGCGGCGACATACGGGAAACACTTTCTGATTGGCTTAGAGACCTTTGCTACCGCCCGAGGCGGTCTTTTCCTAGCTCCCGTAGACTTAACATGGGAAAGTTTTGTGTGTTCGAGAAAAACGTGTGTATATTAAATTAAAAAGAAAATATAGCTTATTCATGTTCCATTTCGTGTTCTAGAATGTTTATTTATTAATATTTTAGTGTTTTGTCAGTATAAATTTGAAGACTTTTTAAGTATATAGTTTTTTTTTAACAACATGGTGTTTCCCGCAATCTAGGTTAGCGCGTTGTGCAATCCATCTCATCCATTACGCATGTAATTGAGCGTTTATATGATTCATTTATACCGTATGTATCCATATTATAACAATCATATGCTTTTTGTTCACCTTGAAATGATACATTAATTCGCCCAGCAATCTTTGAGACGATTCTGGAAGAAAAATGGCTGCTGCGCATGCGCATTGGGCCAAATTTGGTCCCTTGTAGACACTCTTTTAATATAGGCACTCTAGTAATAACATTAACCTTAATAGAACTAGTATTTAGAGAGAGGCCTGTCCTCCTCTGGGACCAAACTTCACGCGAGTACAAAGACAAGGAGAACAATGCCTGGAGTGAAATGGGTGAGGACAGGGCCCGATTTAGAAAATTTGGTATTGTAGGCACAACACGCAGGAAGGGCCTTCCCCCCCCCATGTTATTTGTTCATCACAAAAACTAATTTTATAACAATAATTGGAATTTACGTATTTGTGACTGTTGACCGTTTCACAGATGTCACCAAAAAGTTTGAGAAAATCGTGACATCACTTATAACTCTTGGCAAAACAAAATAAAGCAGATGAAAATTAAAAACATAATAGTTAGAAAATTAATGTAATTACAAGAACGTGATAGTGGGGGAAACGCTCGATGGACATTTACGTAAATACCCAATAATGTATGTAACTACTTAAAAAAATTTTAGATACTTTTGAAAATTAGGGGCCCTTTAAATTATGGAGGCCCTAGGCCCCTGCCTCACGGGCCTAATGGTAAATCAGGGCCTGGGTGAGGAACACAACATCTTGATGAAAAGGGATCACTCTTCTCAACAAAGGGGTGAGAAGAGTGCGCTCGCATGGCTGCCGATAAAGTCCACAAAGCGTTTACACAGGAGTCGGTCAAAAAAGGGACGAAAATAGGTCAGCATTAGAGAACATAAAACGTCCTCGACACAAAAAGGGAGAGAAATGTATTTGCAAATCCGGTTTAAACGCGGCCTAAGCAAGAGACAAGAGCACATGGAGACGCTTGAGAACAGCATAGATTCTTTCCAAGAGATTAATTGTTAGAAATGTATAGAAAGTATATGTGTAGCAATGAAGTATGCTGACACGGCTAGCTAACACTTCGAATGAATTTATTTACGCACATCACATACAACAGAAATTACAAGACTAACACACACAAAATATGCAAGGAAAAGTAAAGGACAGGGACATGTTTACTGTCACGTACTGCAGCCTAGCTGCTGCTTGCTCCAGGATTAGAGTTACACTACGAGAGAGTGAGTCTCTGTCAGTCCGCTAGGGGGCGTTGTTGGTTCCGTTATATATGTAGTCAGGGAAAAAATACGAACCACCTCCTTTATTTCGAACACTATTCAGACTAGAAAAAATTCAAAGGTGTCATTCCATAGGGAATAACGTCCTCTACAAATTCAAATAAAAAATAATTGCATAAGAGGACGTCTTGACATCAAATTTTGCACAGACTAAGAAATTTCTAATGGAAACACCATGTTTTGATGCCATAATCAGATTCTGCATATTTGAATTAGTCTAAATATAAAAATTTCATGACTTTACTATCTATAGATTCCGAGATATGGCGGGTGTCAGCGAGCAGTGGTCACACCTGACCCCACGACGACTGTCATGGGCAAGGAAAATTTTACATTAGATCGATACCTTATACATTTGATTTTTAATAAATATTTTCTCAATTGGATATATTTTCGCAAGATATTGTGACGTCACGCCAATTAGATATCTTCGCAATTCGAATTAGGCCGCATTTGACAATGACGAGGCCATCCCGACGTTTCCCTTGGTGTAGGTTTGCGAAAAGAACCAAATGGGAATTCGTAGCAATCACCGGGGTTTAGCGAGCAGTGGTCACAACTGACCCCACAAAAAGAACTGTCACGGGCAGGCCACGCAGTGGCTAGTTCAGTGATAAAGTTGGTTTCACACAATTTAAGGGATCATTTCTTTACAGAAAGATGCTATACGTAGATCGATATTAATTGTAGTTATCACTAACCTGAATTTCAAATTTGAACAGTAGTTCAAACGTATTTTTCAGCAATCCGATAATTATTACAGTTTTTTGCAAGTGCAAATGATTTGAGAATTACATTATTATATTTACTGCTAGCGACTGCGTGGCCAGCACGGTGTGTTGCCCGTGGCGGTTTTCTTCGTGGGGTCAGGCGTGACCACTGCTCGCTAACGCTCGTCAACCCCTCGGTGATTGCTACGCATTCCCATTTGGTTTGTTCGCAATCCAACACCTTGCTAACGCTCGACTAATTTAAAAATAAAAAATAAAAAATTCTCCTTTAGGTAAAGAATTAGGCGACATGGACATGCCCGTGTCATGTTGGGTGGTGGGGTACTGATTCCTTAGAATTTGAACTAGCGTAGCAAGCAAGCCTTTTTTCATGTGTTGGATGAACAAACCATGTTAATTTCGTAAATTTCCGATGCGTACTTTCTCAGGTAACCGTCTGAGAATCGAGCGAAAAAAGATAGTTGTTTCAACAATCGCCTTTTTGACTTTCCGGACCATGACGGCACAGAAAGTTTCAACAGCCAAATAAAAAAATAATCTTTGCTATGGTAATCAATGCTACGACAAATTTTATGCTTGGCAAACCCGTTAGTTAGAAATGTAACCTTTCATTTCCGTGATAAAAAATGTATGCTATTGAGAAATTTTTTAATTATAAATTATACTTTTCATTGCATCGAATTTATTTGCGAACCAATTTTTAAAATATTCATACCATAAAAAGAGTACATTCTGAGCTTTTACGTGGTATTTTCCAGTTTTAAAACTTATAGTATTCAGCTATAGATATGACAGTTTTACTTTTGTAACGGAAATCGGTATCTAAAATTTCCGAAATTAGTATGACCAACTTTTAATTGCATCGAATTTATGTATTAACTAATTTCAAAAATAATTATTCTACAGGAAATAGTACAATCTAAGGTTTCCAGTGATGTTTTAAAATTTAAAACGAGATTTTCCTGATTTTTGAGGAAATTTCAAAAAAAATTTTACCATTAACTAAATTGAAAGTTCTAAAAAAAACTCGGCAAAGGTGCAAAAAGTCATGTTTAGAGGTACAGTAAAAAAAAATTCACTGCTGAAGACTGAAAATTTGTACGTGTTTTGCTCACTCACATTAGAAATTTCGCTGTTTTTTTTACTTTGGCACTTAATGCACCCTAAACTAACGGCCGCATACGAAAAAAATCTTCTCCACTTTGTTCCATGTACAATTTTGAAAAAACAAAGTTAATTTCGCAATTTTCTGATCCGTACTTTCTCGAGAAACCGTCTGAGAATCGAGGGGAAGAAAAGCAAGTTTTCAATCTGGCGGCGGCAGTAACTTCCTTTTAAAAAAAAGAGAGATATTGAATGGAAAAATTATTTATTAAAAACAATCAAATGTATAAGGTATCGATGAAATGCAAAATTTTCCGTAGATTTCAAATCTGTCGAAATTTTTATTCCATCTTCAACAATCGCTGAGATAGTAAAGCACTGAAGAACACCTGTCATAACTTTTTATTTGTTTTGCTTCACTCGAATCCGTTGCTCTGGAAATAAAAATGAATTAATCAAATTCTCCGCGGCGACCAAATTCGTATTGGAAAAAATATAAAAGTTACAGTTTAAAAATTATTTATTTAAAGAAAATCACATTTTTACGCATCTATCTGATGTAAAATTTTCCACAGATTCCATATCCGTTGAAATGTTTACTCTATCTTTAACGATCCAGGAGATTGAAAAATGAACATGTTGCAATTGTTTATTTGTTCTGTTCGTCTGCTGAAATCGTTTCTCGAAAAATTAAAGAGGAAATTAAATTAAGAATCTGTGATCTCTTTACACTGTTGCCATTCTAAGTAAAACGATAATAACTAAATGCAAATAAATTGATTAAAAAATGTTCTAGATTAAATTTTAAAATTTCGGCTGGACGCAAGAATCGCAAACATTTAGGACTACCAGTGTGCCAAATTTCATTATTGTAAGTGCCATAGATTCGTCAGGATACTACTTAAAGAGACACACTTCCTTTTATAATAGTAGAGATGCAAAAGCAAACGATCCGAAAACTATCATCCGAAGTTTGTCAAACGTTCATAAACTTTTACTTGCTCCATAAAATCGCAATGTTTGGAACATTTTAATGTAGCGCAAAAACTAATTATCGTAATGAGCTGAAATTTTGTATGGGAATATTAAAATTCTTTTTGAATCGATTCCCCTCAAAATAAAATACGGTTGTAATTCATAATTTTTTCAAAAACTATTATTTAATAATTATTATTACACATTAAAAACTATTTTTTAAATAAAACATTATGTGAATTTTGTTCGGGTTGTTTAACAGTATCTTGGTACAAAATATCAGTGCAATAGAAATATTATTTTGGAAGATATCCATAAAAATTTAAGAAACTGATTGAACATCCATCCAACTCCAATCTTTCTGTACTGATAACTTTCAAACAGTAAGACTTAATGACATAAAATTTGGTATCGGAAGTTAAATTTTGATATAGATTCGAAATTGTGTAGAAATAGGGGGTTCCCATTAGAAATTATGAAGTTGGATGAATCAATTTAATATGAAGACGGGCCTTCTGCAAATTTTGTGCACGAATTTAAACAAGACGTTAGTTCCTGTCAAACACCATCTTTAAATTTTCTCTACTGTTAAAATTGTTTGAATGAAGAGAGGGCGTTTAGGTTTTTTTCCATGAGACTGTACATAAAACTATGCACTTCAGAATATAGAAATATTTGTACATAAACATGTGGCACCTGAGCAAATCAATGCAGCCCGAAACGTAGTTTGGATTGGCCAGTCCTCTTACGGATCTTCAGAGCATATTGAAAAAGGATATTTTGATCTGTAATTTTCTAGTGCAGTCATTTCGTCATTTGTCAACCTCCAGCTGCCTGAGCTATCTTTCGCTTTCACATGATATTCATTTTATGGCCCTTTAATCCCAAAACACATTAGTTAGCATCACTTTCTATTTTTAAGTTTCCTTAATACAGTAAACTCATTTTATAGTGACGCTGAATTTATTCACTCATTGCATTGTAAAGTACGATTGAGAGTGCCCCTGCAGTTCTTCCGTAGCTGCCATGCTATTTTATGAATGATATAACGACCATGGAAATGGTAAAAATCTCATTAGATTGATCTTCAGTTGGAATACTGATACACTAAGGGCATTGAGAAAAAAAAAACGTCTGGGAAAGTTAATTTATACTTGCTTTTAAATGGAAGCACATCACAACTGGAAGCTTTTTAAAAGTAACTTGAATTGTCCTTTTTGAATGCGAACTGCAAGTTTCACATTCACTGTCAAGAGTCTCCACAGCCGTATACCTTTAAAAATATTGAAACAAGTTCTATTGCCTTTTTTATGAACATCTTATAATAAATACAAATATTAAGAACAGTTAAAAATGGGTAAAATAATTTTAATAAAACTCAAATTAATTGGTCAAAAATTTCAAGAATCATTTTTAAATTTTGGAATAGTGACGGGATAAAATTCAATTGCCAATCATTTGTTTTTTGTACCATGAATTTTTTTGACAATGAAGTGAAGTTTTCATAAATAATCAAGGTTCTGTAAACTGATTGTTTGTAGATAAAACCTATGAGACTGTCTGAGACATATCCAGCCATGTAATATGAAACAAGCTACATTGCACCTGGGACATTTGTAACCTAATCTCCTTCAAAGAAGGCACCTTGGGAGCATACACACTTCTTGTAGTGCCTTTTCTCTTTACAGAACACTGCAAAGTCCAATGTTGGAATCTGCATCAACTGCATCATTGTGTTCTTTTTAATCTTATTCATGGTCTGAAATCTCTACCGTTTCAGATGTGATTTTAGCTTACTACATAAGACTTACTACATGAGACTGCTTTAAGAAAAGTCAGAAATCAGAGAGGGTGACAAATCACAGGGAGGGTTGAGCCACCTGGTTGATTTGATGTTTTACCAAAACATTCAAAAGTGTTCGGCTTGGTAAAGACCTGAACATGGACAACTGTCAACAGATTCCTGGCCATCTTTAAAGTGGCTGTACTACATTTTTATTTGCATTCATTGCATCACACTTGAAAGTCATCTTAATCATCAGAATAGTTTCCATCGACAAATTCAAGTTTAAAGCAAAATGTGACACAATTTTGCTGTTCTGAATGCTCGGTCATTGCAAATGCCACGATCTCACAGAGAAATGCTTTCACTCAAGGATGTTTAGCAAATCAACTGATAATTCCAATGGATTTGTTCATGCATGCACATCAATGTCCCCTCTCCTTGTCTGCCAAGTTAAATCGATGTCACACAAAGTGTTCTGATAATGTTAACAGTGGTTGGTCACTTTCTAGGCAGACCTCATAAGCAAGCATAGTTAAATAATGTATAATTAGATAATGTTATAATACTTAACTTTTATTAACCCATTAACGCCCAGCAGTATATTTTTAGATCGCTAGACAAAGTTCAAGTAACGCGCTTTTAAGTGACCTTCAATTCACTCCAGGGCAGTGGAACTGCACACGTGGCAAGAATAAACATTCCCAAGTTCAAATGTCATGTGATTTTCTCGTTTGCTGTAATTTTTATCTGGCAGTGATAGAGGAAAGTCCATCTTAGTATTTCGTTTTGAGGTTTTTCGATCTTTGTTCACATTTTTCCAGAAAACAGTAAAGTGATCACGGAAAATGAAACTTTATTGGATTTTATTTTATCCTTACAGATGTAGCTATTTCGATATGATGCGGTCTTTGTTCAAAATGAATTTAATTAGTAGAAAATCGCACCAAAATGTTGATGTACTATAAATAGATCGCTGGGCATTCAAGCGTTCTTTTTTTCCGTAACGTTAAATATTCAGTAACGTTCAGGATGCGGTCGAATATCTATTTTCTAAAGAAATTAAAGATGATATTATTGCTATACCACCTGACGTTGATGAACTGATGGACGAAGAAGAAATAGATAAGTTAGATGCTCCAGTTATAAAGGATATTGCTGTGAAAATAGTTTTTCAGTAGATGATGAATGTGATGAAACAGATTTCAACTTCTGAGAAAAAAACTAAAAACTAAAAAGCCAAAAGTAGTCTGGAAAACGAAAACACGGAATTACATGAAATGGTCGGAAACAGAGGAAAATAGTTAAATAAAATGCAACATGGCACATATGATTTTCGATTTGATGAAAAAATGAAATTACGGTAGTCAGGTGAAGAGATAACAAAAGTGTTGCTATGAATTTTGATAACATCGAATGCACGTCAAAAGTTCAAAGATGGTCTCGTGAGAAAAAAGAAAGAGTGTCAATCCCGCAACCAAATTTAATAAATGCTTACAACAAACATATGAAAGGGGTCGACCACATCATGACTGGTTGCTAGAAAAGCACAGCATTGCAAATAGAGGTAAAAAAATGTTATTGGTGCTTGTTCAATTATGGCATTAGTCAATGCAAGCATTCTGTAGAGAAATATTCATGGATCTAATTCTATGACGATGAACGATTTTCAAAGAGCTGTTGCTGTGAAACACCTCAAATTGGGGATCGGAAGAAAAGTTTTAAAAGGTCGCCCTTACAGCTTCCCCTCAACCTCAAAAATCGATGTTAGTGATGATATTCGTTGTGACAGAGTGGATCATAATATAGGCAGGCGAAATGCCCAAAGACGCTGCCGACCACTTACATTTTGTGTAAAGTGCAATACCACTTTATGCAAAAATTGTTTTGCAAAATTTCACACAAAATTGTAACTACCGTTTTTGATTATTTGATACTAGTTTAATGTATGTAATGTAATTAATGTATGTATTTAATGTATGTATTTAATGTATGTGTTTCCTAATATAATATACTACTTATAATTTTTAAGCTCTTTGTGTTTCCCCCCATTTTTTTCCTGTAAAGTGCTTTAGAAATTTGAACATCATTTTGTATATTCTGAATAAATTATTTTATTTTATGATTATTGTATAAGTTTTTTACATATTTCTAAGTATTTCGAAATATATACATGTTTTTTTAAAGTGAAGTATTTTTGTTTTTATCTATTTTATCATTTTTAAACATTTTATTGAAGAACTAATATTTGTCAGCTATCTGCTGAAAAAATAGTGTGCCAACGCCCAGCAATCTATTTTTAGTACGCCATTTTTTTTAAAAACTGATGTCTGTTTCAATAAAATTTGATTATAATATTCATATTGAAGGTAAAATACCCCAGATTTAAGATTTTTATTACATTACTTCAAAAAAAATAATTTGGGCGTCAATGGGTTAAATAAAAAATAAAACTACTCTACCTTTCTATTAAATTTGTGAGATATACTTCTCTTTTTGAATTTTCACAAGTTTTCAGAAAAATCTCTTCCTTTTTTCCTCCTACACATAATTAAAAGGAACATAAATTAAACATAAGACATGACATAATCTTTATATAAAATTCCTTCCTTGACAAGAACACGTTAAGCATGGAAAGTAAAAATCACGTAATGATGACATGTATTTTTCTGGTTTTGTAAATGTTGAGATTATACGAAAAGATATATCTCTTAAAATTACTAATTTAAAATAATAATTTTTAATACTAATGACTTCAGACTGTCTTGATTAAAAAAAAAATATCCAGTACAAATCACCCATTGGTGATTTGATGATCAATAAAAATCTGGCTCATTATTTCAGCCTGGGAAATATAACCCATTTATTGACCATAATAGAATATTGTTAATCCTAAAGCGTACACTTAAAAATTTAAACTTAATAACTAAAAAGCCCTGAATCAGAAAAATTTATTGAAAACAATGTGTTTAAAATCATTTTTCTGACAACATTGACATAAAATTCTCTTATAGTGCATCAACCCAACTTGTGCAATCTGTTACATTTTGGTAAAATAATCTAACAAGCAAAACATGATCTGGCTATAAAAGATACATTTAAAAAAATCAACGATTAATAATATAATATTTATTTACAATAATATTTTTGTTGTTGAACTGTTCATTGTTTTTACACTCTGCAAGAGCAATAATTGAACTGTTTCACAAGGTTTGGGCAAATTCGTTGTTTGCTGGGTTTTAATCAGTGCTGTATATATCAGTATGCATTGTGATGTAAACTAAAATATTTTTCCCAATTAAAAAAGTTTGGAAGAACTCGGGTGCTACAGAATGCTCAGGAACAAAGCCACAGAATGCTCTTTGTATGGAATCTTATTTTACGACCACCTTATAATTGGATCTAGTTTTAATTTGTTTTACTTTTGTTCCTTTTGACTGTAAGATATTGCAGAAACTAATGAAATTAGCAGCATTTTTAAATTATACCACTACAAGATCTCACAAAAATATAAAGAAACAAATAAAATTATTTCTTTTGCAGTAGACAACTTCTAGAAACAGTAAAATTAAATTACCAAAATCTAAATTGACATCCCAAAAAGCACTGATTGGTGTTGACGAATTTCTGAAATGAAAAAACTTTACATTAATAACAAAATGAATAATTAAATATTTATCAATCTAGAAGATTATGGACATAGAAGAAAAACATATGCATAAATGAAATGAAATTTGTTCGTTAAGTCATTGATTACAAAAAATCAAATTGTATGACCGACTTACTTGCAATCCAAACAAAGAATATAAGATTGAGAAAAACCAGAAAATATTTGATGAATGACACAACTGCAATGGTTTTTATCAGAAACCAATTTTTTATCTAAAAAAAAAAATTAATAATAAATAAATAAAAAAAATATATTTAACAAATTTTGATAACATAAATTCTTAGTACAAATGCTGCTCCCTCGTTTATAAATATATTGAAAATTATTTAGTTACACTCCAATTTCCATTAGGACCATACATCAACACTTGTAATAAGCAAGAAACCAACATCAGATATTGAACACTTTTCATCTCTTCGTTCGCATTTTCATTTGCTTCAAAGGATTGTTCAATTTAAAAGAACGTCTTCAAAAT
The DNA here is from genome assembly GCA_947359465.1 of Metellina segmentata. Taxonomy (NCBI): domain Eukaryota; kingdom Metazoa; phylum Arthropoda; class Arachnida; order Araneae; family Tetragnathidae; genus Metellina; species Metellina segmentata. The sequence goes on from OX375882.1 coordinate 40,325,723, forward strand.
ATCCCAGGGACAGAAAGAGTCAAAATGCAAAAAAGAATAATACTTGTGAGATAATTTTTAAGCTACATTTAAATTTCAAAAATAGGTGACGAAAAATATGCATCTAAATTATTGACAGAATGATGCAAAAAATTCTGTGTCCAAAAGTGTTCCAGGCTATACACTAAACGCCCTTAAAAAGGATCCATCCCCCAAACCGCCACAACAGGTCACATGGAGCAGAACTGTAAACCAGGGCTCGAAAAACCCGGGTGCACAAGTGCACATGAAAATAAAATTGAGCACCTAGTTTTTCCCACTAGATGCATACTCAGTATGTACGGATGTATGTAGTACTCAGTATGGATGTACTCAGTATGTCTCAGATGTACACTGCGTGCACCTAACGTTAAAAAAAAGGGGCGGGGAACGTGTTTTATGTTATTTTGATGTTTGAACAAAATATTAGGATCGACCTCTCTCGCTCTAAAGGAACGTAATTAAAATTCCTAAATACACACTTTGCGAAAACAAAATCGCTGGGCCGTAACGGGTTTAAACAGGAGGAAGGTTTACTTGTGCCACTGCCGACAGAACTTTCCGATGATCGAAACATTTTCCAGATGGCTCTGTTGAAGCGACTGTCGCGACAGAAGTGAACCAGAGAAGGGAGAATTTAGATGTTTAAATATTTTTATTTACTATCTACTACTTATATAACCCATATAAACATACCCAACTAATAAAGTAGCTTACATTACATTAATATTCTTATAATAAGATATTTTTTAAAATATACACCTAAAATATAACCTATGCACCTAATTTTAAAACTTAGGTGCACAAGGTGCACCTGCATTAAAAAATCTATTTCAAGGCCTGCTGTAAACTGTTACTTGATCCCTAGTAAAATCAGTTGAGATTGGAAATTATCAACACGCTTCCACACAGGTAGAGCATCACCCAAACCTACTCAAAAACCACGTACCAGCAAGTAGACAATGCCATAATTTCTATTACCTCTTCTGTATCTAATTGAACATCGTGTTCGTCTTCATCTCCTTCTAAACCAGCTTCTTCAAATCTTCATCATACACTAATCACCGCTTTGAAAAGTGAAGGCTGCGGCCTTGAGTTGTACCTTCATCAGGCAAAGTTGTGGGAAATTTGGAGTTGAATTTGCGTGTTGAATAAATGCAGAAAGGAAGGATGAATAAATAGGTGTAACTGTGCCTTCGAGTGCTATAGCAATTGATATAAAAGTGTAAAATGAAGGGAAGAGGTAAAATATCTAAAACGTGTATTAGAGACCGCTTCAAAATTTCGACTTGAACTGAATTTCAAAAACGTCAATACTTTCAGAGAAAAAATTAATTTTCGAATTTTTTTATTGCTAACTTTTTGTTACTTAACAAATTGTTAATGTGAGTTAACAAATTGTTAATGGGATCGTTAAAGATAGCTTGTAAATTTCAAAGGATTTGAAATCTGCGAAATTTTTGCACAAGATACCTTATACATTTTATTTTATTTTGATAAATAATTTTTTCAATTATCTCTAATATTATAAAAGGAAGTGTTTGTCTGCTTGTTTTTTTCGCGGGCTCAAAATCCTGACGATTCTATGGCACTTACAGCAATGAGATTTGGCAAACAGGTAGTTCACATTTTTTGCAATTTTGGGGTCGCGGCGAAATTTTAAAATTCAATCTAGAAGATTTTTAAATGAATTTAATAGTTTTAATCTCTACGTGGATCTTCTTTGGACGAAAGAAGAACAGACTCAGTCTTGACTTTTCTCCCCCCGTGACCTTGGATCTATGCCAAATTTTTTCATCGCTTCGGGGAAGCTCAGTGAATTATAATTTTTTGTTTTCGTTTGATTTTGCGCGGTGGAGGAGCCCTTAGCGTTAAAAAAAAGAAACAGATTCCATTTCCAGTCCCATTCCATTTCCGCTTCCATTCTCATTTTCAATGAAACCAAGAAATAAAAAAAAAAACATATTGACTGGGATTAAGTTTATTTTCATAAAATCGGAATCGCTAAAATAGATTGAAAATTTCAACGGATTTGAAATCTGCGGAAAATTTTTGGGCAACGCCGGGCTAGCCACGCAATGGCTAGTCTCTAATATTATAAAAGGAAGTGTTTGTCTGTCAGTTTGTTGCCGCAAAATCCTGACGATTCTATGGCACTTACAGCAAAGAGATCTGGCACACAGGTAGTCCTAATTTTTTTGCAAATTTTGGGTAGCGGCGAATTTTAAAATTAATTTAATAGTTTTATTGTCCATCGCTTTTTCAAACGCGAACTTTTTCTACCCGTGTAACCTTGCAGTCAGAGTTTGGAAACATGCCAAGTTTTTTTCATCCACTAAACGTGGAGAATTTTTTTTTTTTTTTCAGTTCAGCTTTGATTTTGCGCGGACGAATAAATTTCCAGCCAGACGATAAATCTTTTAACTGAAGTCAGTTCTCTTTTCTATCTATTAGACCGTTAAAGATAGAGTAAAAATTTCAACGGATTTGAAATATGCGGAAAATTTCAGTTTAGATTGATACCTAAAAATATGATTTTCTTTAAATAAATAATTTTTTAATTGAATATACATTCAACGGATTTGAAATCTGCGGAAAATTTTATATACCAGATTAATACCTTACATCACGGGCAACGCCGGGCTAGCTACGCAGTGGCTAGTATATTTATATTTTCGCAAGAAATTGTGACGTCACGCCGATTGTATCTCTTCGCAATTCGAATTTGACTGCATTTGACAATGAGTGTTGCCCGTGGTTCGCAAACCAACACCACGGGCAACATCGTGATGGCTGTTATCCAATAAACTACAAATTCCCATTTGGGTTACGACGTGCTGGCCAGTCAGTGGCTAGTTTTCCATAAATAAATATCGTACAGTTAATCGATTACTTCAACTTTCCCATCTGTTTAAGACGGTTTGATTCCTATCGGGGATTAAAAGTTGAATAATATGTTAGCAAGTCTCATTACTGAAGAAAAGTTTCACAACTGCATTTCTGGTCGAAGGAAGAAATAAAAGATATGAAAAGACAGCGTTTTCATTGAAAGAAATTTGGGCATACACAAAAAAAAAAGGATTGCTATTGCATAAATGATGTGAAGAAACATCTTCAGTTCATTACTGCAAAAAAAAAAGTGTCGCCTAAAGAAAAACTGTTGGTTTAAGAAATGCGTTTATGACGAAGACAGTGATCTTCACACCTGGTATATGGATAAAGTTTCGAATGAACATTTGCAGGAAAAGAGAATACTTTACTGAAAATAAGTTTCAAGTAGAGTAAAAAACAGGAAGTGGTGTACCCATGGAAGTTTAAAGGGTGGAGATGTGTTTGATGTATGATGGAAGAAATTAGTTTAGTGCTAAATTGAGAAATGTGTAATACGGACCCGCGTTATAGGTAAATTAATTTTCTATTGGAGCAGCTTTAAATATAGGTTTTAAAATGAAAGCAATTAAAAATGAATTCATGAATTAGCTACAATTTTTTAGGTAAAAATGATGTGTTGGAAACCGAAATGCTGCTTGGACTGAAGAAAATTCAGGTGATCTGCTTCTTAACATGAGAGTAGCACAGCAAAATGTTAAAAAAAAAAAAAAAAAAAAAGATCATTCTTGAAATCAAATAATTTATTTAAAGAGAACAAAATAAACTACCGCTCAAGTGTAGCAAAAGTACAGTCCTAATATTTTGTGATCTAATTTATGCGAACCCATGGAGACTCAATCCATTGGAGGCTCTAAATTTCCACAACAGCCAAAGGACAAATTTTCAAATTACAAACGAGCGCGCGCGTATACTTGCCAAAAACAGAACTTGTAAAATAACAGCGATTTGGCAACATTCGGTGGTTTGGCGACTTTCTGAGGTCGCCAAAAAGACCGTGCACGGCGCCATTCGCTATTAACAAAACTTTCTTGTAATGTTACCGCTCGTGGTCATGTCCGTAGGGAACTTTCGTTTTGCAAATTGAACCAGCTCATTGGAGCATCTTTGTTAAGTTTTCCAATTTAAGTAGAAAAACCAATTTGAGTAAATATATGGTCCGGAGAAATAGAAAAGGAGAGGAACGATCCAATCCAGGATGAAAAAGGCTTCAAACCTTGGTGAAAGACTAATCCTTCGGAAATCAGTGCGCAAATTCGAGTCAAGATTAAATTGGATACACTAATTGAAATAAGTGGACTTACGGAATTGTTGAAAAATCTTACTATTCTGAAGACCTTGAAAATTGGTAGGTAAGCTTAAAAATCCTTTCTCTGGTTTTGAAACAAATGCATAAGCAATCAAAGGAAATCAACAACTGAGTGTTATTGTTAATCCTCTTCCCACAATTTTTTGGGGGAAATGGGGAATTTTAAAAACTAATTTATGTTTATAATTGATAGAAACAAAATTTAAAAAAAAGTCAAAAGTTTTTTACTCGAAAGCTTCACCCACAAAGGTAAGCTAAGCTAAAGGCAATGTGTGTGTGAAGACACTTTCGATTCATTGATCTCCGCTCTAGCACTAGGGTATGAAAATAAACGAGCATTGTAGATGCTCACGTAATCAATTGGTTAAGTTATGAAAAGTTATCTCATATTTCTCCTCAGTTGAGGCACTTTTTAGACACTGAAAATTAATTTTGGATCATTAAATGTTCTTAAAAAATTATTTCTGACATTTTGATTTTGAACACATTGTTGCTTAAAATAAAGAAACACGTAAACAATATGAACTCTGTAAAAAATAATGAAGTTTCGTTATTTGATGACTTGCTCACATGTTCAAAAAGGATTAGCAATAGACCATTATTGAGCTCCAATAAATGCGTTGAAAACGAAAGTTCCCATTTGCAATACGAATTACTCTCGGTCGAAATGTTTTTTTCTTAAAATCAGAAAAGGATCAACGAATGAGCATCGCTTCTAAAGAAAAACTAGTGCTCAAAGTTCAAGGACATGAATGTGATGAATGGATTTCGAGTTTGTAAAAGGCATAAACTATGTCTTCGATGACTGCCAGACTCTCCAACTGTTACAGAATTTCCGTAGTTGCTACGGAAATTAGGTGAAAACTACGGAGCAGCGGATCTCGTTCAAAAAACGTCGAAAATACTCTGAAATAATATAAAAATGAATATGGAAGTTTGTTACGATGTAAAACTAAGCAATCAATACTTAAAAAAAGCAATAAGTGCTTAGTAATCAATGCAAAAAAAATTGTAGATGAGATGTTAATAAATATGTAATTAGTTTAAATCAACCAAATTGTGTTCGGTGACTTTTAAAATACGATTTATTTTATTATATTTAGTCAATAATTTTCTTAAGTCATTTTGAATATTGTTTAAAATTATTTGTTTCAATTAATTATTCAATAATTTTTTAATTTTATTTCTTAATTATTTTATTATTTAGTAACTTTTTATAAATTTTAATAATTAATCAATAATTTATTGATACTATGTCGCATGAAATATGTCGATAAGAAGTGCTACTGATGACTGGGTTACCAATGTTGGAGAGTATGAATGATTGCATTCATCTAATTTACTTTCCCTAGTGACGGCAAATTGATTAATTTGAAAGATTCTGTTCATTTGAATCGAGTCAGTAGAAATAATCGTTCACAGGAAGTAACTCACTTTGGTCTTCCGGTACAGCGCCATCTGTTGGTAAATTTTCAAGCCGTTTGGTTTTTTGAAGAGGTCGAGCAAGCTACTTCGAATCCATTTGTGGGATGGAAATGGTTCCTTCCCCCATTCACATAGGGTGAGGGTTTATAAAATAAATTTCGTTGCATTCTTTTTGAGAAACAAGACTTTTTTTTTTTTTTTGTTCGCATTCCACGTTAAGCTTTATTTCTCACTTTTTGAATTTTACTTTATCCTTCAGGGTGCGATCCTAGTTCTGCCTTCAAGAGTCGAGGGAAAAATTTACTTTCAACATTTAAAAGTCCTACCTAAAGAAGGCTGCTATACACTAGGCCAGTAATTTAGTCGAGTAGCGAGTGATTTAGTAGCTCTACTAAACGAGAAAACGGCAAGTGGTCGAGTAGTTGTTCACACACGGTTTAGTTGGTGTTCGAGTGACGACTGCTAAAGATGATGCAGAATGCGAAGCTAAATCGCGACGAAAAAGATTATATGAAGTAGAGTAGAAATATGGATGTATAATGTATACATATTTGCGTCCGAAGTAAATAAAAGCGATGAAAAAGTTAAAACGATAGTAAAAATTATTTTCCGTACACTTAAATAAAGCTAGCATTTTTTTACGAATGAGAAGTGATCAGTAGTCATATCACTTTTCAATCAACATTTAATTAATTCAACCCTAGCAACGCCGGGTAATTAATTCTGCTAGTTTAAAAATAAATACGAAATACTTTCCTAGTGTTTTAAATTTTTTGTTTGATTTCCTTCTCGTGAAACTCCGGTATATCCATCGCTTTTTCTAAGGCCACGTTCACATGAGGCGTTTCAACGCGCGAGGTCCCGCCATTAAATTTTGTTTATTTATTCCTCTAAATCATGTATCGAAATCTGCGACCTTGAAGAACGGGACCCAGATAGCCTCGCCAAACGCGCGTTTTACGCACCTCATGTGAACGAGCCCTAACTCATCGATTAAAACTGCTTTGGATGCTTTATTTTTGTACAGGGAAGACTACACATTCCATAAACACTCCTGTTCCACATAAGCAGAAACGAATTTCACATTAGTATCGTCACTCCAACGAAACATGTTCCGATAAAAATGTTATTTCAAGAGAATAAAAAACGTTAAAGATGTAAACAGAATAGATCTATTGACTAAAGTAAAAGAATGAATTTTAATGACAGCGATGAAAACGATCCGCGAAACAGGCGATCAAAAAACTGTTGCCAAAATTTGAAACATATGTACTATGCATATTTTAGCAAAAAACACACAAGAAAGAGACCTAATGAACTCTACTAAACAGATGTGTTCACACCTGTATAGTGGCGAGTGGAGTAGGGAGGGGGGGGGAACTACTCGACCGCCTACTATCCATTTGACTGGATCGAGTCCACTAAATCGTTTTACTAAACTACTCGACTAAATTACTGGCCTAGTTTGTAGCAACCCTTAAGGCTGCTACACACTAGGACTGAGGTACGAAAAGAATATGGGAGTACGAAAAAGGAAGAAATCAGAAGACAAAATATATTTCCTAAAGTTGTGAAGACTTGGCGATGAAAAAACCGTCCTGGAAAATTGCTTTAGCATTGGCAAAAAAATGAAACCCTTTTCTGACGGAAATTAAATTTTAAGTCTAGTCTCCAAATATTTGACAGTAAAGGTATTGAAAGGAAAGCAGACTAAATTGCTATATCAAGGCAGACATTTACAAGACGTAACAAGGATCTCTCTCAGGATGTATCTTAGCAACTGGAAGACTTTGTCCATTCTTGTACTTCCTTTTCTCTAGCTTTGGATGAATCAGCGGATTTATGTGAGTCCCAGTTAAGCATTTTTATAAGAGAAATTAAAATTAATTTTAATTTCTTTGAAGTACTTGCCAGTCTGGAGTCATTGCATAGTAAAGCATAAGGATCAGAAATACTTGAAAAAGTAAAATCATGCGTAGAAAATCTAAAATTTTATTATTGTAAACTCTGTGTGTACTGACGGAGCGTCGTCAATGATAGGTAAAGTCAATGGCACAACAAATTTGTCTGAAACATTTTTTTTCTCGTCCTGTACTAAAATATCACTGCATTATACACCTAGAGGCACTGCGTGAAAAAACTTTTAAAATGCAGCATGTTATGTTACCGGTCATGAAATTGGTGAATAAAATAAGAGCAAGAGCATTAAACAGACGAGAATTCAGAGAATATTGTTATATTAGTTTTGGAATATATGGTGAACTTGGTCCTTCATTTGGAGGTGCGCTGGCTTTCTAAAGGACAGATTCTGAGAAGATTTTGGAAATTTGAAAAATGCTGATTATAAATTTTTAAACAGGAAAATAAACTACCTGATGAAAGATGCGATAATAACTGGCTATATGATTTGGCATTTTTAGTTGATGTTACAAGCCATCTCAATGATCTAAATTCGAAACAACAAGGCAAGAATAAATTATTTCCTAGCTTAGTAAATAGCGTTAATTCATTCAAATTGAAATTACAATTGTTCACATCTCAGTTAGAAAATCAAGATTGGATTCAATTTCCACACTTGAAAGAGCAAAGTGAATGTGCTGCGGATACAATAGAGATTCGAACAAATAAATTGAAAAACCAAGTTATTGCAAGGATCATTTGAAAGTCGTTTTCATGATTTGACGAAAGAAGAAAACTGCATGCTCGCATCTATAAGCCCATTTCCACTGAGTGAACAAAACGTAATGAATATGTATAGTAACATACAAATGGCACTTACTGATTTAACAACAAATTCATTACCGAAAATGAAATATGAGGAGTTTTTTTCAGATCAAAATGCTTTTGTGATGATTAATTTCTGGCGTTCCTTACTTACCCTGTGAATATTTCCCAGAATTAACAAAATCTGCAAAAAGTTATATATGTCGTTTCTAAACGATCTACAGATGTATGTGAACAACCATTTCCATCCATGAAATTTTTTGAAAGCAAAACGAGGTCGCGAATGACAGATTCATATATGAAGAATTTTCTGCTGCTCTCAGTAACAAATTTAACACCAAACATTGAAAGACTAGCAAAATCTAAACACGCTCATAATTCTCAGTAATGGCACATAATGTTTATGTGCTGTAATATATATTGTTACTAGCAGAAATACCCGGCTTTGCTCGGGTTGAATTAATAACATGTTAATTGAAAAGTCATCCTCAATTCTTTTTCATAAAAGAATGTTAGCATCATTTAAGTGTACGGGGGAAAACATTTAATACCAATTTAACTTCTCCGTCGCTTCTACAATTTACTTCGGATGCAAATATGCATATATGTTGCATTCAACCATATACACCATTTCATATTCGTCACACTTCTGCTGAAGTTGATTTTAAGTTTTCGAGTGGCTGCGAATATTCCCGCGCATTCAATTTCAGTAAAAATGGCGAAATTTCGGTGGATAGTCTTGCATTTAGTTTTCCTTGAATATGTTTCACTGTGCCATTCTTTCACCTAGTATGCGATATTTTCGAATTTCATCATCAATATGAGAAGATGGTAAGTTAAATTGTTACAGCATTCGAAACTAATTTAGTTTGAAGCAAAAGCAATTTTTCTTGAAAATTCCATTCAGTGGCAGGTGGAATAACGGAACTTCTGTTATAGATATAAAGCAGAGTTGACGTTTGTCTGTTCTCTACACTACTCCACCTTTTGACTAATCCACACATTTGGTACACTTATATTTTAAAACCCTGCGGATATGATAGGCTACATATTTACGGCATTCGTGACTAATTTATTTTAAAGCAAACGGGCACTTTTCCCAGAAAATTCCATTCAGTGGAATGTGGAATAACAGAGCATTTGTTAGAAATACATGTCATTAGAGTAGACAAATTAAACCCAATCGATAACAATTTTTCAATAAACAGAAGGTTAATTTTACGGGTTTAAAAAAAAAATCACTTTCAACGAACGAGTCACATGCATCTAAGTTGTGTAAGAACAGCTTCAATAAATAGAGTAAGAAACCTCGAATGTCTGTCTCTTAACGACAAAGTACAAAGTACAGATCGTAAAGTTTGGATATTAACACTATTTACTTAAAATTGTACAGGGAATAAGATACAGAAGATTTTTTACTGATGGGGCTATTAGTTTAGGGTGCATTAAGTGTTAAAGCAAAAAAAAAGTGAAATCAATTGCGAAAGAAGTATTGGTTTGAGAAAGCAAACCAAACGGGATTGCGTGGCAATCCCCGGGGTCGGCGAGCGTAAGCGAGCAGTGCGCGAAGCTCTCGCTGTGACGTCATGAACCGGAAAGTGAAATCAGCATAATACGAATTATTCAGATAGTTTCACTCTGTGAAAGGAATGTTGGTTTGCGAAGCAAACCAAATGGCATCTGTGAAAGGAGTGTTGGTTTGCGAAGCAAACCAAATGGGATTGCGCAGCAATCCCCGGGGGTTGGCGAGCGTAAGCGAGCAGGGGGCGGAGCCCCCTAGTTGTTCAAATTTTTTGTCGAATTGTTTTACTTCAGAATATATTCAGGAAGTCGAAATTCAACACGCTAGAACAGATTTTTTTTTCTCTCAGAATTCTGACTTTTTTAAGGATTGGAATTTTGTTTCTGTTTGCATTATGTGTTCCGGTATATTACCTATTCCAGAAATATTATTTAGGAGTTGGATTTTATTTATTTATTTCCTGCAAAATATCGCTAGACATGGGTACTTTCGTGGTGGTATATGTATATTTCCGCTAACTTTCTTTAAACCTTTGATTGAATACGTAATAGTGTAAAGATAAAATATAATTAAATAAAATTCACAAATCAGAATATTTTTTTAAGTGTGTAATTTGTTATTTTTAAATGACATGAAATTTAAAAAATAACTTTTGATCTTGGAATAATATCACATTAAGTAATTTTGAAAAATTTAAATTTTATGTCTTAAACTGTCTTGAGAACAGAGGGAAAAAAGCGAGCCTTTTTCCTCGCCAAATAAAAAGAAATCGTTTTTATGGCAATTGTTGCTACGATAAATTTGATATCTGGCAAACCCGATATTTATGAACCAATTTTAAAAATAATTGTACCGTAAGAAAGAGTACATTGTGAGGTATACTGCAATATTTTTAAAATTAAAAACTAACAGTAATACTATATAGATATGACCATTTTAGTTTTGTATCGGAAGTTACGATCTGAAAGTTCCGAAAATTGTATGACCTACTTTTAATTGCATCGATTTTGTTTATTAACCAATTTGAAAAATAATTGTACCATAAGAAAGAGTGTAATGTAGTGTATTCAGTGATTCTCAAATTTAAAAAATAATGTTTTTTGCCGTAGACATAACGGTTTTAACAAAAAGTAGCGAAAATATCCGAAGATTCCGAATTTTGTATCACGAACTTTTGATCGCATCCAATTTAATTATTAACCGATTTCAAAAATAATAGTACCGTAAGAAAGAGTATATTCTGAGGTATACTGCGATATTTTAAAAATTAAAAACTAATAGTAATTAGATATAGATACGGCAGTTTTAAAAAAAAGTAACAAAAATGTCCCGATTTTTCCCGAATTTCAAAAAAATATTATCAAGAACCAATTTTAAATTTAAAAAAAAAACTCGACGAGCTGCAAAAATTTACGTTGAGAGGTACTCTTTAAAAAAAAACTGAAGACTGAAAATTGGAATGTGTTTTGCTCACTCGCGGAAGAAATTTCACTTCTTCAACTTTAACACTTAATAAAACCTAAACTAACAGCCGCATCGGAAAAAAATCTTAATAATTATCCAGGGAATACGATGAAGAACAAAGCATGTTAATTTCATTTTTTTCCGATCAGTACTTTCTCGGGAAACCGTCTAAGAATGGAGCTAAACAACAAAAATTTCAATCCTGCAAATTTTTTTTAATATAGAGAGATATTGATAAAGACAATGATTTATAAGCATAAAAGAACACATATTTACTTGGGAATCCTCAAATATGATGGCAACCATCTCGTTTTCAATTTAAATACCAAAAAAAAAAATTATAAATCAAATTAAAAAATTAAACATTCATTCTGAGGTTGCCAGATAACGAATAGCAAAATTACGCTTTTATGATCAATGAGTTTATCGTTTGGGCTTTTCGTGCTCCATTATAAAATTTAAGTAAATATGAAATTAAATGTTCTAAATATTCTTTCTTCATCACAATCATTTATAAATATTATTTTCATCATGGGAAGAAGTAAAAATTCAGTTCAAACATGAACATTACAATTTAATTTGTTTTGAGAAAATTGTTTTTCGATCAACACTGGTAAAGCAATCTGAGATGCGTATAGCAATCGTTTTATACTCAATGTTATTTGTATGGCGATTTCAAATTACTTTTGGCTTAGGCCTTAGGTCAATTTTAGGCCTCTTAGGATTCGAATTTTTCAAAATCCTTTCTTAGTGCACCCCACGGTATAAAAAGAATCACATTGCCAAATTTCAGCTTCCTAGGACTTGTAGTTTTTGAGATACAGTGATGAGTCAGTGAGTCAATGTGAGTGGTATTTGAATTTCATACATATAGATTTCATACAATCTTTTTCGTTGCGATTCAGCGTCGCTCTCCGCATCATCATTAGCAGTCGACACTCAAACACCAACTAAACCGTGTGTGAACAACTACTCCCCCACTTGCCGTTATCTCGTTTAGCAGAGCTACTAAATCACTCGCTACTCGACTAAATTACTGGCCTAGTGTGTAGCAGCCTTAAAGGTGGGATTCCAATGTGACGAATGAAACCGATTACCGCCGCGTAATCAGAACCACACGATCCTAGTCGCTTGTTCAACTTCCAACCCTGTGAGTTTCAGTTGCGTGAATGATATGAATAATGTGACCATACGTCTCGTTTTTATGTGGGCTGTCCCGTTGTCTCCAAGCACAGCTTCGAGACGCCGAAATGTCACTTTTTCAGAAAGTGATCAACCCACGGAACGAATTTCAAAAAGTGGTGCGAAAATAGAAAAAATCCGATATCAGCGCGGCAATGACGACAGGCGCAATGCGGTTCACAAGTCGGTCAGAAGTAAGGATTGAAAATACTGTTTTTTTTTAGAAGTTTTTTCCCTCCCAATTCTTTCTAAAAGAACACTTTTTGTTCTTCTCCACTACTAATCTCACATTCAACTTAGACATACAAGCCTTATTCCTATAACAACCGCCACCTTTATGGCGGGAGTTTCGTGGTGGTCCCACAGGCCCAGATTCTGTTGACAACTCATCTTTTTTGTAGATTATTCCGGAAGCAAAAATTTAATTTAAGTCAGGCAATAAATATTATTGCCATCGTTTTCGCGATCAAAGCTTTTTTTTTTTTTTTTGGGGGGGGGGGGTTGAGAAGACTTTTTTTTTTTCTAGTTTTGACAGAAGAAAACGAGATGATATTGCTTACTCTCTCAATGTTTTGCGCTTTCTTTCAAAAGGCGAACATAAATTATTTATTTTCACGTGTTCACATTCTTGTTCTTTTCATTTATTAATAAAAACTGTAAAGAAATATGTGGTTTCTTGAATACTCATACAATTACTTAAAAATTAGTAGAGGTCCCGTTTTGAGGGGAAAAATAAATGGTCACGTTAGATATGGAGGACACATCGCTGTTGGTATCTTACCTTGTGGAAGAGTTATTAACTGTACTAGTAAACCTTAAAAGAAATTAAACCTCACCCGGTGTACTTGGCGTCAGACGGGGTTTTCAAAATATTCTTATACAGAGACAACAAAGGCCAAAAAAAAAAAAAGCTGTAACATGAGCAAAAATATTAAAGTAGGTAGGGAAAAACAATTTTTTTTTTTGCTAAATATTTTTAGCAAATACGCAAAAGGAAATATCTAAGTATTAATGTTGGATTTAAAATTTATCAGAGGTGTGATTTGTGATGTAAAATATCTGGTTATATTTATTTTTGTGGGTCGAAGGTTTTGTACCTCAGAATGTACTCTTTCTCACGATACAATTATTTTTTGAAATTGGTTTATAAATAAATTGGATGCGATCAAAAGTTGGTCATACAAAATTTGGAATCTGGATATTTTCGCTACTTTTCGTTAACACCGTAATATCTACAACAAATACTATTGTTTTTTAAAATTTGAGAACACACTGAATACCTTACATTGTACTCTTTCTTATGGTATAATTATTTTTTATATTGGTCAATAAATAAAGTCGATGCAATTAAAAGTTGGTCATACAATTTTCGGAACTTTCAGATCGTAATTTCCGATGCAAAACTAAAATTGTCATATCTATATATTATTACTATTAGTTTTTAATTTTGAAAATACCGCAGTAAACCTCAGAATGTACTCTTTCTTACGGTACAGTTATTTTAAAAATTGGTTCATAAATAAATTCGATGCAATCAAAAGTTGGGTTGTATTTTTGACTATCGGGTTTGCCACAGATATCAAATTTATCGTAGCAACAATTGCCATAAAAACGATTTATTTTCATTTGGCGAGGAAAATGGCTCGCTTTTTTCACTCTGTTCTCAGGCGGTTTACGGACAAAGTACGAAGTACAGATCGTAGAGTTAGGAGATTAACACTGTTTTTTACTGATGCGGCTATTAGTTTAGGGTGCAATAAGTGTTAAAGTAAAATCACTTGCGAAAGGAGTATTGGTTTGCGAAGCAAACCAAACGGGACTACGTAACAATCCCTGAGGGTCGTCAAGCGTAAGCGAAGAGGGGACGAAGCCCTCGCTGTGACGTCATGGACCGGAAAGTCAACTCAGTATTATACAAATTATTAAGATAGTTTCGCTGTTCAGGAGATTCACTCTGCAAAAGGAATGTTGGTTTGCGAAGCAAACCAAATGGGATCTATCAAAGGAGTGTTGGTTTTCGAAGCAAACCAAATGGGATTGTGTAGCAATCGCCGGGGGTTGGCGAGCGTGAGCGAGCATGGTACGGAGCCCCCTAGTAAATCTAAAAAAACTTTAGGGGTCGGAATTTTTGTATAGTAATTTCAGAGTCGGTCGGGTTGCAGGAAATAAACCTTTTTTTTTTTTTTTTCCCTTATGAAGGACTATTTAGTGCTTAGTAAAAATTTCCGTTTCAATATTGACCAGTTTAATAACGTTTCTTCAATCATTGAAAGTAAACTAATAAGACAGTCTTGTGGTAAAGGGAAACAACCTATAAGCTCTGATGAAAAAATTGGAACTAAGGCTCAGGTAATCAATTTAATCGTAACAATAATATTTCACATATTTTCAAAAATACTACAATGCTAATGTTTTTACACCGACTGTATAAATGTTTTTAATAATGAAAGCGTGGAAAGCAAATCAACATGTTTAATTTTCACAGTAGTAATCGAATTGCCACCCATACCGTCATCAAGTCCTACGTTTCGAGACGTCTCACGGGTGTCGCTACTGTCGCACCATTGGAAAGGGAACACACATCGATTGCGGTCGTACGATAAATTATTTTGGTGACGAAGAAGAAGAGTATGGGAGCTTGCACACAGTTCGATCTAGTCACGACGCGACACGATCTACGTGGTTTATTTTATTCCGGCGTTGCCCGAGCCCGTGGTGTTGCTTTGCGAAGCACACACCACGGGCTCGATTTCAAATCCGTTGAAGATGTATTCAATTTAAGAATTATTTAAAGAAAATCATATTTTTAGGTATCAATCTAAACTGAAATTTTCCGTAGATTTCAAATCCGTTGAATTTTTACTCTATCTTTAACGGTCTAGGAGATAGAAGGGAAAAAAACTGTAACTGTAAATCGTTCCTCGGGCTAAGTCAAAGCGGAAACGAAAAAAATAATTTTCTCCGCGTTCTGTAGGAGGAAAAAAACTTGGCATGTATCCAACGGCTGACGTGGTAAGGTTATTTCCGGCATTTCTTCTCTCTGTGGTAGAAACGCGTTGAAATATCAATGGAGAATAAAACTAATAAATTAATATCAAAATCTTCTAGATTGAATTTTAAAATTTCACCGAACCCAAAAATTTGTGTATGTGCTCATTGCTGTAAGTGCCATAGATCGTCAGGATTTTGCAGACGCGAAACAAACACTTCTGTTTATAATAGTAGAGATAAAACAAAAGTTTTTTTTTTATTCCCTAGTTCAAGTCTCTATCTTCGCGATCGTTTAAGATAGAGGAAAATTTTCAACGGATTTGAAATCAGCGGAGAATTTTACACCAGAACGATACCTAAAATATGATTTTCTTTAAAGAAATAATTTTTCAATTGGAACTTATATTTTCTCGGTACGAATTTGGCTGTGTGATGAAGATATTCATCTCTAATGTTATAAAATAAAGTGTTTGTCTGTTTTTTTACGCGGGCGCAGAATCCTGACGATTCTATGGTACTTACAGCAATGATATTTGGTACACAAGTTGTCCAAATTTTTTGGAATTTTTGGGTCGCGGCGAAATTTTTTAAATCAATCCAGAAGATTTTTAAATGAATTTAATAGTTTTATTCTCCACCTGGTTCTTCGTCCGGACGAAAGAATAGCCCCAATCTTGACTTTTCTACACACGTGACCTCGGAACCATGCCATGCCAAGTTTTTTCATCGTTTCAGAGAACGCTCAGAAAATTATTTTTTACGTTTCCGCTTTCATTTTGCACGCGGAGAAAATTATTTTTTTCCTTTCCGCTTTCATTTTGCGCTGAGAAATGTTTATCCAGACAGATTATAAATCGTTTAACTACAGTCACACATCTTTTTTTTTTATCTCCTAGACCGTTAAATATAGAGTAAAAATTTCAACGGATTTGAAATCTGCGGAAAATTTTAGTTTAGATTGTTACCTAAAAATATGATTTTCTTTTAAAAAATAATTTTTCAATGGAATATATCTTCAACGGATTTGAAATCTGCGGAAAATTTTACACCAAATTAATACCTTACACCCATTGGCGGACTAAGCGCGTAGGGCCCCGAAATACCGAAGGGGCCGCGAGGTCTTAAAATGTCTTTTCATTAAGGTTCGAGAAAAGTTGTTGCAGCGTGTGTGTGTCTTTACAATGTGCGTCTTTATGAGCAGTGAAAAGAGCTCCTAATATAATATGGTCAGCAAAAGCAGATGCTGTATTAACTATAAAACTTTGTTTCACCCATATAAAGGAGGCTTTAACTGGAATTTGTAATTCCGAAGAAACAAAGTTACCATATTGGAGGCGACTTCACTTCTGAGGAAAATGGACAAATATGAAACCGCCCTAATGACAGTTATTTGGAATACTGTGTTACAAAGAATAAATATTACTAGTAAATCACTGCAATCAGTGGAAGGCAAACTATTGAAAGGATCTATCCTGAAGTCATTAGAAAATTTTATCAATAATTTCAAGAGAAGTTGAAAAAGAGGCAACTGATTTATCAAGGCTGTCATTTAATGTGAAAGATGGACAAACTCGCAGACAACAAATGAGAAAAAATGTTTTTTAATGAAAAGAAATTATTCGGACATGAATTAACAATAAGAGAAAATTTCATAGTCAATTAATTCCTTTCATAGCATATGTGATAACACGAAGGCAGAATCATCTCAAAGAACGCGTGAAGTTGTTGTGGAGCCTTTTCAAATATTTTTTATTGGAATTTATCAGTTAAAAAAATTAAAAAAAAAATAAAAAAATAAAAAGTTGAAATTCATAAAAAAAAATAATAATAATAATAAATTTATTTAATGGGCTATGGTATGAAAATATTTTGATTACTTTTCTTTTTTGTTAATAACTTAAGGAGAGTTTTCTTGAAACTTTTTTTTCTAACTTGAGATTGAGGGCCCCGAAATTTTTGCCGCTTGGGGCCCCCACATGACTTGATCCGCCACTGCTTACACCACGGTAAATGCCGGGCTAGCCACGCAGTGTCTAATTAATAATTAAAAAGGAATATTTTTCTAGTTTTATAGGAAAGATATATAACTTGAATGAAGTACTTAGTTGCCTTGTATTTAACTAGCCACTGCGTGGTCAGCACGGCATTGCCCGTGGCAGTTATTTTCGTGGGGGTCAGGTGTGACCACTGCTCGCTAACCCCTGGTGATTGAATTCTCATTTGGTTTGCTTCGCAAACAAAATTAAAAATATTATGAACAATGGCTTGCTTCGCAAACCAACACCACGGGCAAAGCCGTAATGGTTTCGTCATTGGCAAAATTCGGTCAAATTCCTATTGCGTATAGATCCAATCGGCGTGGCGTCACACTCTCTTGCAAAAATATAAATATTTAATTGAAAAATTATTTATTAAAAGAAAATCAAATGCAAGATATCGATCTGGTGTAACATTTTCCGCAGATTTCAAATCCGTTGAAATTTTAACTCTATCTTTACGGTCTAGGAGATAGAAAAACGAACTGCATAACTAAAGTTAAAACTTTATTTTTTATCGTCTGCAGGAAAATCATTCCTCCGCGCAAAACGAAAACGGAAAAAAATTAAATTTAGAATCTGCCATATCTTTATTCTGTTGCCATTCCAAAGAAAACAATAATAATTAAATTCATTAAAAAATGTTCTAGATTGAATTTTAAAATTCGCTGCGACCCTAAAATTGCAAAAACATTCGACTACCTGTGTGCCAAATCCCATTACTGTAAGTGCCATAGATTCGTTAGGACTTCGAGGGCAAGATACAAACACTTCCTTTCCATAATATTAGAGATAATTAGTAAGGTATATCACACATGAAAACGCATTTTCAGAACCAATTATTGGGTATGAAAGAATTATGCCACATTACTAAAAATTGAAAATTTTGTTCATAAAAAAGATTTAATAACTTAATTTAAGCACTCCCATTTACCAAAACATTGTGAAAAATTGCAGAAATAAGTAAACTAATTGATGTGTTGAGAAAAATAAATAAATTTTAATTTTTCTGTGAAAAAATAATCGATTCCGTAATCTATAGTACCCGATTCTTTTCCGTAAAAACTATGGAGAATCCGTAGTAGTTGGCATCTCTTGCAATGTACCTGTGGTCAGACTATGATTACCCTTGCTTGGACAGAGTGGTCACAGAACCTGAAAAACGGGGAAATCAGGAAATTCTCAGGAAACTTTTTAATTCTGGAAAAAGCGGGGAAATCTCGGGGAAAATTTCCAAATTTTACAAAAAATCGGGGAAATTTTGACAATTTAAACGACCACCATTATCGTTTGTCCTATTTAGAGATGCACTATTACGAGTGCTTTTTGTGAATCGAATAAATCGTATTCGCCAAAATTGTAATTTGAATAAAGAACCATAGTCTCGGCTGCAGCGTCTTGGTCGCCGTGAGACTAGCTATACAACTGGTGGTATGCAATTTGAAATTTGTAACTAATGTGTGTGTGACGTTTTTTCTGTATTAAAATTAATTTTATTTTTTTTAATTACATTTTTGTAGAATTTTTTATGTATATTTGCATTTGGTTTTGATAAATAGTATGATAATGTAAGGTCAAGTGTAAAAAGTTCATAATAAAAATATTTTGCATGATTTCCCCATTTTTTTCAATTGCAACTATAAGAGTTCCATTAAGGGTTCCAACCCTTACAATAATAATTAAAATATCTTTAGAGAAAAAATACAAAATATTTGTGGAGAATGATCCTTTCACAACCCTCTGACCCTAAATATTTAAAAAATAGTGTTGTGTGGATGCTGTATATCGATACCAATCATGTATCACAACATTTCTTAAGGGAATTGTTAAATCAGGGAAAATTTTGTGAGACTATCAGGGAACTTTCTTTCAAGGATTTTGTTGCCACCCTGTTGGATAAACACACCTTCTCATCAATTATACATTCGTCAGGAATTTTTGTTTGGTATTAAAGCTTGGGGTAGTCGATTAAGTACAAAACTGTGCAGCGGTAACCTCAAAATGATCAGCAACACAACCTCTAATCCTACTATTTCTTATTTTATTTTTTTCTTTATATCTTATTATTTTCGAATATTCGTTGCAAATAATGTTAGTTTGAAAATAAGAAAACTAGGAAATGAAATAATAAAGCTATTAATTAAAATGAAATAGCAAAAAATACATTGACACGTAAACACTAGATTTAGATTGTTCACTATTATTAGTGGTCCTTTTATAATAGTAGAGATTAATATTAATCCAATCAGTAAAATTTAAAAGAATCACTAATGAAGGATGAGCCTGGTATTATGCTATCAATTTGTCAATGCTATCAAATTAGACTTTATTTTCTTCAGCATCCTTCATTCAATGAGCTACTTGGTGTTGGTTCCATGAAAAAAGTTAAAATAATCTATAACAATGCACATTTAACAGCGTTGGAAAAGAAAAAGAAAAGCGACTAGTCCCAAGGACTAATGTAATGAAAATATACGGGTCTGCTCAAATAATAAATGAATTTAGTTAATAATGTGTTAAGAGCATAAAATTTCCACTGGCCATTGACAAGCAAAATTTTTACTTTGCCGAATAAAAATTCTGCCAAATTGTAGTTATAATTTTCATTAGCTTCAAGTCTAAGGAATTATAACTGCCCCACTCAGAAATCGGATGAGCTGGCCATCACAAGAGAACAGAGTGTGATAAACCATACTGGTCAAGTAAGCACTAGTAAAACTAATTAAGTAATATACCTTTTATTTCTTCCTTTGCAATAGTTTAATGTTTTAAGAAATCTGTTATTTTGTGCGTTTACTAGCTAAATCATTAACATCATTCTCCACAGTTTTTTGATATATCTAATTAGCATTTGACAAAGATATTTATTACGAACACAAAAAGAACTATTTGAGGTTTTCTATCTTTGCGATCGAAAGATAGAAAAAATTTCAACGGATTTGAATTCTGCTGAAAATTTTACAACAGATTGATACCTCAGGTAGTGCGAATTTGAGACATGCCTGTGTTATGTCAGTAAAAGTGGGACTCCTTCTTAAAATTATTATTTTCTTTTTAATGTTTTTAGTATCATTATGGACACGAAAAGAACTGCCTGTTGTTTTAAAATCTGACTATTTTAAGAAAATCCCATTGAGTTCTCACCACTGAAGAAATGGTAAATGTAGGAAATATTTCAAAGTTATAATGTTAAAAACAAGGTGATTTTTTTTTTTTTTTTTAAATTATTATTGAAAGTGTAGGAAATTATTTGGGACCAATGATAAATGACGTTATATGTGAAAAATCGTTAAATCGGGGTTTCACTGTATAATGATTTTAAACTTCCCCAAATAAAATATTTTTTGGTGCACTATTAAAAGGACATCCCAAATGATTTTTTTTAAGCTTATGAAACATGCAAATGTTCATAAAAAAGCTATTTTTATGAAAGTTCACTAAAATATTAGGTGCCTCATGTGCAATTTGAATAACTGCATTTTTCTAGGCCAATGCAATTGCTATAAATAACTAATGGGCCAAAGCATGCATCAGCTATTTTACTTGTATTATCAGACTACTTTTAAAAATACTATTTGTTACTGACAGATTTGGGCTTCTCTAAAATGACTACTGAGTTTGCCTTGTGTTTATAGTTTGAACAACCCCCACTTAAGTTATTATTCTAGAAATTCAAGAAATTAAACCAAACCTTGATTTTGACAGCATTCATGCATTGCTTGAAGAATATTTGTGAAAAATTCTTGAGCATCATGTTGATTATATCCAGATAAATCAGGAACATTGTTCCATATGGCATACAGTAATGGTTCAATTGAAAATGGAGTTGACTGCCCAGAATAGAACTAGAAAAACAAAATGTAATATAAAGATAAATTGCTTCTCAGAAATTAGTTATACATTGAAAGCAAATATTTTTTTTACTGAATTTGATTTTAAGTACAATTGAATATTAACTGCTTTCTTGACTCAAAAATAACATTTCTTATTAATTTTTCGTAAGTGTTAATTTAATATGAGGTAAACATATTTCCATGAAGAAACTTCATAATCTGCCTCCTGAACAGTTCCTGATCATTCCCAATGAAAACCAAAAGCATCTTAATACAACAAAGTAAGTATTGATTATTGCTTAATTTGGTTGGTCATCATCAGTTCATTCCTCATTGTTCTTGAAACATATCCCCGATTATTTGTATGAGTATGTTGCTACTTTGTGCGTGCAGTACCCCCATCAAGAATTCATGTGAGAATGCTAGATCAGGGTGGTCAGAACCAAGAAATCAGGTAACTTTTTAATTCTGAAAAAATTGGGGAAAATGTCCAAATTTCACAAAAATTGGGGAATTTTTTAAATTTTGACACTTTAATTGCAATTATTATCGCTTGTCCTTTTTTGTGATGTGCAATTACGAGTACTTTTGAGAATTGAATCAATCGTATTTGCCGAAATTGTAATTAGAATAAAGTACACTTGCGTCCTAATTTTCGAACACCATGAAAAACACAGGTTTTTTTTGCGGCCACAACAATGTCTCGGCGCTGTGAGACCGGTGTTACAACTTGTGGTATAAAATTTGAAATTTGTGCAACCAATGATGTTGTCTTTTTTTTGTGCATTAAATAAATATTTTTTGTTTGCAATAGCATTTTTGCAGAATTTTTGGCACAGCTTCAGTCTACATTTATAGCAGTGGTAACGGCCTTGGTGCTTTTTTTGGCGCACTTCTAAAGTTGCCAAGAAAAGAATTATTTCAAATGAACCAATGAAATCAAATGGCAGTTTAATGGATTTTGAAAAACTTTCTAAAAAAATCAAGCTGAAAATTTTAAGATTCCGTTTGTTGAGGTTGTCATGAAAACCACAATCCGTAATAGATGGGTTGCCTTAACCTGCCATAACTCGCTACTAGAAATGCGCCAAAAGAAATAGGTCAAGACCATTGCCACTGCTATAAATGTAAACTGAAACTGTAGCAATTTTTTGTGAAAATTTGTATTTGATTTTGATGTATATTAGGATAATGTAGGGTCAGTTGTAAAATGTTCATGTTCATAATCAAAATATTTTGTATTTTTTTTCTCCAGTTTTTTCAATTGCTATTTGTAAGAGTTCCATAAAGGGTTCCAACCTTTACAGTAACAGTTAAAATATCTTGAAAAACAGAAATGTCTCCTGTCGGCTCCTTCAACAAGGAGTTGAATATAAAGGCTACCAATTAAATTCTGAAAAACTTGTCACATTGGAATCAGAGGCCTCCCCTCTGATAGCGATCCGGATACCATTAAAATGAAATCCAACAACAAAATTACACAACTTTCTAAATTGAAAATTAAATCTCTAATGCCTGTTTTATCTCAAAATTTTTCATACCAAAAACTTAAATGAATTTAACAATTTTACTGAAATGTTAGGCATCTGTTTAAAAGTTGAAATATATCGCTGTGGCAGGGCCTTCCCAGTGGTGGCATTACCAAGGCTTCTTCCACTCCACCAAAAATAGTTCCCTTCCATGAAAATGTATCCGTTGTTCAGGCCCTTGCACTGCTAAAGACTGTCCTATTTCCCCTGATGAACCCTTAAGCCGCAACTATTCATGCTGCAAACTGCCTCAAAAGCTTCAGATTAGTTAAAACCAGAGTGGACAATTCCCAGACCTGAAACCTTAGTCACTCTTCCCACCAATTTCATACAACCAACCAAAACTACCCATTCCAGACTCTTCTAACGACAATCACGTAAGTGCTGTTTACCATTAAAATTCTAACATTTACCCTCATAAACCATCCCTTACCACTCCTAATCGTGATAATTCCTGTAATGATACTCTTTTCTAGCAGTTTTGAATTTCACCCAAGCGAATCATTTTGATACCCCTACTTTGCTTAAAGCCTTAATAAATTACCTAAACCCTGCTTAGATAACAGGTCTGGATTGCCCTTTTATCATTTTCAAGCACTTTTGTCTCGTCTCAAATGTTAATTCACCCCAATAACTTAACAACCACTTGGTGTCTTTTGTTGATTTTTATTAATAAAATCTAAACCCATCCCATTGGTATTTTGTTACCAAATTTTTTTCCCTCCCTAATCAGCTCCATTTACAAACACTCTTATCACTATTTTTACTGTCCACTTTTTACCCCTCCTCTCTCTGTTACAATTTCCACAGCCCTTGCATTTATTGGTTCTGGTTGTCTTTTGCTTCTTTAGCCTCTTTGGAATGTGTTCTGGATTCCTAAATGTACTAATTACCCTATTTTTATCTTCCCAATTATTCTCTCTTTTTTTCAGTGATTAATGGCACTTTAACTTTTTCTCCTTCTTAATTTTTTTACTTGTATTAAATTTGTTTACTAATTCTTATGTGAAGGTAAGTAATTTTCTGCCAGGTACTCCATAATTGATACGTAAAGTCCATTTTGAACTCGTTCCTATGTTAGAGCCTCTGACATCACAGTCCCAAAATTTGAATGCCTGCCAGCTTTCTACCGAATATCCTGCTATGCAAATCTGTGCAGGCTGTTTTGTTTAACTTTGGAATTACAACCTATTAAAATAGTAGGGTTTCTTAAGTTTTGCTGTAGCTTGGAAATGCTTTCATAGATTTAAATTACGACTATTCTCTGTTCATTTGGCTTGTGCAGATGGCTGAATGGTGATTTTTTTTTTCACTGTTACAAATAATCCATAGTTGAAAAATCTAAGTTTGAACATTTTGAAGTATTTAACAATATATTTAAGGCCTGATCTAGTCAGGAATAACAAAAAGGTAATTAGACAAATATATGTTGATTAATCATTTTAAAAATAACAAAATGTGTAATTAATTAAATAATTAACTAAATACATTACCTCTTGGAAGATATCAGACATTAGACCACCCACACAGGTTTTTTCTGGTTCAAAACACACATGTTTATCAGAAAGAAAATAATCTCTTAATAATGGAGTATGTACCAAAACTTGAACAATACAGTTCATAAAACATGTCAGTCCTAAGTTGAAAAGGCCCCTCAAACCTAAAAAAAAGATTAACAAAGTAAAGATTGGCATAAATAAAATTATATTTTTAAAACTTATATGAGCAGAAATATATATATATCTTGCTCATTCATTGACAAATTATGTAAAAGAAACAAGACAAGAGAAACTATACTGTGGAAGATTTTTCAAAAGGGTTTGGGATCCTGCAGTAGTAAACTATGCATCTGTAATTTTTTACAACACTGACTGCTTAGGTACAGAGCCCTGTGACTGGCATCTCACAAACCATTTTAAATTTAGATTCTAAAACTGCAGTTTTAAAACTTTTATCTAAGTTACCCTTATTTCCAAAGCAAAATCTCTTTGAAGAAAGGTTGGAATATTTGTGGACTAAAAGTATTTTTGTCTGGATGATTTTTTGTATGTGCCCCACAGATGTTTGATGATTCCGTAGACTGTTTAGATGATTAACTTTTATAATACAAAGCCCCGCATTTCTGTTTTATCATGTTAATGTGCTATAACAAGCTTGCTCTTGGAAATAAATTTGACTTGACATACAGGCCCTCTATATCACCCCAGACAGATTAGATGACTGGTCCTCTTTCATGAAATTAAAAAATTTGCATTTCAAGTAGGTAATGAATGTTGACACTTGCACAAAATTAATATTTTCCCATTTTGAGGTATCGCAAGACATGTGAGGAAACTTCATCTTAACAAGCATACAGACAGCAGAACTGCATCGGTGAATTAGATTAAAAACAACTCTGTGGTTTTTTGCATCTCAGGAATACGTGATGCCAGTCTGCTGCCAAGATCAATGTCTGCAGATGGGCAAACATAATCAACACATTTCATGTGCACTTTTATACAAGGTCTACCCGGAAAGCATCTAACCAATGCCAATGTTGGGAGAATGATTTGTGCTGAAGTGATGTAACTTAGCAGCCAATGAGAGGGATCAATGAACCATTGATGTACTTGTATGAAAAGTCTTGAACCCATTGGATTAATTCATTGGCTACTAGATGCCTTTGAGTTAGTATATATTCTGGGAGACAATTGCATTTGCATTGACCAAGCGAGTAAAGCACTGAGTTTGCATCAAATTTTGCATAAACTTGAAAATTTGTCTGCAGCAGCTGTTCAGATGATTGACAAGTTTTCTCAATGGAATAAACCTAGTCCTTCCCACTCGAAAAGTCATGTTGAAGGCTTTTTGATTGTGAAGAGGTTGTCGATCACAAGACAAACATTAAATAAGGACTTCTACCTCAATGTTCTTCACTGGCTGAGATGCAGTAAGAAAAAGACAGCAGCAGCTGTAGGTAATTGGTGACTTCATGTGTGTATCTTACGACAATGAACCTACCTATTCACCATGTCTCTAGCAGGATTTTTTGGCAAAACATCAAATCACCCAGGTGGCTCAGTCCTTCTACCTAGATTAGTCACTCTGTGACTTTCAAGTAGAACACCTGAGAATGTTTAATACGTACAGGCTGCAATCAATAAAGGTCAGTGACTGACAGTGTAAGAATTAAAGATGATCTGGAGATTGAAGCAACTACTGTGTTTGAGGTTTTGATAAAGGATAGCATGAAACATGTGACAGCATGACTACTTTGAAAGAAAAAGTCCTAAATGCAGTATATCTTGTTTCATATTACATAGCTGTATTATGCCGTATAAACAGCACTGATGCCGACTCCTAGGAGACCCATTCAGGAGAGGAAAATATATGTATTTATATATAATGAAAATATTTGTAATATTGAAGTACTACCAATGAGCGAATAGATTTTAACAAAACACACACATCAGAGATGACAAGTCCTTGGGGTTGATGCCCTTCAGGCACCCATATTTTTAAAGGTTAGAGACTGATCACCAAACAAGAAGGGGATAAATATTACGATCTATAAAAAAAATGATAGAAAAAAACAATTTTGCATAGGATTGTATAAGCTTTTTTTTTTTTTTTTTAGGTAAGTAATTTTTTTTAATAAACGAATTAAGAGTTTTTGAGAAGCTTATGTATTCTAAAATGAGCAATATTAATCAACATCATATGAAAATGTATTAATGTGACCATTATTTAGTGCTAGACACACACTATAAGTATTAAACCTACAATAAGTATAATTGTGCATTTCATTAAATACCCGTTTGCACAGAAAAAAGTTTCACTGAAGGCCCTTACATATTTCTCAGATACATATCTAGTTTGAACGCATCATATCTAAGGAAACATGCAAAGATAAAAAAAATAGATGGTTCATATATTTTTAACATTTTAATAAGTCACCTCTTGATCTGACCTGTCACCTTTTGATGGGTACACATGCACATGCACCTATCAAAAGGTTATATAACTTCTAAGAGCAAGCATTTTTCCATTTTTGCCACTATCCTGGCAAAAACTCAAACCTGATTATGAGTATTATTCTTTGGCACATGCCTACTAATTTATCAAATAATATGTGAGAAAGGTTTTTAAATAAACATAAGTTACAAATTAGTTAAAAATTCTGAAGTTGTCAGCTTTTTCACAAAATTGAAAGAACACAATCATTTCATACATAAAAAAAAGATATTCAATAAAAAAAAAAATCTGTACTTTACAATATTGTAGTAAAAGTTCTTCCCAAGATTATAACCAAGTCAAAAGAATAAATACAAATAGAAACTTTCGAATTTTTATAATAAATACAAATATACTACCTATGCATGAGTCAGTCCTTAGTTTTTTGCAGTCAAATCGTTTCAGTATAGGTATTTCTTCTTTTGAGGGCTCCCATGGTATATAAACTATGTTACCTGTTAAATATTTAAGTAAAATGCATAATGTTAATATACACTAGCATGCAAAACTTAACACCATTATTTTTTAATGTCACACCTCAAAATTAAACCAAACAAACTGTGGTGATTTGTATTACCAGGGACATTCAGTAGAAAGCTGCTGCATTTTCAAACTTTGAAATCGTGACATCAGAGGCTCAACAGTAGGAACTGGTTTTACTACCACAAAAACGCATTTGCAACCTCATTCTCTGTATGCAAACACGGTTTAAAGCCTGCATCAGTGTTTAAGGTTATCATACAGCCTACAAAGAACTGCTAACTCAATTTTTTTTTTTAAGTTTTTAGTGTTCACTTCTTTTTAGTCATTGTTTTGTTTTTACTCATTGGCTCAGTAATTCTCAACACCTAATGTACTGATAAATCTCTACTACATACTTGTCAACTTTTACAGATTATCCGTAATATTTACGCATTTCCACTTAATTTTACTGGTTTATGGATGGGTCTGCCTTTTTTACGGATTTTTAATACTTTTATCGAGCAATCAAAATATTTCATTCTCTAGAACCATCCACTACAATTTTCTCAGACTTGATGAGTGCAAAGATGAAGCAATGGATGAGTTGGAAAAGAAGTTTGTTTTGTTGTCTTCAGCTGGAAGATTTATCTGTAATAATAGAAGAACATGAATGAATTGATGTGCAGTGGGTTGAAGTAGGCAAAATAAGAGAGGCTGATGGACATCTAAAATTCACTAGATTAACCAAAATTATACTTTCTATTATTCTCTGCTCATCCCCCATTCCAATGCAGAATGTGAGAAAATCTTCAGCTTCGTCAGAAAGAACTGAACTGAATACAGTTCTCTCATTTCTAACAAAATGTTGGAAAGTTTGCTGGTGTTAAAGACACAAAACCCCAAACCTTGTTTTCAGCAGAAATTCAATGCAGAATTTTTAAAGACCAAAAAATCTACTGCAGCTTTATTGAATTTTTCTGCAACCCCCTCTTCTGGATAAAACACTAAATGAAACAACTTTGTAAATAAAACATTGATATTTTTCTTTTATCTACTTTGTTAATAAGCTTTATGAACACCAATGATCTGTAATCCTGACAATTTTAAATGGTATGTAACATACAGTTTCGGATGCAATGTGTTGGTACTCACAAAGTGAATGTTTTCTTACAGTGGAAGTGTTCAGTTTAGTATTAAAGCACTACTGCTTTGCAAAGTTTCTGCAATTGATAAAAATGTGAAATTTTGTATTAATGCATTTAAAAAATAATAATACTAGTTATTGTGACATATATGGATATTTCTAATACACATTAATTTATGTTGTGTTTTATGGCAAGGGGCATTCAGGTGCAAAAGTTTTACCGATGCAGTTTTCAAAGTTGGCAAGTATGCTACTATTATAAAAGGAAGTGTTTTTTTGTTCGCAGTATCCTGACGAATCTATGGCACTTACAATAATGGGATTTGGCACACAGGTAGTCCGAATTTTTTGCAATTTTTGTGCGAAGTATTTATTTTAAAATTCAATCAAGAAATATTAAAATTAAATTTAATGGAATTTAATTATTATCATTTTCCTTTCAATGGCAACGCCATAAAGATATGACAGATTTAAAATTTATTTTTTCCATGTTTGTTTGATTTTTCAGAGCAATGCTTTCAGCTGAAGAACAAAACAAATAAAAAGTTTCAACTGGAGTTATGTAGTTCTCTTTTCTATCTACTAGATCGTTAAAAATAGAGTAAAAATTTTTCACAGATTTGAAATCTGCAGAAAATTTAACATTAGATCGTTATCTAAAATATGATTTTACAAAAATAAATATTTTTTAAATTGTAACTTTTATATATTTTCCTATACGAATTTGACCTTGATCGTGTTCAAGAAACAGATTCCATTTCCTGCGCTCAAACAATTCCAGCCAAGGAAAGCAAAACAAATAAAAAATTTCTTCACTGGCATTCCCCCCCAAATCGTTAAGATAGATTGAAAATTTCAACGATTTGAAATCTGCAGAACATTTTACACTAGATAGATACATACCTTATACGTTTGATTTTCTTTTATTAAATAAATTTTCAATTAAATATTTATATTTTCGCAAGAGATTGTGACGTCACACAATTCGAATTTGGCTGCATTTGACAATGATAAGGCCATCACGGCGTTGCCCTTCGTGGCTGTTATCCAATAGACTACGAATTCCCATTTGGTTCGCAAAGCAAACCAACACCACTTCCAAACGCCATGATGGCTGTTATCCAATATGCTACGAATTGCAAACCAAATGGGAATTTGTAGCAATCGCCGAGCGTTAGCTAGCAGTGGTCACACTTGACCGAACTAAAAGAACTGTCATGGGCAACGCAGTGGCAAGTATTCATTCTATAAATGATCTCTAAGAAAATAAAATTATTATATTATGTTTCAAAAATAAAATAATAATTCAATAACGAGCACCTTTTATTTCTAAAGCCTGTTGTTTTTGCTTTCTAGATATGGCATTGAAATCTTCATCATATATGTAATCTCGACATTCAAAACAAAATATGTTTCCAGACAAAATATCCATTGCTGTAAAAATAGAAGCAATCAAAATTAATTACATATAAAAAAAAAACATTTTGCGAAAAATGATTTTAAAATAAACAAAACTATCTTATTACTTTAAAGGAGAAAACAAAAATGTTGGAAACCAGTAGAAGGAATTGAAAATATTCAATTATTTTAAAGAACATGTATATTCACATGTATAGTTAAATACAATATAACACTAAGTATCAGGGTGTCAAGATTTAAATCACTTGATTTAAATCAACGATTAAAATCATGATTTTAATCAAATGATTTTTTTTTTAAATCATTGATTTAAATCACAACCAATCTTACATTTTTATAACTAAGTAAATACACACTAGAAAAATCACAGAATTTGTCAAATGCTTTGAACTTTCTGCACTCATGGTGATTTCAGCACTAATGGCTCCTCGTACTGATGAGCTTTTAAAAAAATGTTTGGCACTGGACACTTGCAAATAATCTGAGGTGTCTATGGACTAAATAATCTGTTGAGTGTTGAGTCGGGGATTCTGCCAAACAGTAAAGTAAACAATAAGTTGACATCTATTTGAAAGTTTTTACAATGTTCATGCATAATTTTATGTTACAAACAATAAAGCAGCAGGCCTACATTTACGTAAATGTCAAGACAGCCAAACAAAATCCCCACAAAGTAGGCCTAAACTACTTGTTACCCCTTTAATTGATTGACCAATGGCATAGCTATAGTGATTTTTCAACTACTTATTTTTAATTGAGAGATAAATATAAAATAACACAATTAATGTGATTAATAATTTATTAAACAAAAAATTCAACTGAGCTTTCTATTTGAAAGGATGAAAGTTTAAACACTATGAACATCTTTTATTTTTCAAAATGCGCCCTGAAACAGTCACCTTTCACTTTAAGAGTAGTGACCCATAACAAATATTTATTTAATCAGACTAATTTAGGTCTCACTTACACTTATTGATACATTTGTTAACATGATGATGTTAATTTACTCAAGAAAAACTATGTAGAATGTCAACTTGTGTTTTAAAGTTAAACAAATGTTTTATCTTTTGCTCTTGTTTTGAAAATTCATTTTTTAAATGTATTACCATGTAACACACAATGATTTTTAGTAAAATAAATATTAATTTACCATGTCACAAATTCCGATTGTTTACTTAAATAAATATTGGTTTACATGTCATGTCAGAAACTCAATTTTTTATTTAACAAATTTATAGGCCCTGCAGAAATTTAAATAAAAAAAATCTGATTTTTGATTTAAATCAAATAAATCCGATTAATTGATTTTTTTTTTTAATCATGATTTTTTTATACCCTGCTAAGTATAAAACAAAAGATCAAATTGCATACAAATTAACACTGAGAGTTCAGAAATAAATGCACTAGACAAGGCATAGCAAATTTGTAATATTAAGGCACAAATTGGTAGTTTAATTTGA
This sequence comes from Metellina segmentata, assembly GCA_947359465.1. Taxonomy (NCBI): domain Eukaryota; kingdom Metazoa; phylum Arthropoda; class Arachnida; order Araneae; family Tetragnathidae; genus Metellina; species Metellina segmentata. The sequence continues at coordinate 40,357,123 of OX375882.1, forward strand.
ATCTTTTAGATATGTATCTAAACAAGAATGGAGTGTTTTTTGTGCATTGAATATTTTCTACCCATTTCAAGTTTTCTATCTGTCTTGGACCTTTCTTGTACAAAATCTGTTTCTTGCGCATTTGGTGTCTGTCCATCTGTGTGTGCCCTTGCTACGTCCAAAAAGTTGAATATATTTTCATGAAACTTTGCATACTGTAAGTACTTGCATTAATTTAGTGACTGAACTTGGTTGTGCAAGTCTGTCTGTCTAAGTGTTCTATGTTCAATTTTGTGTGTGTGTTTGTACAAGTATCTCATAAAATGGATTCAACATAAGTAAATACAATAATCTAAATTTTAGTTTAGTGAATACTTTAATTAAAAATATCTTTGCTTGTATATTTCGGCAAAACATCCGAGTAATTATACTTAAAGCAACCATAATTTGGTAGTTTAGGAGTAAAGGTATATTGAGCATTGTAATTACTTGGATTGTTTTACCAGTGCTGATCAAGATGACCAATTTTTCCCAAAATACTTTTTACGGAATTTAAATTCTAATACTTTCTTTATTTGGAGCCTTATTTTTCTTCTCTACTTTTATAAAAGAAAGTGTTTCTCTGAGTCTCTGTATGTATGAAGTGTCCTGACTAATCTATGGAACTTACTATAATGAAATTTAGCACACAGGTAGTCCTAATTTTTTGCAAACTTTGTGTCCAGCCCAAATTTTAAAATTGAATCTTGAATATTTTATAATTAATTAATTAATTAGTTAGTTTTTTCCTCTCCGTTCAGTCTTTTCACGAATCTGACATCACAGCTCCTTGATTGAAAAAAGGAAATAATTTTGCGATTTTTGTCTTTGGAGCAGTGCCAAGTTAGACATCACAGATCCTTAATTGAAGAAAGCGTGTCTTAAGTTATGTTGTTGATTAGCACAACTTTCTTGCAAACGATTTTAACTTTGTCACAGGCAAGGATTATTTGAGGTTTCCTATCTTTGCGATCGTTGAGGGTAGATTGAATTTTTACTACGGAAAATTTTACACTAGAATGATACCTTACATTTGATTTTCTTTGAATAAATAATTTTTCATTTGTAACTTTTTTTATTTTGTAATACGAATATCGGTGCATTAGACAAAGATGTCATGACTTTTTCATCCTTTGCAATAGTCTTCTCGGTTGTTTTTGGTACGAAGGTATTTAATTAACGTTGCATTGGACCAACAGAATGAGCTACTGCTATCGTTTTTTAAATTGCGTAGCAATCACCTAGAATTGGCGGGCGTTATTGTTTTTTCTTTTTTATGATAATGAAATTTGGCACACAGGTAGTCCTAATTTTTTTTTGAATTTTGTGTCCAGCCCAAATTTTCAAATTTAATCTAGAACATTTTAAAATGGATTTATTAGTATTTTCTCCCTTGAATCAACTTTTCTACCTTTTACCTATTTGGAATTTTGCCAAATCTGATGTCAGTGTTCCCCGCGGAGGATTGTCCGTGTCATGTCGGGTGGAGGTGGACCTCATTCTATAAATTAATGTTTTTTCTCTCGTACAGATGGGGCTGTGGTGGAAGGAATGAGGCAACATACCTGTGTCATAATTTTTTGCAAATTTAATGTATCCAGCACGACTTTTTAAATTTTAATCTAAAATGTTTTTTAATTAATTTTTTGCATTTATTTATTACTAGCCTCTTAGAGGCCAACACAGCATTGCCTGTGGTGTTGTCAAATGGCAATGTGTAGCAATCACAAGGGGTTGGTGAGCGTTTGCAAGCAGTGATCCCACCTGACCCAAAGAAAAGAACTGTCACAGGCAACCCAGGAACTTGTTCCGAAAAAAAAATTCCGATTGTTTGGAACAGACGATAAAAATGAACCAGACTTCATTATTGAGTACCTAGCAGACACCAAACCTCCACATCTTATTAGAAAATTTAATGCTTGTGACAAAATTATATTAAGAGGAGAAAGTTAAAGGTAGTGACAGTGCACTTTGTGAGAGAAAAATAATTAAGATTGAATTTAGTAATTGTTACAATTAGAAGTCCAATCCAAGTTCCAAAGTAGGTGGCAACCAGTTCTGATAAGAGAATTGTGAATGCGCATGAAGTGGTGTGGATTTGGGAGAAAAATAAAATTGAAGAGTCAAGGTAGTGGATTCAGAAGACTCCTTGAATTTACCACATCGACGTTTAAGGCGTGGAGGAAAGGTGTGAAAATCCCTGACCCCTTGTGATTTTGGTCTCTTTCGAGACTTCTTAAGGGAGGTGTCATAGGGAGGGATGTTGTGTGAGAAAGCATTTGGAACTTTTAGGATTGTGTTAAAGAATTTTACAAAGATAGCTTTGATGAATTTGAAAATAAGTTCAATTTTTGGATCTTGGTGAATAATTTTACAGCAGACATAATAGGGGGCACAGAGGATAAGAGAATAAAACATTTCAAATAAAATATATACAAAATAAGATCTTTTAAAATAGGACTAGTAGATAATATAGCAACCTTGCTTTTTTTTTATCCTTTGCTTTATTAAATTTGTGTCTGCCTTATATTCCAAGAATCTATTTTGTAATGATAAAACAGATACATCCATTACTTTTTATGTTTTAATATGTATTTCTGGATGCTCAATTTGATGGTTTTCATTCAGCAACTATAATTAAGGTAAGCAATGGTTTAGTTAGTTTAAAAAACATTTTTAATCATCATATAATTTGAGGAAACCCTTTTTTGTTTTAATGACATGCAAGGAATTTATATATAATTTGAACTGTTCTATGCATTCTGGGTAACATTGGCACCCCTAGAGACTTCTTTCTCGCTAAAAATTTAAATTCTACTAAGTTGTTAAATATGACATTTATTTACATTTGTTAGAGTATAGTAGTTGTTACATGTGATGTGTGGTGTGAATAGGAATTATAATTTATTAACCAAAGCAGAAGATAGTTAGCCAATTCAACTTGAGTAATGCCAGATAATTCTGCTAGTCATAAAAATTGTAATACACATTTAGATCACTAAATAGATATTTGTTATGCAAAAATAGAAAAATTATGAAGTTCCTTAGTAAGCATTTTTTTTTAAACATTGGAGTGTAAACAGATCAAAAAGTTTCAAAAGATTAAAAATAACTTTAAAATGACTAATCAGTTGTTGAAACACTTTGCATGACTGCTGTGAAAATGACATGAAAATATGCAGAAGTGATGAAACTGTGGTCTAATTGTTATGACACATGCAAATGGCAATGCAAAATATAAAAAAGGAACTGTTGTAGTCATTACAGGAGTGGTTTAGAGTTGCCAAATGGATCTAAATATAACCGTCATTAAAATTGTCATCTGCATTTTTCAAAGCAACAATAGCGATATAGTAACTACCCCAAGGAATGAAGACAGGACAATCTTGAGAGCTGCTTTGAAAGGAGGGCACTGACCATTTTCCTACCTTGCTTTCAGGATCTGCAAAGAACCATAACTCCCAGCTTGACATTTAAAGTAATGCCCCTATGAAATTTCTGTTTTGAAAACAGGGTTTTTGCTGCATAACACAGGAAAAGATAAAGATAATTGGTTAAAACAAATTATCTTTGAACCCCCAATTCAAAAAAACAGACCAGTATTTCCACTACCATTTACAAACCAATAATTTATCATGAGTCAGAGAGATGTGTGGATTGGTTACTGTATACATATAATTAGGGCAGTAAAAATTGCAGTTTCACTAGACTTCTCACTCATTAAGTCAAACAGGCCCCCAATTATTTTTTCAAGGTGCCACTGAATTGAAGCAATTATAGACAAGGTATAAAAACATTAAAAAGTTACTTTTAAAGTATTTGAAATAAACACATACCTAGACAGTGGTTTTTATGAGCAGCATGCTGATGAATGTGATGTCTATGAAAGCAACCAAAATGAACACAATATAAACAAGCATGTATTCTAGATGCACATCTGTGACAGGTAGAGCATTCTACTTCTTGAACCTAGGTATAAAGATTTTTACTACACAAAAGTTCTGTATCTTAACTTCATACATACTTATTTGATAAATCTGTTTAAAAATCATCTGAATTAGAAGAACTAAAAAATGTAATTTCAAAATATGTTACATGGAATATAAATAACAAAATACTTTTAAACATCAATAAAATTCTATTTAACATTGGGAACACCAGAGTTTGACAAGTTAGTGTTTTTTCTGCAATACTATAAAGCAATGTTTCTTAACCTCTGGGTTCCAAGACTGTGAGAGGTTCTTCTGAAATTTGTCACTTGTGTTTATTTTTCATACATGATATTTTATAGTATTCTGAGGAGAGTTATATTTGTGAATGTAAAAAAAGCACAGACCCAGAATGCCTAAATATAATTTGCGTACTAAATGTCGAGAGACACATCAGCAATGAAGCAAATATTTTTCACTAAAATTGTCAATTGAAGATCAAAGCAGTCTGTGTATCTGTTTCTCAAATCTAACACTGAATATTGTTTATAAGTAACAGTCTTAAAGATTAAAATTTTAATATGAATAAGAGACACAAGAATCTTAGATGGGTTTTTGGTTTTTAAAAATCTTAAAACTGAAGGTGTTTATGATGCAACAAATATCAATTTTTGGTGATCATAATAGAATTTGTCAATGAAAAATTGCAAAAATTAATTTAATGATGTTGGCTGGAAAAACTATCAATTGAATTGATGTTATAACATTATTGGATAAAATTTTATTGATAAAAAAAAGATTAGTCGAGCTGTTGCAGCTTACTAACAACACGCTGGGCATTCAATTTCCAAAGCAGCGCTCATATTTAGAGTCAAAATTTGCTCTGCATTTTATTTTAATTCCAAATTGTTCGAGTTCTGATTCCAGTGTTACCGTATAATTTTTCTGCAGTACAATAAATTTATATTTGAAAAATATTTTTTTGGAATACCATATTTTGTAAACAATGTCTTCATGGATGCAAGCAAAGCGAGCAAGGTTCGCGTAGTGAACTGCCAGAGGATTGCAAAGCAATCCTCTGGGGGTTAGCGAGCAGGGGGCGGGCCCCCTAGTCTTTTATAATATGCAGTAATTGACCCAGTAACCTCTGAGCTGGGTGTAGCCATTAGTGCTGAAATCACCATGAGTGCAGAAAGATTAAAGCATTTGACCACTTCTGTGATTTTCTTATAGTGTGTTTAAAAATGTAAGATAAATTGTGATTTAAATCCGTGATTTTTTTAAAAAATCATTTGATTAAAATCATGATTTTAATTGTTGTTTTAAATCTTGACACTCAGAGTTTCAGTGCATTGGATCTTGTAAAAACAAGCTTGTGAAATAGAATTGACTAGCATCATATGAATAACATCCTAATAATTAAAATTGAGGGACCGGATAAAAAAAATTTGACTTTAATCATGCATTTTTGAAAAATAAGCTAATTAAAAGAAAAGAAAGTTATAAGTTCAAAACCCAAATCTTTTAAAAGAAAAAGCTTTATTTAATTTTAATATTGCATAAATATATATATTTTAAATTACGGCGGGCACTCGATTGCTAATCATAGGCCACTGCAAGGCCGGGAAGCGATGGTCATTTGTGAAGGGACACTAATGGGCGACCATCACTACCCCTAACTAAGGACAGCACAATTACATCCATGCCCTGACCCCAGATTCGAACCAGGAACCTTCCGATCCAGAGGCCAACACCTATTGCCTAAATATGATGAGTACAATGTTATTTCATTTTGCGTAAATATAATTATTTATTGTGTAATTATAATTTTTATATTTTGTAATAATTGTGTTGTATATAATTTGATATTTTTTAAGCATAGTATATTAATTGAAAAAGTATTTAGTATAGAGTTTGTTTTAATAGTTTTTTTTTCCAGCCAAAAAAATCGCCATCGTTAACAAATTTGTTATTTAAGCATTTTGGTAAAGCTTTTTTCTCCTTTTTGGCTAAGGGAATTTTTTCTTGAACCTAAAAACTGCACTGTGTACATAGATAATACTCTTTATGAATATGATATAATTAATAGTACTATTGTTAATTAATGTTAGAACTCAAAAAATCTGAAAATTATTTGTTATAAAAAAAATTGTTGGAACCAGAACCTTGTCCTATTTTTAAGCAAACTAGCTGAATAACTCAACATTGCTCGTGTTTTAAAAATGACTGCGGCATTTCCATGTGTTAACTCAAACACACAAACACTGTAGAACGTGTTTCCTTGTCCATGCCCATTTATTGCAGGAAAACAAACTTAAAATTTTAAAAGTGGAGCTTCAAGGGGATTGGTTTGAAGACAGGAAAGAAATAACCTATGTTTTTGCAGTGTTCTAAAGTATAAGTGTACCAAATTCGGTGTGGATTGGTCAAACGGTGTAGATTTGTATAAAGAATACACACACAGTGGTTTTTTTTTTTTTAATAGACTGGTCTTACTAAGATTGAGGACAACTGCAATGAAATAAAATAGCACATTTTGAGTTTAAAAACATCAATTTTTTTTTAAAGTAAATTATTGTGTATTATGTATTAAGGATAAAGATAATTTCAACACATTCATCAAACCAGAACAAATTGTGGTTTGATAATTCTTCATATAAAAATATTTAATTAAATAACTAATAATTAAAATTTTCAACATTTATTTAATTAAACTTTAATAATTAAATAAATGTTGACAGGGGTGTCCTTGAACGATCATCCGGAATAAGGAAAACTATTAGGGCAAGAAAAGAGGAATGAAAGATACCAACAAGGAAAGACATAGTAAGGATCCTTTCACTGGCATGTTCCAAAAGATTTGGAAATATACTCAAGTCAAATACATGCATGTATGTCAAGTTGTAATAAATGTATAGTGAAGCATCCCTGAAGAATCATTCTCTGTTAATTTAGATTGATGGTAAAAAAAGAACCACACATAGTGGCAATTACCATCTCCAACACCTAAAGCTCACACCATTAAGTAGGATTTTACCAAAATATCACTAAAATTATTTAGGAAAGAGGATTCTATTGGTACACCTATAATAAAATGCTTTGAACTATTACAAACTGCTAGCACTCATAAAAACTACTGAGGGAAAACAATGAAATAGAACATATTGACCTTCCACACAATAATATTCAGCTTAATATACACTTCAGTTGTATTTTATGTGAAAATATTGAATAGTGTGAAACATTAACATTAATTTCAATGTCATAAATATACAAATTACAGTTAAGAGTTCCTAAGATTGATAGATGTGTATGCAAAAGTTAAAATAGTTGTTAGAGTTATTAGCAAAGAATATTCTACAAAAACTCGAGAATATTCTCTAAACATCAAATTTTGAGAATATTCAAGAAAGATTTATTTGGAACATCATTTTTCAGGAATTACAATTTATTGATTGCAGAATGAGAGTGAAATCTATTTTATGTACCCAAGTATCATTTTATCGAAAATAAAAAACAGTAAATTAAATAAATACTCTCCAAAAGAGTACTATGAAGAAATTAAAATTTTTGACTTTGTTGTGAATACAAATTCACTAAAAATAACTTGGTTTTGAATATGGGGTTCTAACTCACAGCTAGCATTTTACATCTTAAAATTTTACTTATTGAATTACTTTTAGAATCAGTTGTCATTTCTGAAGCCTAGTGTTTATTATTTGTTTCGCTAGTTTGATACAAATTCTGACCAATCAATTATTTATTCTTACTTTGCTGCTAGTTTTTATAAAACAGACTTCTGTGGTAATTAATGCTATTTTTGTTGGCAAGGAAGTATTTCTTAAAAGAAAAACATTTTAGGCTCAGCATGAAATAATTTTTAAAATAGAAAACAAAACCACACAATTGATTATTCTTACTACTACTAGGTAGGGATTTAGTTTGATTAAAAAATCTTCAATTTTTCTGAAATATTGGAAAAAGTTTGTCCAAATTAAATAATTTATTAGTTTTTAGTCCAATAATATTAAATTAGAGAAATTTAGGCATGATTTACAAAATTGATAAAAAGGTATTTAAGTAATCATGAGGTTTGCCTTTGCCTGCCACAATTTGCTACAAAAAGCATTGCCTGACTAAAGTCTTAACAGAAGGAAACTGTATATATATATATATATACTCCCTTCCTTCTATCAAACAATCTATACTCATTAAAAAGCCACATCGAAGTTCAGTCACTCATTGAATTCAAACGCAACTAAGGAAAAATTTAAGTGTGAAAAAATAAATTTGGAATTGCGCACCAGGTAGAACTCTTTGGAAAGAGAGAAAATGTTAGGGGTCACTGACGTATGATTCTGTGGTTCTAATTTCTAACCCTCTGCCTACACTTTTCAATAGCTGTTATTAATAATGCAAGGCTGTTTTCATAAGAATGTCGGGAACTTAATATAATTCATAACTTCATTATCAAGCATTAATTGCAAACCATTTAAGAACAAATTATAAAATCCAAGAAATAGTCCTAAAAGGCTATTTATAGGTTATTTAAAGAATTAAATACTTTATTGTCTTTTATTCTTTCAAAAACCCTAATAACTTTAACCAATAATTGTTATTTTTAAAGAATAATAAAAAGCTCAAACATTTGGCTATATCATATTAAAAAACTAAAACAGACAAAAATAAAAATTAAAGAAATATGAGGGTCATGAAACTCAAATCCAGTTAGCAAAATAATCAAGAGATAATGGAATTTGACATAAAAATTTTTAATCTTTTAAATTCCGTATAAGAATTAGCCACAATTGTCCTATACTAGGTTAACATTTTTCAGCTTGTTTCAAAATTACAATTGCATATTTCATTTTCTTCTTTTCCCAAACACCCTAATCGCACTGTTTACCATTGAAAATTATATGAAAGTAAAGAGACTGCTCATTGGAGTGTATTTTCCACACATATTCCATGACCTCTTTCAACCCTAGGTCTAAATACCATAGTACTAGACCTCCTCCATAGATTGACATTGAATAAAAATTCAATTAATCCCAAAAAAAATTGTTGAAAAAACCAATCCCTGACCTAAAATTGATCATTTCTGTGTTTGGTCTATATCAATAACTGTCAGTTTGTTATTCTTGCAGCTAATGAACAAAAAATCTAATCAATTAATGTGTTGGAAGAGGAACTAGATGTGTTCGCCTTTAGCTGGTCAAATTATTTTTCTGCAAGATATATTTTGAGCAATCAAATATTAAAATTTTTCCCTCAACAAAAATCACCTTGATTACCAGACACAAAAAAAATCTTTTTAGTGCAGTTTAAATTTGCTCCTTTATCAATTATGTGCACTAATTGGTCAATTACTGACTGGTTCACTGGAATTTGATAAATACCTTAATCTTGCTTGAACCCTTGGCGATGCAAGCGACATAATAAGCATGTAAAACTGTGTATGATGTAAATCCTTTAAAGGCTTTATAATTTTTTAAATGTTTGCACGGTTGGTTCACAAAGGACTCTGTAGGTGATGGTGAACGCGATAAATCTCCATTGGTTTCCATTAATCTATAAAATTTTGGTAGAATCGACTTCGACTAGCTAGTTCTGTGCAGCTCCCTTTCTCTTCTCGCCGTGGTGGCCAAATAATAACAAACCCAAATTTGAGGGGGTAACTAATACATGATAGGCCAATAGCAATCACTTCCAGGCAGAAAGACCACCCGACTATTAGCCAATCAGAGTAGGGATAAATTGTTCGTGTTAAATGTTTAAGATGTCATGCTAGCGAAAATTAACATAACTCAAAATATACCGTTAAGACACAGTTTTAATTTCAAAATTAAAATTTTTTATTCAAATGAATCAATAATGGGAGTTTTTTTTTTTTACCCACTCCGGACATAAAAAGTTTTGCTCATGAAGGTTGTAAGGTTACCAAAATTAGCATTGATAACGACTAGTTCTGGCAGCTTTATTTCTTGGTTTAATAATCATAAAGACATCTCCTTCTTTGCATACTCTTTCGCGTTTTAACTCCCTGAGTCAACTTTGCAGTTCATTCATTCTTTATTTTTCGGATTTTCGCAATATCTCTACTCTTAGCATCGTTCTACTCCGGAAAATTTTACACTAGAATAAAGCAATTTTCTTTTTTCGTTATGAATTGTTGTCAACATGTGTACATATCTGATACAATTTCGTTTTTTTTTTGTAAATGAAGTTAGTCGAATTTTATGATACAAGTAATTCCTCGCTTAAATCAACGGACTTAAACATGAGTTCATGCCCATGTGAACATATAAAACACTATAAAGCCGTCAATGGACTCGCTGCATATCGTGTTCTGCACGGTTTTTATGTTGCTTGCATCACAAAAGGCTCTCGCAAGAGAAAGGTATCAAACAAGTCTGTTTTTTTTTTCAATCGGTAAAAAATTTTTACAAAGTGTCCAAATTTATTAAATTTTGAAAATATGGAAAAACTTACCAACTCTTAAATGCTAAGACAAATTCGCAGCAGAATTTTTTTTAAATTTTAACAAAATGTGGTTTTTAATCTACCATTGAGTTAATGTTGTTAATTGCTTGAATTAAAAATTTAGCAGGATGTTAATTGGGCAGCTGAACATGTGTTCTGTTTGTAACAACTATTTTTTTCCATTCACAAATTCTTATTCTTGATTTTTCTAAATATATGAATTTGGGATTGAAAACTTGTGATTTGAAGTCCATTGAAATCACTAGTTTAGAGCTACTACATTTTATTCAACTAAATTAAATAATTTGACTTAATAAAAAATGCTTTAACCCATTTCAAAAAAAAATATCTATATGTACCTAACCATTAGCAATTTAAAAAAAAAACTTGGAACTTCAGATAAAGTTTAATGAATGTCATTCATATTTTAATAATGAAATTTCATTGGAATTGGGAGCAGCAATATTCAGTAGAGAAAAATCTAAAATTCATTTCAGATAATATGAATACATTACTTGTTTAGAATCACTGCTTTATGTTGAAGCAAAAGGGATTTTTCAAAAATAGTTATGCTCAATCGTTTACAATGTTCCCAATTTTTAGTTAATCTTGTGAACCTAGCCTTTTTAAGTCCTGACAAAAAATGGTATAAACATATTTTCTGTGCTTTTGAATGCAACTCATTTTTTCTAGTTTTTTTTAACACATGGTGCAAAAATTCATTCTTTATTTTTTAGTGATTGTTATTTTTAGTCTGCAGAATGCTGTCCATGTCTTTTATCAGCAAGCTTTTCATCTGCATTTTAATTTTCTTTCATGATAAAACAGTCTTGCTAAACTTCCAAACAAATAAGAGTTTCATTCTTTGAATCATTTTTAGCAATAGTTTAAAACAATTTTGCTTCAAATGATTTTAATAATCTTTGTGTTACTACACTACACTTAACTATTAGTAAAACTTTTTAATTATCTCCTAACATGTTCATTAAATATGTGTACCAGTCTAAAATTATATATTTTATCTAACTAAGAAACTTGTTATTTCTAGGCTCAAGAAGTGGAATGCTATTTTTGTCGCACAACTTCTAATAGAATACATGCATGTTTGCAGTGTGTTTTCTTTGGTTGCTTTAATGGAGGTCATATTCAGGTGCATGCCAAGACAAAGAAACACAGCCTTGGTATGTATTCATTTTTATAAATAACACTTACACTTCGTAATTAATAGTAATATTAATCATTAAATAAATGTATATGAACTATACATTAATTTTTTTTTGCTTTTGGCAAAACAACTTTTGCATACTGAACTTTACACATACATGCTAACTTTTATAGAGTGTTAGTAGTTCCTATGGATTCTAAGACCCAACTATAAAACTTTTTTCAGAACTAGAGATACAAATTTCAAATTTTGTACTGTCAAAATAATTTTCTTTTAAAGTTCTTTGCTTTCATTTTTTTTTTTCAATTGATTTCTATTTAAGGAAGGTATCTTTTCCATTCATTCCATATTGCTATTTTAGATGTGCCTTTGCATTCTTATGCATTTACATCAACACACATGCTATATAAACTGCAGAAATCAGCAAAAATAGTTGTATAATAATAATAGCAAATTCTGTAGTGAATTCCTGAATTAGCAGTGAATATTCTCTTAAGGATAAGAATATCTGTCTTATAGCTACACTATATGTACTTGAGGCATAAAAGTTTGTATAATGACAACAAAACCACTATTCATTTACTATAAATATCTTGTATCAAAAATGTGGATAGGACATGCAGGGTTGCAACAATTTAAATCAGTTGAATAAAATCGCGATTTAAATCGATTTTTTTTAATTGCGGTTTTAAATCGCTTCTTTTTTAAATATCAAGATAATCTGCTTCAATGAAATAAAATTGTTCATGCATCTTCAAATAGTGATTTTTAAATATTTTTAAATGTATATTTAAAGAAAGAATGTATAGAACAAAAAATATATTTCATTGTATTGATGTAACTAGAGTAGTTTCCATATCTTTATTTTTGAGAACACATGCAAATTGGATTTTAAAAAAAATCTAATTAGTAACACATTAAAATGCAAAATATGAGATGCTCTTTTTTTTATAAAATAAAATAAATATTGTGAAAGGATCATGTTTACACAAAGAAAGAGCATATTAAAATGCAGTGAGTCTCATTTAATATTGGAGAAAACTAAATAGTGTTGGGGACAACAAAGTTTTTATATTGCAATAATGTTCAAATGCAAGGTAATTAAGTAATACATATAAATGTTACAAAAAAAAATACAAACATCCACATAGTGCAATTAAAACTATGATAATTTATATTAAACTTTATTTATTATAAATAACAAGCACATAGAATGGTTAATGTGTAAATTATATTTAGAAAACACATTTCTGGAATCCAGGTTAGAAAAAGTTACTTCAGAAAATTTCAGCGATTGTCACCTATATTACGTTCCACCTTAAATTGGCAATAGGTATAATGCTACGACAGCCAAATCACAGCTTTGTCATTGTTACCAAGGAACTAGTAAAACAATCCAAGTTTATTTTGATTTAAAAAAAAAAAATCTGAATTCCCTCGCACTCTTCTTATTAAAACTTAAATTTGTCTTCATTAGACTGTTGTGTTGCTCTAGAATGATGTAATTAGTAAATAATATTATATTCATGAAAATAAAATTAAATCTATGAACATCATAATCATTTATAATCATTAACTGCCAGTGTTGAAAGGATTTTTTTTAAACATTTGGTGTGGTCCATTCTAAATTACAAAACAGATTAGGAGTAGAGAAAGTTTCAAAACTTTTGTTTGTAATGAAACAAATGAACAGCTGAGTAAAATTCCCCAACAGTAATATATCCCTAACATACAATAATATATCTATAGTCACACACAAGTAATGTAATTTTTATTATACTACAGGGCTCGGCTCACCCAATGTTAGTAACATCATCTAGTGGTTATCAATGAACTGAGCATTGAGTCAATTCAAATGTTTGGAAAATTTTAGCTCAAACTACAGAGAAAGTTGCAAATTTTGCACTACTGTGTATCTGAAAGTAAACTTTGCTGAATGCTGGTGTATTGTAAGACCCCCTGAATATGAACTAAACAACCTTTTTGAACTCATTTTGGGTAAACAGAAATAGCAAGTAATTTTTTACAATAGTTGTACCCAACATTTTTTTCAGTGTCTGTCAGTTCAATAAACTTCTAAATAAGTAGAAATATATGTATATACAGTACCAAGTCCCAAATCCAGACGTCCTAAATCTTGTTTTGCTAGAAGGCAGGTTCTTTTTTTTTTTTTTTTTTTGCTCACTTTGTTAAATCTTTCTGATTATTTTTAAAGAACCTATGTACCTGGACCTAATTGATGAAACCACTCAAAGTAACGGACTTGTTCAGAGTAAATACCACACAGAAAATTTGAAGATTTGCAAGTAAAATTGTATTTAAAAGGTTTTTCCTTTTTAAAAAAAATTATTCCTATTCATGTCTGCTATTTCACTATTGCAAATGCAAAATTTGCGTAGGGGGTTTAAATTAAGGTTTTTTTTACCAAAAAATGCAAATAATCCGGAATGGCCGAGGCTTTTACTCTAAGTTTTACAATTCTATGCAATTATTACAATTGGCATTGCTTTTTTACAGCTATGGATATTAAGTATGGACATATATTTTGCTTTGAATGCAAAGACTACACATATGATGAAGAATTTGAAGCTTTATCCAAGAAGCACAGGCAATATGCCGGAAAATTACAAGGTATTCTTTCTTAAATATATATATTTGTTTCTATTGTATATATAATGTATTATTCATGGAGTTTTTGTCATAGTTGGTAATCTCATTCTCTTTGTTATGTTGTAAATGAAAAATGCTAAATTTACAAATATAATGAGACTGACTGAACATAAAATCCTAGATCAGTGTCCCAAAAATATTTGAGCTCAACACTCCTTTTTCAAACACAAACTTTTTCAGCACCTCTTCTGAAAAATTACAATTATAGCTGTGCCTACAACTTTTTAATTTCACCAAATTGCTATAACATAAACACTAGATTGCTCACTATTTTTAGTAATTAATATCAAAGAAATATTAAAAGTAATCACTAATGAGAAGGATGAGCCCCTGGTGTGTTACCAATTTGGCTATATTAGTCTCGTATTTTCATCAGCAGCATCATTAAATCTCCAGTCAACTATTTACAGTTGACCTTTTTATAATCAAAATACTTGTTACTGCACTAAACTGAAGTGCCAGAAAAACAGTTGGTTGCATTCGTCTAGGGCATTATAGTTAATGTCGGCTCCCAAAATCATATCTTTTAATGAATGCTACACAATCCTCACACTGTTTCTTGTTGAGGGCTCAGTCTTGTATTCCGATGTTATTAGATGCAGTATTGGACACCTATCACATGATGCAATTCTTGCCAGTCAACAGTGGTTATATCATACCGAGTTTTTTGACTATCACACTGCTGTCATAAGTTGCAAGTTTTACCCAAATTCATGTTGTCACAGTCAGAGATGTCAGATTGGGCCCACCTACAAAAACCCACTGGATTTTTGCTAAAAGTGGGTTTTTGTACAAGATTTGTGATATGTTTTAAAATTTCTTAACCCTTCTTTGCATGATTTTTTCTTTATTGGTGAAATAAATCAAGGTGATATAATAATTCATGTTCAAAATTAAGGGAAAAATGGTTAAAAAAATCTTAGTATATATTTATAGTATAAATTTAGCAAAAAACAATATGATGGTATCATGTGGTATTTTTTAGCAATAGAAACTCAAATATAATAAAACAAAATTATAAACGAAATCATACGCTTATTGCAACTACAACAAACAGCGGAATGCCAACTTCAAGCTCGTTTTACTGATAGTGACATTTGCTTATTTTTGACAGCTATGTTTTTTTTTTATGCAATGGACATTAAAAAGGTATCCAGACACGATCAACTTAAAGTGAACTTGTTCTTTTGTATAATTTTTGGGCATTCAATGTTATGATGGAAATTTCCACCATTATGCAAAGAAGGGTTAAATTATAATGATTTATATAAATTGCAGGATTATAACAATCTCTTAAATTTAAAATTTTCATGTTATTGTTTATAATTTGACCTTATAAGCATTTCTATCTATTTGAAAACTTGTTTTAGACGTTTTTGCTGCTAATAAATATTTTACATAAAGAGGCATAACCAAAAATATGTATACAAATTGAATCATAGCTTGTAAAAAAATACGTAGTTCATGAAGTCAAAAATATTTACAATAAATGTATATTATGAAAGACTACATTTTTAGATCAAGCTTTTATTCCAACACACTGACACAGATCCATCCTCCTGCCTGCAAAAATTATTGCACGAACCTGCCTGTTTTATTTATGTGTATTATGTTTAACAATCTTTCCAGTAATTGGGGTGTCCTAAGCGAAGGAAAAAAAAGCAAACCCTAAAGAAATGTGTAATCACAATGCGTTCCCCACCTCCAAAATTTTTTTCTTCTGGCTACACCCTTGGCTTTAAGGCATAAAACTATGAAACCAAACTAAGCTTTTTTTTTTTTTTAATTAAGGTAATTTATTTTTATATGTCACAAAAAGATAAGAAATTAGAACAATATTATACAAGTACCCAGAAAATCCTTTGCCAACCCTGGTCACAGTACACCCTTGAAATGGTAGTACAGGGTGATTTTTTTTAAACTGACACTATTCAAAGTCACCTGTAGCTCGATCTAACCACCGAAATGGCACCAAACTCGGTAAAGAGACTAAGAATAACATGGGAAGTAGGATTCCATGAAAAAAAAAATTAGTTCCAAAAATCACCGATAGGGGTATTTATGACGCTGTTGTAGCTTCCCAAACCGAGAATTAGCATAAAACACGGGTATCAAAGCAAAATGCAAATTTATTCTTTCGTATGTGACAACAGCGCCATTAATTTGGGCTATAAATACATGCAGACAGCTCCGAAAAATATTTTCAGCTGAAGTGAGCCAGCTCAAGTGAATATGCCACTCACATTACCAGAACATGCTTTACCTGTGAAGCCATTTTATCTTAATCAGTGTAATGCATCCACATCTCTTTGTGAGTTTAGAACCCGAGAAAAACTACGTAAGAGGCCTATATAGCTTAATGCTTTTTAGGGAATTAATAAGAAGTTCGAGGAAACAGGGTCACTGACAATTCGTGCAGGCAAGGGGACTTAAACCTGTGTCAGAAGAGGTGATAACAGATGTTGCAACTGCAATCGTCGACAGATCACAGGGAACCATTGCTGGTAGAAGCAGCTACTGGGGTGTTGTGCGACAATTGGACATGAATTTTTCCACAGTATGGAAAGTCTTTCAGCGAGTTCTCCCCTACTATGTGGATAAGTGAATGTAGTGAATAAAGCTTAACATTTGCCTGTAATTTTGTATGTGTTATTGTTTTTCTTTTTTGGTTACAGTTTTTACATTGGACAGCGTCATAAATACCCCTATCGCCGATTTTTGGAACTAAATTTTTTTCTCACAGAATCCTACTTCCCATGTCATCTTTAGTCTCCATACCGAGTTTGGTGCCATTTTAGTTACTAGATCGAGCTACAGGTGGCTCTGAATAGTGTCAGTTTTTAAAAAATCACCCTGTACATCAAAATCGAAACTTTTCCTCTAGCTCCAAAATGCTATGACCCTTCTCACAAGCCAATTATTAAACCACATTGGCGTTTTCTGGATTCAAGCAAATTTCATTCTCATAGCACAAATAGCTCTAGATGCTTTCACAGATGTCTACTGCTTTATATATGCAAAGGCAGATACAACCATGACATGCTTGTGTGGTGTATTTGGCATAGGCTCATCAGTGCCATTTTTTGCGGCACTTCAGTGAAAGTCCACATTCAACTAAATGGGAGAATGGAAATGTAATCAAAAAATTTCTTGCCACAGCCCATAATAAAGTGGGAATATGATTTTGATGTCCCTTTCTGTATTCCAATTTTAACTCTTCATTTATTTGATACTTAAATTATGATATAACCCTCACCCTTATTTCTCTTGGGGCCCAGCATTATCCCCAAGATTCCATCAGCGATCACATCAAGAAACTGTTCTAGATCTTCTCATATTTGAGTTTCTCAAAACTCAATATTAACATTTTGGTGTAATTTTAGTTCGTAAACATTAATATTGTAACAAAAATCAGTGTTGTAACTTTTTATGTTTTATAGGTACAGAAGTCTTTTGTCCCTGGGAACCAACAAAAGATGAAATTGATTTACTGAAAGCAAATGATGATTTTAAAAAGATAGCGGATGACTCTGGGATAGGTGCAGTATTTTTATTCTTTTATGTGACGCTTGTCATTATTTTCTTTTTTGTATACAGTATAGATTATATCTGTACCCTTGAGTAGAGCCGACATATATCCAAATTTGTCAATCTCTATAGATATATTGAAAAGAAAGAGAAAATTGAGTTTGACTGTTCAACTCTAGTGTACAGAGAAATGTTTTACAAACAGTTGAAAAACAGCTGTTTAAACTGATATCAGACTATTATTGTACTATTACTCTGAATTGTACCATTTCAATATCAGTTTAAATTTTAAAATACATTAAACTAGCAATTATTCGCAGAATTGCGTGGTGCTGCAACCACAGATACTCTGTAAAATCACTTAAAGCAGTATAAATCAACACAATAATTTTTTTGAACAATTTTTTTTACAGTAGTGTCACGAAGTGATCACAGATAATCCGCAAAGTGGATAATTGGAAGTTTACTGTACCTTGGATTCAATGCACCCTATTTTTTTCCCTAAGCAGTATTAGAAATCAGGATACCTAATTAAAATTGAGTTGGTTTCAATTAATTCATATTTGATTGCTGTAATATTTAAAAAAAAATTATCTTGTTTATATTGGTATAGTAAGTTTAATGCATTAAACTATTTCCAAAGAGGAATACATTAGAATATTGCCCGTTCAATTTGGTTTGCTCTTGTAGGTTTGAGTTGTCTCAAATCAACCAACAATCATTTATAAGTTTTTTAGATTGCAGATATTGTAATTTACAACTTTTTAACTAATGTGCAAAAATTAAGGAACACACTTACTTTTAAAATGTTGAACCTCAAAATTAAAACAGGATATTGTGTAGAAAAAGTTGCTGCTTATTTAAAATTTGGTATTGAAGTCATAGGCTCTAACATAGGAATGGGTTCCGTTACTGCAAGAACTCGTCGGCAACCTCGTTCTCTTTATTCTTGTGTGGTGTAAAGCCTGCATCATAGTTCAAGATATTCATGCAGGCTACAAAGAACTCTCTTTTTTTTAGTTTTTATGTTTACCCTTATGTTTAAGGCATCCAGTGCTGTGACACCTGACTACTTTTTACTGTTACTCTCAACATACTTTTTGTATGTATCCTATTCCCGCATTCTTGTTTTATTACTTCACTGCAAAGTAGCAGTTAAAAACCTACTGTTCCTTAAGTTTTGCATGCCTGTGTATAGTAGTTGCTCTTTTCTAAGAGAAGTGTAATAAAAAAACATTCATGACAAAAACTTTTCTTTCATACACTTACGTATTGATGGTTTTGATATCAAACTAATTTTATTTTTTTTAATACTCATTTCTCATGCAATATCTGTTTTATTCCGCTTTTGTATAAAATAGAAATTGTTTTCTTTGTAAAAGCTTTTCATATATTGTTTTTTAATATTTCAATTTGAATTGAATGTAATAGTAATACTTTTTCCAATCTTTTAGGTTTGAGAGGTCTTGTCAACTTAGGACAGACGTGTTTTATGAATTGTATTGTTCAAGTCTTGGTACATACTCCATTACTAAGAGACTATTTTCTTTCTGATAAACATATATGCCATTTTCAAGAAGATCCTGAAACTACATGTCTGGCTTGTGTGATGTTTAATATCTTCCAAGAGGTATATTTTCTTCTAGAGTAATCTAAACCTGCTTATTACCAATATAATGATTAATATTTTAATTCAGTATTCACCCATTTTATTCTTTCTGTGTCTACATGATCAATAAACGTGTGAATCATGCCTTAGAATGTTTTAGAGCAAGGTTGCCCTAAAATTCACAAAATCCTGAAAACTGGTTGTACCAATGTGCAGTTTGTATGAAAAGGATTATTCAAGAGGAATTATTTTGACCGTAAAAAAAGATTAGTTCGGAATTTCATTAATAACAATTCCAAAAATATTTTTGCAGTAACATTTTATTAGCTAAAATTATTTTGATTACTTTATCAAGAAATCGTGCTGCATTGGATGTATGATTATAAACATAAAATGAGGATATCTATAACTTGCTAAAATTACCACTAGCTTTTTTTTTTTCCCCCTCTCTTATTACTTCCAAAAATAACAACTTTTATATAGCCATGGAAATTTCCATTTAAAATTTTTTTAGTGTCTATTTACTTGGCATTTCCCTTCTCTACTATCATTAAAAAAAAAAGTGTTTCTCTGTGTGTATATGCAGTGTCCTGATGAATCTATGGCACTCACAGTAATGAAATTTGGCACACAGGTAGTTATAAATTTTTGCAAATTTTGTGTCCAGCTCAAATTTCAAAATTAAGTCTAGAACATTTTTTAAAATTAATTTATTGCATCTAATTATTATTGTTTTCCTTAGAATGGCAATAGTGTAAAGAGATTACATAAATGTATTTTTTCCCTTCATTTTCGGAGCAATGATTTCAGCGGACGAACAAAATATACCTCTACCTTTATTCATTTTATTGTTTTAAATTAAATGTTATAATCATTTTTCGTCTATTGGAAACATGTTAGCGATTGTTTTTGGTAGGTAGGTATTTAATTAAAGTAGCGTACTTTACCAACACAATGTGCTACTGCAATTGTTTTTGGAATTGCATAGCAATCGCCGGGGGTTGGCGAGTGTTATTTCTTCTTTTTTATGGTAACAAAATTTGGCACACAGGTAGTCCTATTTGTTTGTGAATATTGTGACCAGCCTGAATTTTCAAATGGGAATGCATAGCAATCACTAGAGGTTGATGAGGAGTGGTCACACCCGTCTCCACGAAAAGAACTGTCAATGCTGTACTGGCTAAGCTGTGGCTAGTTTTCTAATAAAGTACAGTCGTCTTTTCAATGCAGTTATCATCCATTGAAAAATTACAATTTCATTTCAATTAATAAAAAATTTTAATTACCACAAAACTGGATCACTTTTTTGTAATACCTCTACTTTTTTTCATTTTATTGTTTTAAGTTAAATCTTGTTATCATGACTTATGACAATTCTTTAACTTCCTTTCTAAACTGCATGTTACTAAAATTATAATGCAATTACATATATGTTGATATTTTTCTTTGTTGATGAATTGACTTCAGAACTTTTACATATGCTTACAAGTGTTCACTATAATTTCCAACAGATGGTGATTTTTATTTTGTTTTTTAGTTTTATTCTGGGGTAGCTGCACCATATGTTCCTCATAAGTTAGTTTATGTGACATGGACTCACGCTACTCATTTAGTCGGATATGCACAGCAAGATGCTCAAGAATTTTACATTGCCATGCTTGAAGTTTTACACAGACATTGTAAAAATAAAGGTAGTTTTTCCTAATTCTTAAATTTGAGGTAAATTGATTATTTAATTCTGTACTTTGGTAGAGAAAAAAGGCTAATGTCAATTTTCAATGTTTTGCGCCCATTGTTATGTATTGACAATGGACATTGGCATTTTTTTTAGTAACTTTCATTACCTTGAAGGGATTTG
The DNA here is from genome assembly GCA_947359465.1 of Metellina segmentata. Taxonomy (NCBI): domain Eukaryota; kingdom Metazoa; phylum Arthropoda; class Arachnida; order Araneae; family Tetragnathidae; genus Metellina; species Metellina segmentata. The sequence goes on from OX375882.1 coordinate 40,378,383, forward strand.
TGGACTTAACTCAAAATTAGTGATTTTGGGCATCGACCCATTTTCTAACAAGGTACAGAATTGTTCCTACTGAACTAAATTGTATGAAATTAATTTTTTTTTTAGCTGTGCGTATCTGCAGTATCAGTAATATTATGAAGCACAGTAAACTCCCGTTATCTGCCTTGTGGCTTATCAATGGTCAGTTTGTGACAAAATGTTGTTAAAAAACTTCTTAATTATTGGTCTTAAATATTAAAAAAAAAAAAGGTGTTTTAACACCCACAAAACAATTGACTGATTTTTTGTTTGTGAATAAAAGAAATAAACAAACTTTTAATTACAGAAATCTACTGTTGATTAATTCATAATTGTATGTATAAACACACTAAAACAAATATAAATTGTTTAAAAAAAAAAAAAACATTTTCGTGTTGATTTGTGCCTTTTTTAGCCATTTTGCGGATAATCAAGTGTTTACTGTATTATCTTTGTGGCTAAAAATTTGTGTAACTTTATTTTTTCTGGATCCCAAGTTCGTGTTATCTGTTTACAGCCAATAACTACAAAGTTGCAAAAATGACATGGTCCCTTATGTAGGGAGTTTTATTGTACCAGGGCCTGAGGCCTGGGAAAAGTTTTTGTTCTGTAATGTGTTTTCTTATATAAAAAGGTCTAAATCTTCATTGTGTTTAAAATAATATGACAACAACAATTGTCGTTATTGTGTTTGAATTAATTAAACCAAAGAATTATAATAGAAAAGTAAAATGTAAATTAAAAAATTAAACTTTACTCATAGGAACTTTACAGTCGCAATATATTTCATTGTTATGAGGGCTGTTCAATAAAGAATGATTTTAAATTATTACAAAATAATTTCCTGTACTAATCCTCCAAATTTTTATGGTCTTTCTTAAAATACTCTCCATCACATGCAATGCACTTATCCCACCTCTTTTCAAGCTTTAAACACATGCTGGAAGTCATTTTTTGACAGGTCCTTCAAAATCGCCTAACCAACTTTTACCACTGCCTGTGATGATGAAAACCACTTTTCCTGAAGGTGTTTCTTTAAATTCAGGAAAAGAAAAAAAATATGGTGCTACATCAGGACTATATGGAGGATGGGAACACACATGATATGGGTTTTTGAAAGATCTGATGGTTTTTTGAGTCAAAAACAAAATTTCAATGCAGTGTATTGGCACTTCTCATGTCACATCCTTTTTTGTCGCAGGCGAAAGTAAAATTAGGCATTCTTGGCCGGCTTCCAAGGCCTCAGCAATGACGTCATGACCGTGAAACTTGCACTATTTGTTCTCCACTTATCTCGCTACACATTCAATATAAATTTTAGTTTTCTTGATTTTTTTTTTTAATCACCTTTAAAAAAATTATGATAATTTTTTTATTGAAGAGCCCTTGTATTTCCTTCCTTAGTTCATCGGACTATGCAGAATCTTTTCATTTAAAATATTTCTCCAAGATTAACAGCTTTGATATAAGTATCAATTTCATCAACAACTCTGCTGCTCCTTTTGTCCATATTGACATTTGAGAAGCAAGAGTGTGAATAAGATGTTTTGTAAGAACAGTTGTTGCCTTAAAACTTTACACTTATTCACTTGACCTCTCAGACTCACTATACAGTGATGCATTGTTACAAGAATTAGATGTTGTAAAATGGAAGTTATAACTGATCAGTCTAAAAAAGAGACATGTCATAACAAGCTAGTGTTAGTATGAATTTGTTCACTTGCACTTCTCAATTAAATTTTTGATTGCATTTCGATCATCCTTTTTTGGTTGATTGTAGATTTAGTGTGGTGATAACTGTAATACAAACTGCAAATAGTTGACTGGATATTTAATGATTTTGCTGGAAGAAAAGAGCATAATAGGCAAATTGCTAGCACACCACCAGAGCTCATTCTTCTTATTACCGATTTGATTGATATAACTTATTTATAACAGTGAGCAATCTAGTGTTTGTATGGCAATTTACTTTTATTTCATTTTAATAAATGGCTTTAATAATTTCAGTTCCTAGTTGTTGACAAACCAAACTTTTAGAAATTCTAAGATAACACACAAAGCTACTCAAATATTTGGTTGAAATTGAAGAATTCTTGGCTCAGATTCACTTACAATTTATTATTAGGTGAGATAGTTTCCCTGAGGGGGCAACGAAAAAATTGTTTTAGATAAGGGACGTCAAACCGAACAAGTTTCGGAAACTAGGTTGAAGTGTTATCTGTGTTATAAATTAAACATTTAATGAAATGAAGGTTTGATTGTTGAAAATTTTATGTACTTTTATAGAAACAGAAGAAAAATTGATTCGGAATGACAACCATTGTACCTGTATCATTGATCAAATATTTACTGGCTTTTATCAGTCTGATGTTGTATGTCTGGATTGCAAGTAAGTCATTTATTTAAAATTTCTTAAGTGTTTCTTTCAGTTCTAATAAATACCTTTGTTAATGGCCTGTGATTTCTCAATGTTCTCAGATTAAATGGTGTGAAAATAACTGAATTAAAAGGCAATTGTATTGCATGCTACAAAAATGTTTTGTCCCTTGAATATTTTTACAGTATTGTCACCTCAATTGTTATGATTGAGTTATTTTGAAGAACTGAATACTTTTTCTACTCAACAACAACATTGATCTTTGCACTTTAATTTGTTATTTGGCATTCATAAAAGAAATTAAATAATCCTATATGATATATCCTGTTTTATAATGTATCTAAATTATCTGCATATTTTTGCTTTGATTAAACATTAATTAACTCAGAATAGGCAATGAAAACCTTAGTCAAATTGACAGTAAAAACCCCCTTCAAAACAGACTTAAGAATTAAGATCTTAGAAAAGATTTTCAGAGGCCATTTTGTTGAAGCAAGACTTTCACTATCATCAAGGCTGATGTCCTGATGATAGACAAAATGGATTTATTCATTGTTTTGAAAGTTTTTTTTTTTATTATTATTATTATTATTAACTCCTTTGAAATTCAGTATCTATATATATATAATTCTCTTACGTGGCACGCAAAAAAAGACGTTATTTGTTATCACGTTTTGGCAATATTGTACGATTGTTGTTTACCACAAAGCCTCGCGCCTCGATTGAATTTATAGCGTTATCGGATGAAATTTTATTGAAAAAAAAAATGAATTTTAGTCGAGCTGTTGCAGTTTATAATTAGAAATCAAAGAAAGCAGAGGATCTTTTCAGGGCCAACAATTATACTTCAACAAGACGCTTTTGACTACAACTTTTGACAACAAAATGAAAAAGTGTGAGTGCCTCGAGTGCTGGGTAAATGTACACACAAACAACATGCTGGGTATTCAATTTCCAAATCAGTGCTCACATTTCGAGTCAAAATTTGCTCAAAGTTTCCATTTGAATTCTGATTCCAGAGGTACTGTAAATATCTTTTCTGAAAAACAGCATAAAATTTAGATTTGAAAAATATTTTTTTGGAATATCATATTTTGTAAACAATTCCTTCTGCTAGGACACATGTCTTCATTGATGCAAGCGAAGCGAGTATAGGTTCGCGCAGCGAAGCAATCCTCTGGGGGTTAGCGAGCAGGGGGCGGGCCCCCTAGTACTTATTATTTATGTACATTGTCTATTCCAATTGTATTTTACTAAATGGCAAAAAGTATAGACTGTAAAGATTATACATCCTGTATCAATTACCATCGATTGCATCGATAAACTTTTGAAATGGAAACAGACATCAATCTGGCTTGTCACATTTTTAATTTGAAAAATTCTATTTCTAGACTTCATTGGTGTAGAGTTATTCATTTAATGTTCTGATTTATGTACTTGGAAATATTTTTGACATTTTTAACTATTTAATCATTCTTCTTAAATTTTTATGAATTTAATGCAAATGTTTATATTTCTTTCAGAAATGTATCCACAACAATTGAACCATTCTGGGATATCAGCTTAGATTTAGGTACTTAATTTATGTATTTTTTTCAATCCTGTACATTTGGCAGGGATATGTTTTTACTTTACATAAAAAAAAAATAATAATATTAAAAAAAAAAAAAAACATTTTATTTTCATATGATGTATAATGGAAAAAAATTTTGCTAATTCAAAGGAAAACGATTACATGTTTAGATCCTTTGCTCACATTTTCAGGCAACTTCATTGACTTCTTTTATGTTAACAGAATCAAAGCATTGATTATCAGTATTAGTAACTGTATTTTAATAGATTTTGTGTAAATATTAAGTGCATACTTTTTATCTCTAGGTGCAACATATGAAGGAAAAGTCAAGGAAGGTTTAGATAATTCAGTGTCTCTAACAGGTTGCATAGAAAGGTAGTGTCAATGTTTCATTTTTTAAAGCTTTTTCATGTTGTAAGTGTTTATGGTTACTAAATTTTGACATCTTGAATAATGAGATTATTTGAGGGTTTATAATTCAAAAAATTTTATTAATAATAATTTCTTTTGTCTCAGGATCTTTCCATTATCCAAAAAACAATTGCTGTTTGAATAATCAGTAAATTTAAAATTTTTGAACTGTCTGTGTAAGATTTTCTTGTGACACAATTTATTTGTATTTGAAGTCTCATAAACTGCCTTGGAAATAAATGTGTCTTTTGAATTTGAAGTATTTTTTATAATTTTCTTTTGCTAAAAATGAACTTAAAAAAGTACATGGTGAAAACTGTTTCTTTTCATTTTTATTATAAATGGATGAATATAAAAGTTTTTTGTAATAGCATGTTTAGCATAATTTTTGATGCTACATTTACATTTGTTCTGTACAATTTCAAATTTAAGTGAAAATTTAGTGCAATGCTCAAAATTTATTTAAAACTAACTTTAATGTTTTTAATTCTTTTAAAAGGTATACAAGAGCTGAGACTCTTCCCAGTCAATGTGGAAATTGCAATAGCACAAAAAGGACAAAACAGCTCACCATGAAAAAACTTCCAGTTGTAATTAGCTTCCATTTGAAAGTAATTATCATAAACTCGATTTAGGTTTCAATGTATTTATAACATTTGTGATTATTTCCTAATTTTTGTAAACATTCACAATTTTTGTGATAGTTTTTATACTTTTGTGGTGTAGTGTTTTTTATACTCTTCTTATGCATTTTTTAGTCAGCTAAAATTGCACTGTCTTCCCAAGTCTTGCTAAATATAAAAACAGGGTGGTAACAGAACCGGGAAATCAGGGAATTATCAGGGAACTTTTTATTTCTGGGAAATCTCAGGGAAAATTTCTAAATTTTACAAAAATCAGGGAAATTTTGACAATTTAAGCGGGCTACCATACTTGTTTGTCCTATTTAGAGATGCCCGATTACGAGTGCTTTTGAGACTAGAATAAATCGTATTTGTCGAAATTGTAATTCGAATAAAGAATCATAGCGTCGTAATTTTTTAACACCACGAAAACCGCCGTTTATTTCGCGGCTACAGTGTCTTGGTCGCCGTGAGGCTAGCGATTTAACTTGTGGGATACAATTTGAAATTTGTGTAACAAATGATGTTTTCTGTGTATTAAATTAATTATTTTTGTCTGCAATTACATTTTTGTAGAATTTTTTCTGTATATTTGCATTTGGTTTCAATAAATAGTATGACAATGTAGGGTCAGGTGTAAAAAGTTCATAATTAAAAATATTTTGCATTTTTTCTCCAGTTTATTCAATTTCAAGTATAAGAGTTCCATTAAGGTTTCCAACTTTTACAATAGCAATTAAAATATCTGTAGAGAAAGAATACAAAATATTTGTGGAGAATGATCCTTTTACACCCTATGACCCTAAAAATTTAAAAATAGTGTTGTGTGGATTCTGTATATTGATACCAATTACGGATGACAACATTTCTTAAGGAAATTGTTAGATCAGGGAAATTTTTGTGAGACTATCAGGGAAATCATGGAAATAACAGGGAACTTTTTTTCAATGATTTTGTTGCCACCCTGATAAAACGTGCTTTCAAATAAGATAAAAGGTTTTGCTTTGAAGTTCCAGATGGGCACTTGCACATTTAGCATGCAATTTAATGGGTTGTCCATAAGGAACAGTTAAATTGCTGATGTGATACAAACCACTTTAAAAAAACCTGCCTGTATCCCTTCCACTTCTGAATTACATCGGCCACTGTTGATTTTGGGTAACTTAGCTCGCTAGATATGTCCCTCAAGGATCGGCCATTTCTGCGATACCCGATGATTACACCTTTCTCGAAATCTGATAACTCTGCATTTCGTGGCATCTTGCATGCGACTAATGCCAATGTTGTTTCCTACACAATATTTAATGGCACAGGGCATGGCGTATATCAGGACCACAGATATCATCATTTGCTACATTTGTGTCCAAATACTTATTGGTAGATAGTGTATAATGAAAATTAGTACTTTTTGGTAAACTGGTTACACTGCCCTCACACGCTCTGCTAAACCTTCAGGTATCTTCAAAATTTCAAGAGTATGCACAAATTTTTCCAGCGAATATTGGAATGGTAACTTGCAACATTCAAATCTTACTTTCTAAAATGTGCTATAAGCCAGATGTTCCCAACCCTTTCTATAACTTCATCTATCACCACTTTAAAAGACATTTTGAAAACAGGGTGGTAACAGAGCCGGGAAATCAGGGAATTCTTAGGAAACTTTTAAATTCTGGAATTCTCGGGGAAAATTTCCAAATTTCACAAAAAATCGGGGAATTTTTTAATTTTTATGAAAACGGTAACTATTGTCATTTGTGGCCTATTTAGAGATGCGCGATTAAAAGTACTTTTGAGAATCCGATAAGTCGTATTCGCCGAAATTGTAATTAGAATAAAGAACACTGGCCGAATGGGTTTTCGCTGCCGGAGCGTCGCCGTGAGACCAGCAATACAACTTGTGTACAATTTTCGTATACAATTGTATACAATTTAAATTTGTGTAACTAATGATGTTTTTTTTTTGCATTAAATTAATATTTTTTGCTTGCAACTACATTTTTGTAGAATTTTTTGGTAAAGCTTCAGTCTACGTTTATAGCGAGCGGTGTAACGGCCTTGGCGCACTTCTAAATTTGCCAAGGAAGGAAATATGTCAAATGAACCAATGAAATCTACCGACAGTTCAACGAATTTTTAAAGAACTTTAAAGAATACTAGCCACAGCGTGGCCAGTACAGTGTTGCCCGTGACAGTTCTTTTCGTCGGGTTAGGTGCTAACTAATTAGGTGATGCTCGCTAACCCCTGTTGATCACTACGAATACGGTTTGAGAAACAAACGAAATGAGAATTCGTACCCTAATGGATAACAGCCATAACGGAGTTGCCCGTGGTGTTTGTTGGTTTGCTTCGCAAACCAAATGAAAATTCAGCGTGATGTCATAATCTCTTGTGAAAGTATAAATATTTAGTTGAAAAAGGATTTGCTAAAAGAAAATCAAGCGTATAATGTATCTATCTGGTGTCAAATTTCAAATCCGTTGAAATTTTCAATCTATCTTTAACGATCCCGATTTTACAAAAAAGAACTAAACAATGCCACCAAAATGTTTTTTATTTTTTCTTTTCCTCTCCCTGAAAATCTCTAAACGTCACAATCTCTTACGAAAATTTTGAAAATATCCAATTTAAAAATTTTATTTATTTAAAAAAAAATATTTTTAGGTGATGTGAAATTTTCCGCAGTTTTCAAATTCGTTGAAATTTTTACTCAATCTTTAACGGTCTAATAGATAAAAAAAAGAACTAAGTAACTCCAGTTAAAAGTTTATTTGTTTTATCGTCTGCTGGAAAATCATTCCTCCGCGCAAAATGATAACGGAAACGAAAAAAATAAATTTAGACTCTGTGATCTTCTATGCTCTTGCATTCAATAATAATTACATTTCATCAAATTCATTTTAAAATGTTCTAGATTGAATTTTAAAATTCGCCGCTACCCAAAAATTGTAAAACATTTGGACTACCTGTGATGTAAGTGCCATAGATTCGTAAGGACTTTGCGTGCAGGAAACAAACAGACAGATTGACAAACACTTCCGTTTGTAATATTAGAGATTCAAAATGAAAATTTAACCTTTTCACTATGACTATCAATATAACAAGCGTGATTCTATCTAGGCGCGTTTCTTATAACTTTCAATGTACAACTGCTATAACGGCCGTAGTCTAAATTATTTCTTGGCGCGATTCTTATAACTTTTAAGGTACAACTGCTGTACCGGCCGTTTTCTAAGACCCTGTGCACACCGATTTTTCAACATGCGGCGCAGCTGCGGCACCGAAGCCCAACTATGCACACATAACCGTGAAATGACACAAGTACTCGTTTCATGCCATTTGCGATAAATATTCTATCGAAGAAAAAGGGTTTATTTCGCTAACTTAATGTCAAAAAAGTATATTTTGAAACAAAATAGACGCTACTGGATCAACCATTTATTAATTACTTCAGACCGCAGAAACGTGTGCGGCAAGCTGTTGCGCCATGGGGATCTGCAGTACAAATTGCACGCATGGTGAAAGTACGGCGCCGAAGTCATGTGTGCACTATTCCATTGGATCTAACGTATCTCAGACCGCCCTTGCTTTGCGGCAGCGGCTGTACATTGAAAAACCGGATGTGTGCACCTGGCCTAAAGGTTTAACTTTTCACTTGCCGAGGTTGCCATGGAAACTATAATAATCGTAATGCAGATGGGTTGCCTTAACCTGCCCTAACTCGCTACTAGAAGTGTGCCCAAAAAAAAAACGCCAAGATCATTGCCACCACTTTAAATGTAGACTGAAGCTGTACCAATTTTTTTAATGTATATTTCCAATTGATTTTGATGCATATTTGGATAATGTAGGGACAGGTGTAAAAAGTTCATAATCAAAATATTTTTTCCCCCAGTTTTTTGCAATTGCTATTGTTATTGCTCCATTGATGGTTCCAACTCTTACAGTAACAATTAAAATATCTGATGAGAAAAAATACAAAATATTTGTGGATAATGATCCTTTTACCCCATCTGACCATAAAAATTTTTAAATATTGTCATGTGGGTACTGTATATTGATACCAATTACTGATCCCGACATTTCTTAAGGGATTTGTAAAATCAGGGAAATTTTTGTCACACTATCATGGAAATCAGGGAACTTTATTTCGAGGATTTTGTTGCCACCCTGTGAAAAGGATCCAATTCCTTTCAGGAACAGGAACCATTGTGCTAAAAGTTCTTCAGAAGTTTTATTGATTGCATAACTTGGCCGTATCAGTTGGATATATGCTTCCATTAATGTTTACTCTGATCCTCACTTCAACATGCTGACTTTAAAAACTGATTGACTTAATGTTTTTTGCAAGTCCTTTTTATCCTGCTATATTTCAAAGCTTTTATAAGCATAAACAGGGTGGTAACAGAACCTGGAAATCAGGGAATTCTCAGGGAATTTTTTAAATCTGGAAAAATCAGGGAAATCTCGGGGAAAATTTCCAAATTTTACAAAAAATCAGGGAAATTTTGACAATTTAAACGGCTACCATTATTGTTTATTTAGAGATGCACTATTACGTGTGCTTTTGAGAATAGAATAAATTATATTCGCCAAAATTGTATTCGCCGTTTTTTTCGCGGCCGCAGCGTCTTGGTTGCCGTGAGGCTAGCGATACAACTGGTGGTATACAATTTGAAATTTGTGTTACTAATGATGTTTTTTTTTGTATTAAATTAGTTATTTTGGTTTGCAATTATATTTTTGTAGACCTTTTTATGTACATTTGCAGTTGGTTTTGATGAATAGAATGATAATGTAGGGTGAGGTGTAAAAAGTTCATAATCAAAATATTTTGCATTTTTTCTCCATTTTTTTTCAATTGCAATTTTAGAGTTCCATTAAGGGTTCCAACCCTTCCAATAACAATTAAATATCTGTAGAGAATAAATACAAAATATTTGTGGAGAATGATCCTTTTACACCCTCTGACCTTAAATATTTAAAAACAGTGTTGTGTGGGTACTGTATATCAATACCAATCACGAATCACAACATTTCATAAGGGAATTGCTAAATCAGGGAAATTTTTGTGAGACTATCAGGGAAATCATGGAAATATCAGATAACTTTTTTTCTTGGATTTTGTTGCCACTCTGTTAAACGGCTACCATTATTGTTTGATCTATTTAGAGATGCTCGATTACGAGTGCTTTTGAGAATCGAATAAATTGTAATTTGAATAAAGAACCCTTCCGTCGTAATATTTGAACACCGCGAAAACCGCCGCCCCGTTTTTTTTCACTGCTGCAGCGTCTTGTCGCAGTGCGGCTAGCGATACAACTTGTGAGATACAATTTGAAATTTGTGTATGAAATGATGTTTTTTGTGTATTAAATTAATTATTTGTGTTTTCAATTACATATTTGTAGAATTTTATGTATATTTGCATTTGGAGTCTATGAATAGTATGACAATGTAAGGTCAGGTGCAAAAAGTTCATAATCAAAATATTTTGCATTTTTTCTCCAGTTTTTCAATTGCAATAAAAGAATTCCATTTCGGTATCCAACCCTTACAATAACAACTAAAATATCTGTAGAGAAAAATAGAAAATATTTGTGATCCTTTTACACCCTCTGACCCTAAATAGTATTTAAAAATAGCGTTGTGTGGATACTGTATATCAATACCAATCACGGATCACAACATTTCTTTAGGGAATTGTTAAATCAGGGAACTTTTTTTCAAGGATTTTGTTGCCACCCTGATAAACAAAAGATTTTAAAATTTGCTTGTCAGAGTTAGGGGTTCACGACTTGTAGGTTGAGCATCCCTGGACTAATTAGTAATGTAAAATCATGTATTTGAAATTTGATTTTATTCACAACATAATATGCTGACTTTTTCCTACAGCGCTTAGTAGGATCTCAAAAAAAGAATAGCACCCATGTTTCTTTTCCTGAATACCTTGATATGTCTCCTTTTACGACTGAACTATGTGGTGTTACTCCTGAAATAACAAATGAAGCTGCTCCCAGTGGACTTGACTGTAGTGAAAATACGTAAGTGAATATTTTGTTTTTAATCGATGGGGTGTTTTTCAGAATACTCTTGTCCAAAAGTTCAGCACAATTCGTAAAATGCAAAAAATCAGTAAATATGGATACAGTGTTTTAAAATTACTGCTAGAAAATCGTGGGATGAAGGTAAAACATAGTGCATATATAAAACAGTTCAGACTACATGCCTAAAGCACAGGTGCACGTCGGAACGAGTATAAAATGCAGTAATTTCTGAATTGCTGTGGTACGAAGCGCTGTTAACAATCAATGAGGAAGAAAAATGCCGACTGGACATGTTTGTGAAGGGACAAATTATTGGATCGCTGGAATCCAGTCGATCCCAAAACAATATGTTTTGTATTCTGAATGTGCCTCAGTGTGTGATCTCCAGACTAGCAGAGTTTTCAAACCACTGGAGATGTTATCTGACGACCAGTACCAGGTCGGTCAAGAGTAACAACCGCTCACCAAGACCGATAACTGAGCGACATCAGAGGATCCGCTTTGCTAGACTACTGAATTTAGCCCTGACAGACGCTACAGCAGGGCTTATAACACATCACTTATTGTCAATTTTTGTTCTTTTTTAACTTTTGTCAGTTTTTCAGGTGTTTAAGTTCCAATTCTACTTGGAGAAAACAATTATTAGTGCACAATTAAAACAATTTATTTTTTCCTCTAAAAGTGAAATGTCAACCTAGTACCTATTGCAGCCCTGCCAACTCTCAGGCTTTTAGCCTGAGTCTCAGGCTTTTTGGTCAAATCTCAGGTCTCAGGCTTTTTCGTCAAATCTCCGGCTTTCTGAGGTTTTTTTTCTTCGGATTTTTCGCAAAATGTTTGCATTTTGAAGAAAATTCTCTCATAATTAATGCTGAAGTCAGTAACTTAGATAATATTGCCCATGCTTCTTTTTCTAGCATTAAGTTTCTTGCTGAAAGGTACCCTGTTTTGGTCAAAGTTTTGGGTGATAATGATAAGGACTTGTATCTTGATACTCTACAGTCTCAGTTCTGTGGTCTACAGTGTGCGGATATTTCTGAATTACTAGTATCAAAAGAAAGAATTGATTCCAAATTGTTTGAAATTGGAAAAATTAATAATTCTGCTTACAAAAAATTAGCAGATTTTATGCTAGCAATTTTGACTTTACCTCATAGCAATGCAAGTTGTGAAAGGGTATTTAGTTTTTGTACAAAAACCCAAACCCAATTCAGAGCATGTCTTAACATACAGAATTTGGAGAATTTAGTTATTGTTAAGGCCAATCAAAAACATGTTTGTTATGAAAGAAATTTTGATTCCACTTTTTTGAAAAATGCTAAGTCAGCAACTGTTGCAACTCTTAATAAATAAAATATTTAATACAAAATTTGAGTATTTCTTTTTAGTATGTGTATTTCTTAGTAAATTGTAAAAGTCTCAGGCTTTTTGAAATTGCCAGGTTGGCAGGTCTGTATTGTGTAATTTTGTTTTGCGTTGGAACTTGTTCAGGCTTGTTTCCTCCATGGCAGGTACGCCATTTGAGAGTCGGTCAGTAGGGCCGTGTGTGGCAATTCCCCTTCTGAATGATGCCTGGGTTTCTGCCAAAATCAAACCTTTTTTATATTTATTTTGAGGCAATCGTAATGTGCTGCTACAGCTGGCTCCAGGTGCTATAATATTGATTTCAGTTCGTGAAAAGAATTGATGCCTCAAGTATCGTCAAATAAGATAATCTTGACATCAAATAACCAATAACAACCCTCTAAATACAGATCAGCAGAATACAGTTACCTTCCTTGGTAATTTGTATTAAGGCAGTGGAACGCAGTTCCATCGGTTTCCCCCACAACACCCTTGGTCACGTAGCCTGGTGCTGAGAAATTCAATATAGGAAGAAGAGAGTCGGCGTTGAAGCTTCGGGAAGATATGTCTGAACTAGTTTTTTCTATTCACAAATTTTTTAATCAGTGGCCTAAGCATTGGTCAAACAAATCCAAGCAGGGTTTCCCCTGTCCTTGAATTTTTTTTCCTAACTAGGAGTCCTTGAAAATTACGGAACTTGGTAAAAAGTCCTTGAAAGTACTTGATTTTTTTAACTAGTATATAATTGTGTAATTTCGTCTTGCATTGGAACTTGTCCAGACTAGTTACCTCCACATCAGGTGCGCCATTTGAGTGTCATTCTGAATGAAACCGGTGTTTCCCGCTTTGACACTCCATCATATACTAGTAATGCTACGTCTAGATCGACCATTTTCCGCAGTATTCTGTCTGTCTAAGTTGACACCTCTGGTCTCCACTAAGACGGCCGCCTTGTTATGCCCGCCTCAACATGACGTATCATGTTCGCTAGATAACAGCACCGCTTTCCTAGGAAAACGTAGCTTTAGCAGTCACGACAACATTGGAAACCTGTCACGTATCCAAAAAAATGAAGCCAAATTCTTATTGAAAATATATAAAAGTTACAATTGAAAAGAAAATTCCATTCAAGATATCCTTCTGTTGTAAAATTTTCTGCAGATTCCAAATCCGTTGAAATTTTTCCACTATCTTTAACGATCACAAAGATAGAAACTCAGACTAGAGAATAAAAAAGCCCTGATACCAGTCAAAACTTTTGATTTGTTTTGTTACTCAGACAAAATAAACCATGACAGCCATCTGTTGGAGGCATTGGACGACAGGAAAATGGCGATTGTGTCATGCAGATCGAACCGTGTGTGCAAGCTCCCAAATGGGATCGTGTAGCAATCCCCGGGGTTTTTGGCGAACAAGGAGTGGAGCACCCTAATTCTACAAAGAAAAATCAGACAATCTTTCAAAGAAATGGAAGAAATTCTTTAAGCTGTCAAAAATTAACAACAAATTTAAAAATCATTTCAAAATAATATACTTTTTAAATGAAGAAAATAAATATCCTTCCACAGATAGAAAAGGATAGCAGGGTTCGTACGCTCCTTGAAAACGATTTTCATTTTCAAGCACTATGGAAACTCCTTGAATTTGGGGTTGGACTCCTTAAAACTCCTTGATTTTCATTTTTGAACATTTCTGTAAAACATTTATCTCCAGATAAAAATGCTTACAATCCGTAGCCGTTTTCGTTTTCGAAAAAAAAAATTTGTTTCTTCCGTTTTCCAAAGAACCGTTTTCTTTCACGTGGGTCATACCAAAACATCATCCCATTCATCATGACCTTCACTCCGCCCCTTAGCGTAGCGAATCTCTTATCGCTTCGAAAAGTTATGGCCCTCGTCGTATGCCAGTCAATCAATAGAATAAACAATGAATGCCTTACTGGAATCTAAGGCAAGATATTTATGTCATTTTGGTATTGCACCTTACTGTGAAAGTGTAATGAATAAATACCTAAAAGATATCACACATTGCTGTTTGATGAAACGCTTAACATCACCAACCAAAAGAAGCAGATGGATGTACACATCCGGTATTGGAATCCTGACGATAACAGGGTAAGGACTCAGTACTTAACTTCAATATTTTTGGGTCATTCTACTTCTTAGGATTTGCTGAAAGCTTTTTACGAGGCTACATCGAAGATAGATCTGAAAAAGTTATTGCATGTATCTATGGATGGCCCTGCTGTCAATTGGAAATTTTATGAAAAATTACAAGAAAGTTTAGGGAAAGAATTCAATGTGCAGTGTGTAACTGTAGGCAGCTGTGGGCTGCATATAATTAATAATTCATTAAATAAAGGAGTATCTTCCACTCAGTGGAATATAACAGAAATTTTAAATGCATTGTATTGGTATTTCAAAGATTCTCCAGCTAGAAGAGGTGGTTATATGAAAGTATCTTATACAAAAAAATTTCATATAAAGTTTTGCAACCACAGGTGGCTTGAAAACTGCCCGGCTACTGAAAGAGCTTTGGAGATATGGAATGATGTAATTAAATATTTCACTGAAATTGAAAAGGGGGTCTTTCCAAAAGCTACGTGCAAATCGTTTTCAGTGATTTTGGAGGCTGTAAAAGATCTATCTATTGAAATCAAATTCAATGCATTCCTCTCTGTTGCAAAATTAATTGCACTTTTTCTGGAACTTTACCAGACAGATAAACCTATGCTTCCCTTTTTGGGCCAGGATATTTTGAAAGTTGTTTGCAATTTACTGAAACTTTTCAAAGTAATTATACCTGCAAGCATTGAAGAAATTTCATCAGTGAAGAAGTTGAGTGAATTTGATTTTGATGATTCATCTCTTCATGAATCTAAACATAAAATAAGTTTAAGTTTCACTGCTGTTAAGATGTTAAAGGAAAAAAATTATAAGAAAAAGATAACAGAAGGAAATGCTCTACTGTTGAAAAATGATTGTAAAAATCTAGTCATTAATTTAATACAACATTTAATGAAAAAGTGCCCAATTACCTACTCACTTGTAAGAAATGTATCATGCATTAATCCTAATTATATGATAAAATCAAAAGAGAAGTCACAAAAGAAAATGAAAAGGGGGAAAAATTCTTCTATTATATCTTGAATTTTTAGAAGATATAAAAAAGAACATGATTTTTAATCCCAAAACAATGTGTCTTGATGAATTCTATTATTCCTTTTTAAAGGAGGAAAAGTATGGAGACCTGTTGGACTTCTTTAAGATGCTCCTGATACTGTCACATGGCCAGGCATCTGTAGAAAGAGGGTTTTCAGTCAATAAATCTATTGAAGTGGAAAATTTAAAGGATGAATCCTATATTGCTCAAAGAAAAATTCACGATTTTTTAAAAATCCATGTCAGTGCTAAGAATGTTAACATAACAAAGGAACTAAGGCTATCTGCTTCCGCAGCAAGGGGCAAATATCAAGATTTTTTGGAAACTCAAAAATGTAACCAAAACAAAGGGGTAGGAGTCAAAAGGAAATTGATTGAGGAAGAAATAGATTATTTGGAACAAAATAGATGTTGTCTCCAGAAAGATATTGTGTATAATGAAAAAGAAGCAGATGAGCTTGCTCAGAAAGGAGAGGCAAAAAGAGACATTTCTTTTTTTATTAAGTCAAACAGCCTCAGAAAAACCGTTAAAGAAAAAAACATTACACTAGATGAAATTGCTGTACAAATAACTGCAAAAAAAGCAGATCTAAAAAATTTGTAACCTTTTTTTAAAATTAAACTATGTATGAAAATTTTTGAGTTTGTTATTTTTTTATCAATGCACTTAATGAGGTTTTATGGTAAGATGTTATAATTAACCTCTAACAATTAAAAGTTTGTTAGAGGTTAATTATACTTAAATTTTAAGTAAGGTATTTTAAATATTTTTTAAACTAGTCTACTTTTAAATTTGTTGCATAGCAAGATTTATTGGTGTAATTGGTAAAGTTATGTAAAAACGTACTTCTTGAAATTTTAAAAATCACTCCTTGAAAACTCCTTGATTTTGATTTGTGGAAATTTGTATGAACCCTGGATAGTGGTGACTGGGGAGTATCTTTTTCTTTTCTATCTTTATACTTGAATATATTTGGCCTTATTGTTATTAGTCACTTTTTGTCTCATTTCGTTCAATTAGTCAAATTTAGGGTTAGTTTAGTAAGCCCTGCTACAGCAATCTTAGTTTTGAGACAAACTGTTGACAGGAGACTTGGACATGTTGGTCTCTATGTCAGATGACCAGCAGTTAGTATCCACCCCTTGACGTATGCACAGAAACGCATGCATTCACAGTGGAGTTTGGAACGTCGACAGTAGAGTCGACAACAGACCTCCACATCATTGACATGCAATCTAAGTTACATTGACAAAGTCCTTGAGCCTACCTTTCACCTGTTTCAAAACGGTCGGTCCTGGTTTCATAGTTATGGATGATAAGGCACCTCCTCGCTTTGCAGCCCTGGTCGATGGAGAGTTACAGTGGCCTGCAAGTAGTGATTATGCTCAACTTTTGGCCATGAATGTACTTGGTTAAGATGTTACCATATTTAAAATGTTAATAAGTTTAATTAAGTTTATGTTAATATGCCTTTTCTCTACTATTAAAAAAGGAAGTGTTTGTTATCTGTACGCTAAGTCCTGACGAATCTACAGCACTTACAGTAATGAGATTTGGCACACAGGTAGTCCACATTTTTTACAATTTTTGGGTCTCGGCAAATTTTAAAATTCAATCTAGAACATTTTAAAATGAATTTAATGGAATTTAATTATTATTTTTTTCCTTAGAATGGCAACAGCATAAAAGATCAGAGTTTCTAAATTTATTTTTTTTCCGCTTCATTTTGCTGAGGAATGAATTCTTGGCAGACTAAAAAAACTAATAAAGTTTTAACTGGATTTATGTAGTTCTTTTTTCTATCTCCTAGATCATTAAAGATAGAGTTTAATCAACCTATTTGAAATCTACGGAAAATTTCACAGAAGATCGATACCTAAAAATATGTTTTTCTTTAAATAAATAATTTTTAAAGTGAAACTTTTTAAATTTTCCAATACGAACAGCGCCGCGATGAATGACCTTCCACAATCGTCACTATTGACGTCAGACTTTGAAACCATGCTAGGTTTCACCTTCTGTCTTTTGAATGGGAATGCATAGCAATCGTGGTTGGCAAGTGTGCAAATATGGGCATTTTCTATATTTTCGCAAGAGATATTTTGACTGGCATTGTTTAGTCCTTTTTTGTAAAATCGGAATTGTTAAAGATAGGTAAAAAATTTCAAAGGATTTGAAATCTGCAGAAAATTTTACACCATATAGCTACCTTATACATTTGATTTTCTTTTATTAAATAATTTTACAATTAAATATTTATATTTTCGCAAAATATTGTGACGTTACCGATTGGATCTCTTTGCAATTCAAATTTTGCCGCATTTGGCAACGCCGTTATGGCTGTTATCCAACAGGCTATGAATTCCCATTTGGTTTGCCATAGCAATCACCAGGGTTAGCGAACAGTGTTGATTGGATTTGCATTGCCCGTGGTTAGCGAGCAGTGGTCACACCTGACCCCACGTAAAGAACTGTCGGAGGCAATGCTGTGCTAGCCACGTGTAGACACTTAAAGGGAAAACAGGTACTCCTTTGCAACACAAGTACTTTTCTGAAATCATATACATACATATGAATAAATGGCAATAATTCTACAAATCAACTTTTTTATTAGGTTCACTTTGTTTGCTGTTGTGAATCACATAGGAACAATTCATGGTGGCCATTATGTTTCCTTCATAAGGCAACATAGAGACAGTTGGTATCAATGCAATGATGATGCGTTGAGTAAAGCTAGTATTACTGAAGTTCTGGCAAGTGAAGGGTAAGTTATAATATTCTCTTTTCTTGAATCTGACTATTTTTATTATTTAATACTAACAATCAGTACCATAAGATTTCTAAAATCACATTTGATTTTATAGAGCTTTCAAACTTCTTTAAACTCCCAATAATTTATGGAAGGGTCTGTTCCAGATACTACAGATGTATATATTAAAAGAATGCCAATAAGTAATCAAATATGTTGTAACAAAACACTCATATTGGACCACTATGACTTTAGGTGTAATATTTAAATGGTTATGGTTTAGTTTCCTTTTGGGTGCAGATCACATCAAAACCGGTAGGCTAGGCCTAATTTCGCTTTTGTGCCCTAAAACCCAAAACTAACCACTTAAATAATAATTATTACAATTATAATATGAGAAACTGAATATTTAGAATGTCTCGATCTCATTTGTTATATCTCTTGGCTCCAATGTCAGCAGACAGATTCTTAACCTAGTGGCTATTAATACCTCAGGCACCAATATTTTTTATGGTTGGGTCCTAGTCCCCTTTGCCCTTAGGAGCATGTAATAAGGGGTGTATGGGCATCACAATCCTGAGGTACCTGAGCGATCACCCTCATCTATCCTGCTTGTTTGCTGTTACTTCCTCCATCATTGGGTACTCCGTCTTGTGTAAGTTTAGATGTCAAACTAATATGAGTATTGTGGCATAATCATTAAGTTTTTGTACATTTATGTATACCATATGACATATTGATGCATATAAAATTGCAATTAAATTAGTTATCAATCACTTATAATCTTGTAGTGTATTGTAATTTTCTCTCAGCTTTGCACCATAAAACCTTAAAACAACCAACCTAAACGTATATGAAGTAACTGGGGGTTACTCAACTCCTTGTATTGTTGATTCCTATGATCTGATTGGTGCCATTGATCTCTTAATCTAAAGTTGTATTTTTTAAATGTTTTTCACTTTTTTACTGTGCATAATTAATATTTATTTTCATTGTGTATTTATTCATTTTCAGATATCTTTTATTTTATCATAAGCAAATTCTAGAATATGGAAAGAACTCTACCCTGCAAAGTCTAACAAACATGCACCAGAGTTCTTGAAAAGAAATGATGCCTTCCTCTAAAGGTATTTGAATCCATTGCTCAGTTTTTATCTGTAGATTAGTCTGTATTACATTTAGTTTTTTTTTTTTTTTTTTTTTTTTAAAGCAGGCAAGTATAGTTAATTTGAATGGTAGACTAAATGCATTATGGGTTTAAACATATTACCAGTAAACAATTGCACTTTAGTTTTGTGTCACAGTGAGTTTACTTTCTCTTGAAATTAATAAAGTTGCAAATGTTGAGGAATCATTCACATGAAAATGCAAAACTGCTGTGGAGTGATTATTGACTATTTCTTGACACTGATTCAAATTGCTACACTCTCCTAAATACAGAAAGACTACTGTATCATTTTAAGTACAAAAAATGAATCCTGCGAAGAAATGCTAGTGATATTCCATCAAAAATCATATTAACTGAGAAGAATGCATTTTTTATTCGCATTCATTTCACGCTTAAAATAATCATTACAATAATACTGACATAAATAATATATTACTTTCAAACATTGTTTTCTCTAAAATTAATCTTTTCTGTTAAAAGTTATATTGCTTTAAATTTGTGCTTAAGTCTAATAACGTGCTTAAGAGTTACACAGAGAGTCTGAAACACTGGGCTTGTTATTTTCTTATGGCTTGGTGCAAATAAGCCAAAGAACATTTGATCAGTTGGAATAGAGATTTCTTGTTGTGCTTTGTTAATTGGAAATCAGATTTATTTTTTTATTTTCATCAGAAAACGAACACAATACTTTTTTAAATTTTCCTTTGACTGCTCTTATGTCAATTTAAGATTTTGTTTTCAGCATCTGCTTTTATAAATGTTTTGAGAATCATTAAAGATCCTCAGGAGCACCTAAGGGTATGTTTTCTGAACTTAATTTGAAAAACACTGATCCTATAATATGGCTTTGCTATTTTAGTAAAATGTTAGAATTTACACTTTCAATGCTGCACAGTTTTTACTTAATGTCATTGAATAGAAAAGCAAATTCTTCGAAAAAATTCTCATTTTAATCTGCTTGATGATTAAAAATATAATTGTTTTAATTTTCTTGTTGTAAATTAAAGCTTTAACTAACTAAACTTTTTACTCAGCAGATTCCAAAATGTTCAGGAATCACATCATTTGAAGAAAGGATTCGTGAAGGTGGCTCATGATTTCATTAATTTATTGGAAAAGTTGTGTGGATGGAATACTTTAAAATATTGAGTTTTATGAGACTTTCACATTTATTATTTAGCAATATCACTACAATTTGCCTTTCAAAGATTATGTGAGCTGAAGATTTGAATTTTCTATTGTAAAATATTGTTTTATCTTAAGATAAAGATAGAAAAGATTAAACAAAATATTTTTACCTACTTTTAATGTTGAGGTCAGGATATTATTGGTCTAAAAATAATGGAACAGAAAGCTCCCATTTAAATTGTTAAAATATATCCAAAAATTGGAACTTGTGTTTCCATGCAAGTTAACTTTTTGCTAAAGCAGTATTTCAAATGTTATGACAATTATTTAATCTACAATACTTGAAGTGGGTCGTTGAATTGACAAAAGAAAGGTTCACACATACAAATAGTAGTGAAATATATTAGAACCCTGTTAAATTTCTTTTTCAAGATTGAACTATCATAAAATTCTGTACTAACAAATGTTTTATTTTCATATTTTTAAGGGTGAATTTGGTATTGCAAGGTGACAGTTCCCTCTTATACTGATATAAGTATAGCATATATTCTAACTTGCACAGTTTCACCATATAATTTAGAAAGAGATCTGATATGTGTATATAGAGATGCCAACTAATACTGTTTGCACCCCAGTTTCTACTGAGGAATGCTGGAAAAAGTTAATTCTACAGTGGAAAATACATTTTCTATATATGTAGATACTTTTTCTTCTAGCTGTTTGGTGTGGATTGACCTACACCAAACAGTACCACTTGATGAATAACCTAAAGCATCAGCTGAAAATATTGGCCTTCCAGTTTCCCTGTGACTTTTTTGCAATTGATAGCTCTAGGTTTAATAACTGCTTGGGTAGAAGAGTAAGGCTCAGTTTAGTAGAGTGTTCTCTCAAATATTAAATGATAGGTCTTCATGTGTATAGTACCCCAGCATTTTTACAAGGTTAGTTTCCATTCTGCATTAAATTGTGCTTTTTATTGCCCTGATCCAAGTTTCTATCTTTGCAATTGTTGAAGAGTAAAATTTGTAACATAATTTCAAATCTACAAAAATGTTACTACAAATTGGTGTTTAACTTAAGGGAACAATGTGATTTTCTTTATAGAAAATAATAATTTTTCTACTGTCATGACTAATCTTTTTGTGAATCTTATTTTGGCTGCATCTATCAAAAAAATTCATTATGATAAACACAGAAGGAAGTATTTATCTTGTTTTTAAAAAGAAATATTACTTTAATTAAGAGTGATTTGTTGCCCTATCTGTATCTGATCAACATCTGTATTTTTACAGACATTAAAAGATAGGATGAAAATTATTAGAAATTCTTTTCAGATTGGATACTAATCATAAAAATATGATGGTTTGCAGCATAAGGTATGTGACATTGATTAACTACCCCTTCTATAAACTGGGAACAAGTGGATAACTGAAACACAAGTTAATACTTTTCGGTGTGAAAAGGTGGTGTTAAGCAATAGGGAGATTTTAGTAATGTTGATATGGTTGAAGTATTTAATTTCAAGGGATCACAATTCCCTCAACGTAAAACGCCTAATTTGTTTCTTGTCTTGGAACTATATTTATAACTCTTAGAAATGTGTGGACAAGAAACACTTCAGAGAACCTCCAGCATTGAAAGATTAAATTTCAAACCAAACTTTTGACTGAAGAAGCTTATTTTTATTTCTCTTTTGGGTTGGCATCTCTATATGAGTTCTCAGAAATTCGAGAAATTAGAAAAAATTTGCTTACGTTAAAAATAATTGTGTCAACAATCCCCAAACAATTAGCTAAAGTCGCCATTTTTTCAAAAAGCGAAATCGGCCATTATAAACATTTAAAATATGCTAAAAATGTATATTTTTTTGTGGGTTGATGTATATATGGGTGGCTTTAAAAATGTATATTGTGCATTTCACTGATCTGCGTTCTCTTGTAGCAAAAGCCATCATAATTTTTATGGACACATGCAAACCATGTCTGCCTGTAGAGTGAGATTTCCAAAGTTATACTGTACAAGCACAGAAACGTAAGGTTAAAATCTGCTCCTTTGTTGATATATTTACTTCAGATCCCACTTCAAAGTTTGTAACTGCATTGATGGATTTTTGATAACCATACTTTTTTTTATGATCTCTAAAGCTGTGGTGTTGAGTGATAAACAGATTTTTTATTTATTGATGGAAATGCTTTAAATGAGACACATTGACGTTAATTTTATAATACTTGTGAAAAGTCACTATAAAGCTTATTGCTAGTAATGAATTTAATGACAAAAACTATAGTCTATCTTACCATTCCTGTAAAAGAACTTGGACGTTGAATGATTTTTATGAGCTTTGACTTAATGTACTAACTGTGTTCGACGCCTCTTTATTTTTTACAAATTTGATGATGTATCAAATATGTGGTCCAAGATAGTAGCAACATTTTATTGTGTTCATTTTTCATTTGTGTAAATTTAGCATTCTCAACATTTGACTGTTATGAACTTATATTTGGATTGCACCTAATAATGCATTGTTTATACCGGTTGATCGTTATTGCTCTAATTGGTAAAAATATACTTGATGTTTTACTTGGGGTGAAAGTTAATTTCTTGGACTGAGCCGAATTTTGTGCAGTTAGTGGGGAAAAAATAGATTTAAAAAGATTTTTAAAAAAATAAAATGCTTTGTACATCTTTAGAAATATAAAAAAATATGGTTGCATACATCTGTGCACTGCATTTTAAAACAATTTTGTTTCTTTATATGTTTAAAACATTACCAACTAATAAAAAAAGATACTTTGCAAGCAAGTGAACTTTACACCAAGACTATTAAATTTTTACTAGGCTGATTAATTTATTCTTCCTGACATTGTTAAAGCTTGTCTACTGTTATTGTTGACCATATTTTTCTTAAAATTTAATTTTTTCACTTGCATGAGATTGATAACGAAAATTGTGTTTCTTATAAATATAAAGTTCATATGTTTGATATTTACTTCTATTGGTACAATTTTTTTAAATTTTGTTAAACTGTTTTGTTTCTGTCTAATTTTTTACAAACATGAAGGTACTATTTTTGTTGTACATTAGTTTTTGAATGTTCTATTCCAATGTGATGCATTTTGTATTAAAAATAAAATATACTTAAAATGTTTTCCTGTAAAAATAAACTTGATTAGTATATTAAATATTTTTTTTGATAATATGCTCATATATTCTCATTTGCTGAAGATTTATATTAAAAAATTTGAAATGCAAACTAGCCGCTGAAATATTGTTCAACTGCTTTTTTTTGTTGTTGTTGTTGTCTTTTAGGTTTTTTTCCTATAAATCAAATTAGTAACCTAGATATTCGGATTATCAAGATGATAATTATGTAAATTAGAATGTGTAAAAGTAAACTTAGATAACTTTCCACATTAATACTTCAATATTTTAACTTGGTTTGCTTCCTAAACCATGCTGGCACACCACAGGATTCAATCTTAGGACTGAAACTTCTCAGTCAGACACCATGATTTTACAGATGTCATGACCACACTTACAAACTACCTCCACACACTTGAATCGTGGCTTACTGCTGGGAAAATTAAAATCAATGTTAAAAAATACCGAGCCATACTTTTTAGTAAGAAAAGACAGAATATTCCTTTACCCACCCATCATTGTACACTCCGTTTTATCAATGGTTATTCCTAGTACTACAGAAACAATAAAATCCGCAAAGATCTCAAAATTGTCAGACTGAAAAAATTATTCAGTAAAACTTGCTATTCAGTGTCGAATTTGACTTTCGCCAACCGGAATTCAGTGAAAGACCAATGGCCATCCTTAAAAAATAATTTTAATTTTTTCTCTTTTTCTAAATTTTCTGTTATCTTGACATATATTGATGAGAACCAATTTGACTCACATAGTGACTCCACGTACCTGACATCCTAGCCACCTCATTGAAACAGTACCACTACTCCGCCACTGTATAAATAATTCTGCTTAAAGCATTTTCGTTCAGTTCCAGTCGTCAACTTTCAGTAGGAGATAGAAGCCCATTTGTAAAATTCTTTATAATCCATGATTAACTTTCTGTCCTTAATTCAACTAGCTCTGTGTTCAAATCCTAGTTTTGTGATGGATGTTCATAGTGTTTCGGAATCCTCCTAGTCAGGTTCTTGTCTAATTCTCATTTTTAGGTCCTGATAAATTAAAATACCCCATTGTGTTGCTCCAGTGCGACATAAATTAAATAACCTACCTGGTGAATTAGACAGGACCTAAAAAGCAAAAAATGGTCCAAGAAAACCTGTTACTTTGTTTTTATACAATAAGCAAAGTAATTGATAATCTTCAAATTTGATAAGATTCTATGCAACGCACTGCACTTATACCAAAATTAAATAGAAAAATCATATTTGTTTTTTAATATTGCATTAATTTATAAGAAATCGTTTAATTATGAAAACATCCAAATGCAATTTTGTATCGGAACTTAACTTAGTGCAATGTCTTAAGTATTCATATTAATATGCTATACAGGTATTTTTTTAAATTTACAACCTTTCACTGGTTTTAATTTTTTTTAAACGGTGTTCCATCAACAATTTAAAAGTTCAACCTTGGGTACACTGGTCAATGCTCTTGCCAATCAAACTCCTATTCTACCCAGAAAGACAAAGGCGCTGTTATGAGACTTCAAGAAAATATTTTCTTGCTGATTTAGTGCTATAAATATCTTGAGTAGCCTGATAAGATTTTATTTTAAATCCATGCATCTTATAAAAGAAGTATTAATACCACATTAACTTGATTGAACCTGCAGATGAGGACATTGGTTCGCTATATTTTCTATTATAATAAGCACTCTTGATATTGAATTCTCTGACCCTGTTTTCACTACTCCGTCTGAATCTGCACGCGCATGTCACATTTATTACAAACACTGCCAAAGTGAGGTGCAGTTTTATTTCAAAAAGTCGACTCTTTTCTACACGATTTTTTAAAAATAGTATAAAATTAGTCATTAAATGTATAATAAATCGATGACCATCCAATCCCTCAAGTTTCCTTTCAGCCTTTTGCTTTAAGGCCTGACTTCACAGAAAAGAGCAGTTATTACAATTTTTCCGTAAGCCTTATCCGTCATGGCCTTTTCGTAGCGTATTCCCACGAACTTTGCTAAAAATTGACACAACATATATTATTTGAACATCAATAACCGGAATAGGAAGAACAAAAGTTGAAAAAATATTTTTGCAAGAATCTTACAAATAGATAACTGACTGCTACTCCATGTTTTAAATTGAGTAACAAACTTTTATCTTAGGAAAGAACTGTTTGGTATTAAATATGAAATGAAGAGAAGGCGGCAGGTCAGGTCCGTAGACGCACCCACGGAGGGGTTGCTTAAGCTCGCAAGACCCAAAAACCTAATCCTTTTTTTTCTTGGGTGCTCCTGCGAATGGGAATTAAGATACAAGCCTCAAAAACCCGTAAATAAAATACATATACTATCTACCAATAAGTATTTGGGCACCCGTACAAAAATGACGATATCTAACACGCCCACCGCTGTTAAATATCGCGTAGAAAACAACATTGATATTAGTCGAATCCAAGATGCCACAAGTGCAGAGTTATCTGATTTCGAGAAAGGTGTAATCGTCGGGCATTGCCGATCCTTAAGGGACATCTAGCGGCCTATGTGATTCGAAGTGGAAGGTGAGTGGTGATTGTCGAAATGTGCCCCGAGTCGGCAAACCCACGAAAGTGGGATATAGAGACCGATTAGAGTGCATATATAATAAGAGTGGGAACAAATTTGGCCCAATGCGCATGCGCGGCAGCCATTTTTCTACCAGAATCGTGGTCGCGTATTGTCCTGTTGAAATATGGCTGTGGCCAAGCCCTGAAGGTAAGGAAGGACAACTGGCTGTTTAAAGTACCGGCAATGCGTACTAGAGGAGTGCGAGAGTGATATCCAATACCGCCCCATACCATAATACCCGGTGATGGATCAGTGTGGCGGTGCATAACGCAGCTGTTCAGCATCCTCCTCTCCACGGTGTCTCCAGACTCGAATCCGACCATCGTGGTGTTGCAGACAGAATCGTGACTCGTAAGTAAAGACAATTTCATTCCATTCTGCTGTCCACATCCTTCTTTCATCGCACCATTGGCAGCGGAGACGTCTGTGGTTCTGCTTCAAGGGTAAATGTAGCAATGGACATCTTGCGGACAGACTACTCTGCTGTAAACGGCGTCGAATGGTAAGCGCAGACACTGGATGATGTGTTACAGACTGAATGTGCTGTGCTACGGTTCGTGATGTGGCTGAGCGATCCGTCACTGCCTTAGGGTACGTCCATAGTGCACCGCTTCCAGCTTCCTGCTTTACCGCTAAAACCGCGGCAGTTCCAAACAGCGTTGTAAAACCGCGCGATTCTAGCAGGGGGTGGTTATAGTGCAACGCGCGTTGAACCGCCTGTCAGTTTGCAACATGGAGCTATCACATGAGGATCTATTGCAGGGATGGCGAACCTATGACCCGCGGGTCACACTGGCCCACGCAGGCTTTTTAAATGACACACGCGTTGATTTTTATAAACTTATCATTTCATCATATACATAATTTTTTGATATTTTTCGAACCCTTCTTTTAAAAAACATGAAGAAAATATCAGTGTTAATAAAAACTTAAAATTGAAAAAAAATTGCACAAAGGATTTTTGTAAAATGTTTTAGACAGGGTGTAAGAAAATCATGATTAAAAAATAAATCGATTGGAATTTTGTATTTAAATCGGATTTTTTTTATTTAAATCAGATTTTTTTTATTTAAATTTCTGTAGTTTCTCAACTGTTTTTACAAAAAAATGTATGAATTTTTTAAATAAAAAATTGAGTTTGTGACTTGGTAAATCAATATTTCTTAACATTTGTTTAACTTTAAAACACAAGTTGACATCCTACATAGTTTTTCTTGAGTAAATTACATCATCATGTTAACAAATTTATCAGTAAGAGTAAGTGACAGACCTGAACTACAGTGTGAGAAATAGAATAGAGGACAGAGAAATAATCAGACAATAGTAAATTCTAATAATAAAACTGCCGAGCAGCAATAATAAATGAATTTTCACTTTTAATTCATATTGGATCTTTCTTTCTTATTGCTGACATTTCAATGGCTGTGTGAATATGTATATTTCTACTCTTTAATCTCTATTGCACACCACAAGAATAAGCTGAGCCTTAAAAAACTTTACTTCGAACTGTGTGTTTTTTTTTTTTTTTAGTTCATGAAATCAGTCACCCCTTTAGTTTATAATTTTGAATCAAACTGTTACGTACTTCCTTTATGTGTTTATATTATGAGTGTTGTTAATCAGGAATGTTTATACATTACTCTTCCTGGCATTTAGATTTATGATGTCATGTGTATTTACATTACTGTTTCCAGTATATAGTATATTCTAAGTTACAACTGGATGTTGCAATCTTTTATAATATGCAGTAATTGACCCAGTTCCCTCTTTGCTGGGTGTAGCCATTAGTGCTGAAATCACCATGAGTGAAGAAAGATTAAAGCATTTGACCGCTTCTGTGATTATTCTGTGGTGCATTTACTTAGTTATAAAAATGTGTGTTTAGTTGTGATTTAAATCAGTGATTTAAAAAAAAATCATTTGATTAAAATCAGTGATTTAAAAAAAATCATTTGATTAAAATCATGATTTTAATTGTTGATTTAAATATAGTGATTTAGATCTTGACACCCTGGTTTTAGATTTATTGATTATACATACATAATGCTGTTTTAAAATTTATGTGAATGCCTATTGAGTAGAATATGTAAATTTATAAAATACCGCTTGTGAGAATGAACACATATGGTAAATACTAATAATAAAGACATTTATTAAGACCGTTCATATGAGGTGCGTAAAACGCGCGTTTGGCGACAACATTTTGACATACAACAATGTTCGATGGCTCAGTTCGGGTCAAGTTCTTAATCGGTTTGTCATTTAATAAGAAGAAATTACGCTCTTTTTGAATGAAAAAAACAATAATTTTGACGAATTTTCAAATATAGATTAGTTAAATGATTTTATGTTTTTATGCGACATCACACTCAGCATTTTAATGAAGTAAATAAAAAAATTTCAAGGAAATGGACAAATTGTTTTAATGACGTTTGAAAACATTAGAAAATATTTATAACGACACTTGACATTTTTAATTGGGATTTGGAAATGAAAATCATGAAATATTTTCCTCAGTTACAAAAACATTTTCAAAACACAATAACAATGGAAAATACGTTTGACATTTAAGAAAATCTCTCTATATTAAAAAAAAGTTACCGCCGCCGCCGCCGCCGCCGCCGAAGAATTGAAATTTTTGTTGTTTAGCTCCATTCTTAGACGGTTTCCCGAGAAAGTACTGATCGGAAAAATATGAAATTAACATGCTTTGTTCTTCATCGTATTCCCTGGATAATTATTAAGATTTTTTTCCGATGCGGCTATTAGTTTAGGTTTTATTAAGTGTTAAAGTTGAAGAAGTGAAATTTCTTCCGCGAGTGAGCAAAACACATTCAAAATTTCAGTCTTTAGTCGTGAGTTTTTTTTTAAGAGTACCTCTCAACGTAAATTTTTGCAGCTCGTCGAGTTTTTTTTTAAATTTAAATTTGGTTCTTGATAATATTTTTTTGAAATTCAGGAAAAATCGGGACATTTTTGTTACTTTTTTTTAAAACTGCCATATCTATATCTAATTACTATTAGTTTTTAATTTTTAAAATATAGCAGTATACCTCAGAATATACTCTTTCTTACGGTACTATTATTTTTGAAATCGGTTAATAATTAAATTGGATGCGATCAAAAGTTCGTCATACAAAATTCGGAATCTTTGGATATTTTCGCTACTTATTGTTAAAACCGTTTTGTCTACGGCAAAAGCCATTATTTTTTAAATTTGAAAACATCACTGAATACATTACATTACACTCTTTCTTATGGTACAATTATTTTTCAAATTGGTTAATAAATAAAATCGATGCAAATAAAAGTGGGTCATACAATTTTCGGAACTTTCAGATCGTAACTTCCGATACAAAACTAAAATGGTCATATCTGTATAGTATTACTGTTAATTTTTAATTTTAAAAATATTGCAGTATACCTCAGAATATACTCTTTCTTACGGTACAATTATTTTTAAAATTGGTTCATAAATAAATTCGATGCAATCAAAAGTTGGTGACACAAATTTCGTATTTTTCAGTTCGCATAGCTGCTTCCGAAAGCAGTAGTGGGTTACACTTTTGACTATCGGGTTTGCCAGATATCAAATTTATCGTAGCAACAATTGCCATAAAAACGATTTCTTTTTATTTGGCGAGGAAAAAGGCTCGCTTTTTTCCCTCTGTTTTCAAGACAGTTTACCGACAAAGTACAGATCGTAAAGTTTGGATATTAACAATGTTTAGTTAAAATTGTACAGGGAACAAGATGCAGAAGATTTTTTACTGATGCGGCTATTAGTTTAGGGTGCATTAAGTGTTAAAGCAAAAAAAAGTTAAATCACTTGCAAAAGAAGTATTGGTTTGAGAAAGCAAACCAAACGGATTGCGTAGCAATCCCCGGGGTCGGCGAGCGTAAGCGAGACGCAGCGAAGCCCTCGCTGTGACGTCATGAACCGGAAAGTGAAATCAGCATAATACGAATTATTCAGATAGTTTCACTCTGTGAAAGTAATGTTGGTTTGCGAAGCAAACCAAATGGTATCTGTGACAGGAGTGTTGGTTTGCGAAGCAAACCAAATGGGATTGCGCAGCAATCCCCGGGGGTTGGCGAGCGTAAGCGAGCAGGGGGCGGAGCCCCCTAGTACAATAAAAAAATATTTGATGATTATATACAGTAAATAAAACAAGGCCTTTGAAGATATATTTAATCAATTTAAAAATATGGAAAATGCATTTCACTTTATTTTATATCCATACAAAACGAAATTCGAAACAATGGAGTAAAACGAATTTAAGTGGCTGGGTAGCCATGATTTAGAAATGGAATTAGATGAATTTCAGAGCAGTATAGTTTGGAAAAATATATTTGATAACTTGATTTCCGAAGTAGAAGGGAAAATATCTGAAATTAGTGCAAATTAGAATGAACCCGCACTAATATATTAAACGTATGGGATTCTTTACAAAATAATTTATATCAATGAAGAAAGTTGCAAATGCTCTTTTAACGATGTTTGGATCCACATAATCACGTAAAAAATATTTTGTCCCAAATTACACTTTTTAGAAACACTTGGAAATTAAAACATCTTTGTCTGCTTCCGTTTTGTTCCAACAACCAAAGAGCGTAGAAGTGCAGAACGGAATAACACAACAAACTAAACGAGCGGGTTAGCGGTTCAAGCGGGAAAAAGAATTAATAATTCATTCCGGAAAAAGCGGGTGGAAGCGGGTAAAGCAGGCGGAAGCTGGGAAGCAGGTGCACTATAACCGCACCAATACAGTTTACGCTACTTTTCCTCCCCGCTCAACTGCCGCGATAAAGCCGGAAGCTGGAAGCGGTGCACTATGGACGTAGCCTAAGGCTACGTCCATAGTGCACCGCTTCCAGCTTCCGGCTTTATCGCGGCAGTTGAGCGGGGAGGAAAAGTAGCGTAAACTGTATTGGTGCGGTTATAGTGCACCTGCTTCCGCCTGCTTTACCCGCTTTTTCCGGAATGAATTATTAATTCTTTTTCCCGCTTACCCGCTTGACTCGCTCGTTTAGTTTGTTGTGTTATTCCGTTCTGCACTTCTACGCTCTTTGGTTGTTGGAACAAAACGGAAGCAGACAAAGATGTTTTAATTTCCAAGTGTTTCTAAAAAGTGTAATTTGGGACAAAATATTTTTTACGTGATTATGTGGATCCAAACATCGTTAAAAGAGCATTTGCAACTTTCTTCATTGATATAAATTATTTTGTAAAGAATCCCATACGTTTAATATATTAGTGCGGGTTCATTCTAATTTTCCCTTCTACTTCGGAAATCAAGTTATCAAATATATTTTTCCAAACTATACTGCTCTGAAATTCAACTAATTCCATTTCTAAATCATGGATACCCAGCCACTTAAATTCGTTTTACTCCATTGTTTCGAATTTCGTTTTGTATGGATATAAAATAAAGCGAAATGCATTTTCCGTATTTTTAAATTGATTAAATATATCTTCAAAGGCCTTGTTTTATTTACTGTATATAATCATTAAATATTTTTTTATTGTATTTTCTTAAATGTCAAACGTATTTTCCATTGTTATTGTGTTTTGAAAATGTTTTTGTAACCGAGGAAAATATTTCATGATTTTCATTTCCAAATCCCAAGTAAAAATGTCTAGTGTCGTTATAAATATTTTCAAACGTCATTAAAACAATTTGTCCATTTCCTTGAAGTTTTTTTATTTACTTCATTAAAATGCTGAGTGTGTCTCATAAAATCATTTAACTAATCTATATTTGAAAATTCGTCAAAATTTTTGTTTTTTTCATTCAAAAAGAGCGCAATTTCTTCTTATTAAATGACAAACCGATTAAGAACTTGACCCGAACTGAGCCATCAAACATTGTTGTATGTCAAAATGTTGTCGCCAAACGCGCGTTTTACGCGCCTCATATGAACGGTCTTAATAAATGTCTTTATTATTAGTATTTACCATATGTGTTCATTCTCACAAGCGGTATTTTATAAATTTACATATTCTACTCAATAGGCATTCACATAAATTTTAAAACAGCATTATGTATGTATAATCAATAAATCTAAAACCAGGGTGTCAAGATCTAAATCACTATACTTAAATCAACAATTAAAATCATGATTTTAATCAAATGATTTTTTTTTAAATCACAACTAAACACACATTTTTATAACTAAGTAAATGCACCACAGAATAATCACAGAAGCGGTCAAATGCTTTAATCTTTCTTCACTCATGGTGATTTCAGCACTAATGGCTACACCCAGCAAAGAGGGAACTGGGTCAATTACTGCATATTATAAAAGATTGCAACATCCAGTTGTAACTTAGAATATACTATATACTGGAAACAGTAATGTAAATACACATGACATCATAAATCTAAATGCCAGGAAGAGTAATGTATAAACATTCCTGATTAACAACACTCATAATATAAACACTTAAAGGAAGTACGTAACAGTTTGATTCAAAATTATAAACTAAAGGGGTGACTGATTTCATGAACTAAAAAAAAAACACACACACAGTTCGAAGTAAAGTTTTTTAAGGCTTAGCTTATTCTTGTGGTGTGCAATAGAGATTAAAGAGTAGAAATATACATATTCACACAGCCATTGAAATGTCAGCAATAAGAAAGAAAGATCCAATATGAATTAAAAGTGAAAATTCATTTATTATTGCTGCTCGGCAGTTTTATTATTAGAATTTACTATTGTCTGATTATTTCTCTGTCCTCTATTCTACTTCTCACACTGTAGTTCAGGTCTGTCACTTACTCTTACTGATAAATTTGTTAACATGATGATGTAATTTACTCAAGAAAAACTATGTAGGATGTCAACTTGTGTTTTAAAGTTAAACAAATGTTAAGTAAATATTGATTTACCAAGTCACAAACTCAATTTTTTATTTAAAAAATTCATACATTTTTTTGTAAAAACAGTTGAGAAACTACAGAAATTTAAATTAAAAAAATCTGATTTTCATAAAAAAAATCTGATTTTCATAAAAAAAATCCGATTTAAATAAAAAATTCCAATTGATTTATTTTTTAATCATGATTTTCTTACACCCTGTCTAAAACATTTTACAAAAATCCTTTGTGCATTTTTTTTCAATTTTATGTTTTTATTAACACTGATATTTTCTTCACGTTTTTTAAAAGAAGGGTTCGAAAAATATCAAAAATTTATGTTTTTGATGAAATGATAAGTTTATAAAAATAACGCGTGTGTCATTTAAAAAGCCTGCGTGGGCCAGTGTGACCCGCGGGTCATAGGTTCGCCATCCCTGCAATAGATCCTCATGTGATAGCGCCATGTTGCAAACTGACAGGCGGTTCAACGCGCGTTGCACTATAACCACCCCCTGCTAGAATCGCGCGGTTTTACAACGCTGTTTGGAACTGCCGCGGTTTTAGCGGTAAAGCTGGAAGCGGTGCACTATGGACGTACCCTTAAGCCGCGTCCACACCGGAGAAGCAGAGCAAAACATGGATGATTGATTAACCCCGGAGACAGGTTTGGTGAATCAATCTCTCTGGTTTTTCTGGTTTGACAGCTCGGACACAAAATGTTCCATGTGCTCGCGATCAATCTGGTTGGTTGTGTGTTGAGGTTAAACTGCAAACTTATTGTTTGAAGCAAATTGTTTTAAGGTCCCGTTCTTTACGAAGTCGGCGCATAGTCGCGAGTGCAGCGTATATTATCATTAAAAATTTATTAAAGAGAAATAGGAAGAAAAGTTCCCAAAAAAGGCGACATTTAGTGACACCCGTAATGGAAAATATTCTCAGCAGCCAAAAGACTGAAAATGTATGTCTTTTGCTCACACGCAGTAGAAATTACGCTTTTCCTACTGGGACACTTAATAAACCCTAAACTAATAGCCGCCTCGGAAAATAATCCACTATCGTTAACCCTGTACAATTTTGAACAAACCGTATTTTCAATCCTGCGACGGCGGCTGCGGCAACCACTTTTTTAATATACTAGGGGGCTCCGCCCCCTGCTCGCTTACGCTCGCCAACCCCCAGGGATTGCTACGCAATCCCATTAGGTTTGCTTCGCAAACCAATATTTGTTTGGAAGAATAAATATACTGGACAGCGAAAACTGTGTTAATAATTCGTATAACTATGATTTGACTTTACGGTACATGACGTCAGAGCGAGGGCTTTGTTTTGGGGAGGGTTAGTGGCTTGGCAAACCAACACACGAAATAAAGGCTTGCTTGATGTACAAGTTTAAATTATAAGGAATATGTCCCACCACAACCCAACATGACAGGGTTATGTTTCCTTATTATTTTCCTGAAAGAGAACATAAATTATTTTCGGAATAAGTCCCACCACCACCCGACATGTCACGGCCATGTCGCCTCATTCCTTTGCTAAAAGTGAAAACAGTTTATTATTTAGGTTATTAGTCCCACCACCACCCAACAAAACACAGGCAAGTAGCCTTATTATTTTTCTGAAAAAGAAAATAAATAATTTTAGGAAATAGTCCCACCACCACCCGATGTAACACAGCCTAATTTTTAGTGTTTTTGAGAAAAATATTTCAACAGGAACTGACGCTTGGTGGACATTGATGAAACAGGAAGTGATATTGAAATTATAAGTTATGAATTACATAAATGTAATGCAACAATACTTACAAATACACTATATTTTGCATATTTTTGACATATTTTTACAAATATCTTAATGCTTTAAGCAGACACATCTCGACAGAGCAACATAAATCTAATGCAATATTTCTTTATACACTATATTTTGTATCTTTTTTCCATCTTTTACAAAGATCTTAATGTTTTCAGCAGACACACATCGCGACAAAGCAACATATAGTTGCCCATGTGCAAATATGGGACGTTCAATGTAAATACCTACGTGTTCAAAAGTCTGCCCTTGTGACTTGTTTATTGTTAACGCAAACGCAAGGCGAACCGGAAATTGTCTTCGGTACAAAACAAAGGGCAGATGAGAATGTCCACTTGAAGTGTTGAGCTGAATTCTAGGTATGTCCACGATGTTTCCTTTTTTATCCCCAGTGATGATGTTTACAGTTAAAACTCTGCTGCCTATTCGTTGCACCAAGAGACGAGTTCCATTACAGAGGCCATCAGCTATGCAGAGATTTCTAATCAGCATGACAATGCAGCCAACTTTTAACTTTAACTTGTGTGGTGGCATTCCAGCAGGCGTTAATGAATGCAGATACTCGTCAGCGTACCTAAGAGTGGCTTCTTCTCTTGCATCACTTTTGTCGATTCCAAATAAAGTTGCCTTGTCGATGCTGTAGCTGGCTACTTCCTTACCGGGTAACCTGGACAAAATCATTTCATTTATTCGGTTAACTTCGTCATTCTGGGGAGACAGTATTATTCTGGTGAGAAGGTCAATGGTAACATCTGTTACATTTTCAAAAAACCAATCGACCAAATCCGCACAAGCAAAATCTGAAGATTTTTCCACGCTGAGTTCATCGAGGTCTCCATTACCGAACTGCAACAGCCAGTCTGCAAAGTTTGCAGCTCCAGCAGTCGCTCTCATGTTTATCTTCAGGTGATGAATCTGAAAGAGTGTCCACAGATGAGATGACTTGATGCACTCGTCCACGATTTGATGTCGGCTAGCTTTTTTAACAACGGGAAGCACCTGTCTGAAATCTCCTCCCAGGATAAATGTCTTTCCGCCGAACGGAATGTTATTATCCATGACGTCACGAAGAGTGCGATCGATAATCTCAAGAGCTTTTCTTGGTATCATGCTTGCCTCATCCCAGATAACAACATCAGTTTCCTGAAGGCGACGCTTGTCACGAGGCTTTGTGAAGCAGATTTCACCCTCTTTAAGATCAATGGGCAGGTTAAAAAAACGATGAGACGTGGTTCCACACGGAAGAAGAATTGAAGCTATTCCGGTCCAAGCAACGCAAACAATTTTTTTTTCCATGACGAGGAGTCTGTGATACAAACCTGTGTACAGGAATGTCTTTCCGGTCCCACCCGGCCCATCAATAAAGAAACACTGAGTGCGGTCTTCAGATTTACCTGAAATGCAGTCAACGATCCTCTGGTACACAATGAGTTGGTCCGCATTGAACTTTTGTTGAATATAATTGCATTTTTGTAGATGATGTTCTAAGTCCACGCGTGGCTGTGGCACATTTGAAAAATTCGGTTTTGGAAGTCCGAAATCCTTGCACGCCCTATTTTCTGAGTTGAGCAGGTGTTCAATATCACAAAGTGCCTCGTTTTCCGTGCTGCCATAGTTAATCATATCGTCTCGAAACTTCTCCCACAGTTGTAATGCATCTGACGGTTCGTCCCCAACCAGGTAGTAAGCGAAGAATCTCCTAAAAGGACCTGGCATCATAGTGGACGCGGCTTCTTCCAGCACAGCATTAGCTTCTTCACTGCCTTCTGTTATTCCCATGGCAATCGCAGCTTCTCGGAATGTTGGATACACGACTCCCTCATGGGTTCGCAAATCTTGATAGCAGGTGGCACCAGTAATTCTGTTGAGAGTAAGCTTCAAGAAAAATCTTTCTGCATCCCTTGGTGAAATATTGGTAATGCGTCCCACCACATTAGCAGCTCTTTTGCGGGGCGTCCACTTTTTGCTTTTGGTATTCCAAGTGTAATTATCCGGCACGTTTCCGTATAGAATGCTCCTTGACACTGCATCTTGCTTGTTGAGGTCAAACCATCCACTTAACATTGTTTTGCAGTCTTGGTTGAGAACTCTTTCTTCATGTCCTTCTTGAAATGTAACATACTGCTGTCCGTCCAGGTGCACTGGGAGCCTGACTACAGTGTGACTTCTGTCGTGCAATTTAATTGCGTTTAGTCTCCACGCTGCTTCCATTGGGCTAACGTATCTGCTATCGATGTACTTCTCCACCTCATTGTTTTCATGCTGCTTCAATTCCATGCTCGCACGATCATGGCCTTTATGGATGTACTTGTGGATGTATTTCAAAGCCATCACGGAGGAACAGTACTCAACATTGATGTGGCAGTCATATTTCTTCAGTAGAAATGGATTGTGAGGCACCACCATTCCGTTATGCACATGCTGCACTTTTCCGTCTTTCTTAGCATGGTAGGCGTAAAGCTTGTCCCGGTTGTCACGGCGCTTGTACTTTGGAAATCCATCGGCAGTCATGTCCGTTTGATTGCAAAACTCCTTCGGAAACTTCTTTGAGCACACTTTCTTGTCCTTGTCCCAACAGAGTAATCCCTCATAGTGTGGTCCATGCATCATGTGTCGCAGTTGATAGTAGCGAAGAGACGAATCCGTGTCTGACAGCTCTGCGGTTATGAATCGATCCACATCTTTAGGCTCCAGGAGTTTGCAATCAGTTCTTAGCGCTGCTAGTATATGGGCATGTGGTAGTCCACGTTTCTGGAACTCAATGGTGTACACATAATTGACAATGGGACCCAACACCCGCTCCTCCACTAAGTCTTTAATGAGTTTGTTAACTTTTGTTGCGAACACGTCCGTGACTATTGTTGGAATGTCATTTGCAGTGGTACCTTTCACAAAGTACGTTTTTAAAGTGTCGGTGATCTCCGACCATCTGGGATTGCACGTCATTGTAATGAAAAAATCCGGTCTCCCTGACTTCCGACAAATCGCCATTGAATCTTGGTACAGCTGTTGCATGCACCGAGGAGACCCGATGTAGGTTGCTGGTAGAATAACTGCCGTGCCGAGGCGAACCTTGTCGGCTGTATTCAAACCGTTATTCTCAACATGGTCAACTATCCCCTGGTAGCATTCAGTGCGCAGAGATCGTTGATTGTGCCGAATAAAATCCAGTCGTTGGCGCTCAACCAACACGTAACAGTTTATAATGTACTGCTGCGTCAACCTTCCAGCATTTAGCAACGGATTGAAACCTTTGTTGGGGCGAAGAGCCAATCGGTGCCCATAGTACTGAAGAGGGGTTATCTTCTTTCCTTTTTCCGTCGACATGTTGTAGGTCCATCCAAGATCGCCATGCGGAAACAACAATGGAAAGGTCATGGGATCAGCATGCTGCGACGTTTGTGCCAAAATTGTTGTTTCACGGCCATCCTCCTGCTTGGGGTACACCTGCAGATCCACGGCTGGAACACACCCGTCTTTGGACACAATAATAAGAGCCACTTCTGAAGACGTTGGCTTGTTGTATCTTCGCTTGTCGTCAAATGAATACTTAGCAAAGTTCAAGACGTATTCTTCTCCAGAAATGTTGATATCACGCAGCATCTTGTACTTCTGAGCATACGGATTGATGTGACGTAGTAACTGCTCCAGAAGAATGTTTAAGTTGGGGTTTTCCAAATTTATTCGCATTTTCGAGGCCTCTTGCACATTGTCAAAAATATAAATCTGCCCATTCCTTGGCAAATTACTACCAACATTTGCCAAAGAGGTTGAGGCATGGTGATAAACGGCCCCTTGGATCTTGATTAAAGGCGGACCAAACCCTTTAATGTCTTCCACGTGGGCGCCAAAAGTGGCAAAGGCAAAAGACGAATTGTACGCCCTAATATTTGTCCTATAGTGCTGTGCCTCTTTGCTTTCAGATGTTAGCAGTTCCTTCAGCTGAGGTGGGTATTCGTTGAGTGGCGGAAGCGTGACTTTACCATTCTGGCAACAAGAATGCAGTGTTCTTCCTTTCTGATCGGCAAAACGCACCGCTCCGCAATGAACACATTTTACATCTAAGTTTCCCATATTGTATTTCTCGACATTGACATATTGACCAGTTGATATATCACCTGCCAATTCCAATTTCTTTGCTTTCCTGAGTTTTTTCTGCTTGGTTCTAGCAAAAACTGTGTTCTGTTTACGTTCTTCAATACAATATTCTTGAAACTCATCTTGCATTGGAACGCATTGTTCATTTTCCTTCTGCAATTGCTGATGAAGTAGGGATTTGTTCGCTTTTCTTGCAGCTAGACGGGCGAC
Organism: Metellina segmentata; assembly: GCA_947359465.1. Lineage (NCBI taxonomy): Eukaryota > Metazoa > Arthropoda > Arachnida > Araneae > Tetragnathidae > Metellina > Metellina segmentata. The sequence goes on from OX375882.1 coordinate 40,417,713, forward strand.
GGACTCTTCGGATGGTCCGGCTTCGAAACATGAAACATCCATTGCACATGAATAATCGGATGCAATTGCAGTTACAACTCCCATCTCTATTTGTCGTTCTCTCCGAAGCTGCTCGTTATGAAGACGGTTGGCGGCTAGAGCCTTTTCTCTTCTTGCAGCTAAACGAGCAATAGAATCTTCTGAAGGTTTGTCCACAGCATATAGCTTACTTGTGTTAGCTGCTCGCTTCATTTGAACTGTTCTTTCAGCTAGACTGGCGATGGACTCTTCCGATGGTCCTGCTACGACAGATGACACATCCATTGGACAACAATCATGTAAATTACTTCGGTCAGCTGCACGTTTGTTCTGCAGTCTGTGTTTCGTCATACTAACTGTACGGTCACCTGCACGTTTGTTGTGCAGTCGCTGCTCCGTCATGCTTCGAGTATGGTCACCTGCACGTTTTTTCTGCAGTCGCTGCTCCGTCATGCTTCGAGTATGGTCACCTGCACGTTTTTTCTGCAGTCGCTGCTCCGTCATGCTTCGAGTATGGTCACCTGCACGTTTTTTCTGCAACCGCTGCTCCGTCATGCTTCGAGTATGGTCACCTGCACGTTTTTTCTGCAGCCGCTGCTCCGTCATGCTTCGAGTATGGTCACCTGCACGTTTTTTCTGCAGTTGCTGCTCCGTCATGCTTCCTGTACGATCAGCTTTTCTCTTTTTCTCCAACCGTTCCTGTGGCATATTTTCTGTACTGTTAGACATGCGTTTTTTTTCTTGTTCAGCTTTTTTTTTCTCATCCATCTGTTTTTTCCGAAATTGCACGTCTTTTGCATTTTTGCTACGTATTGATGGTTTCTTTCGACGTGGAGGCATTTTTATAAAATAAAAATGCAAGAAAATAAAACCCACACCAACACAATTTAACTTTACTTTCGTTTGGTAAAAAGTAAAACCCACAAAGAGAGGAATAATATTAAAAGAACAGTTAAAAAATTATAAACAAAAGAATTTAAATGAAAACGATAAAAGAAATGGGTTCAAACGATACTATGAAACAATTAATTTGCAGAAACGATCGCTATACTAAAACAGCAATTAACCAAACACAAAAAATTAAAAAAAAAAGAAATGGGTTCAAACGATACTATGAAACAATTAATTTGCAGAAACGATCGCTATACTAAAACAGCAATTAACAAAAAAGCAATAATAAAACAATCCACAGTTAAAAAAAAGCCTCACAAATTGTGACAAACGTAAATAAAAACCAAAAGGAAAGGATACGAAATGAAAAGCCTCACTGATTCCGACAAACGTAAATGAAAACCCAAATATTGTGACGAACGTAAATAAAAACCAAAAATCCACAGTTAAAAAAAAAGCATCACAAATTGTGACAAACGTAAATAAAAACCAAAAGGAAAGGATACGAAATGAAAAGCCTCACTGATTCCGACAAACGTAAATGAAAACCCAAATATTGTGACGAACGTAAATAAAAACCAAAAGGAAAGGATACGAAATGAAAAGCCTCACTGATTCCGACAAACGTAAATGAAAACCCAAATAATAAAAATTAACTATTCCAAATTAAACAGCAATAAACCTAAAAGCAATGATAAAAAATAACTATACGAAATTAAACAGTAAAAAAGTAAAGGTAAAAGAAAGCAACAAATATTAAAATTTGACAAACGATACAAAAAAATAAGTAAACCCGAATTTTTTAAAATTAAAAGTTAGCCTCACTGATTGAATACCAAATGAAAAGTAAATCTCACATATTTGGACAAACGAAAATTAAAAACGATAAAAATTAAAAATTTTTCGCAATTGATTTCACTTTGTTTTGCTTTAACACTTAATGCACCCTAAACTAATAGCCGTATCAGTAAAAAATCTTCTGTATCTTGTTCCCTGTACAATTTTAAGTAAACAGTGTTAATATCAAAACTTTACGATTGTACTTTGTCGGTAAACTGTCTTGAGAACAGAGGGAAAAAAGCGAGCCTTTTTCCTCGCCAAATAAAAAGAAATCGTTTTTATGGCAATTGTTGCTACGATAAATTTGATATCTGGCAAACCCGATAGTAGAAAATGCAACCCACTGCTGTTTGCCGAACCAGCTATGCGAACTGAAAAATACGAAATTTGTGTCACCAACTTTTGATTGCATCGAATTTATTTATGAACCAATTTTAAAAATAATTGTACCGTAAGAAAGAGTACATTGTGAGGTATACTGCAATATTTTTAAAATTAAAAACTAACAGTAATACTATATAGATATGACCATTTTAGTTTTGTATCGGAAGTTACGATCTGAAAGTTCCGAAAATTGTATGACCTACTTTTAATTGCATCGATTTTGTTTATTAACCAATTTGAAAAATAATTGTACCATAAGAAAGAGTGTAATGTAGTGTATTCAGTGATGTTCTCAAATTTAAAAAATAATGGTTTTTGCCGTAGACATAACGGTTTTAACAAAACGTAGCGAAAATATCCGAAGATTCCGAATTTTGTATCACGAACTTTTGATCGCATCCAATTTAATTATTAACCGATTTCAAAAATAATAGTACCGTAAGAAAGAGTATATTCTGAGGTATACTACGATATTTTAAAAATTAAAAACTAATAGTAATTAGATATAGATACGGCAGTTTTAAAAAAAAGTAACAAAAATGTCCCGATTTTTCCCGAATTTCAAAAAAATATTATCAAGAACCACATTTAAATTTCAAAAAAAACTCGACGAGCTGCAAAAATTTACGTTGAGAGGTACTCTTAAAAAAAAACTCACGACTAAAGACTGAAATTTTGAATGTGTTTTGCTCACTCGCGGAAGAAATTTCACTTCTTCAACTTTAACACTTAATAAAACCTAAACTAATAGCCGCATCGGAAAAAAATCTTAATAATTATCCAGGGAATACTATGAAGAACAAAGCATGTTAATTTCATATTTTTCCGATCAGTACTTTCTCGGGAAACCGCCTTAGAATGGAGCTAAACAACAAAAATTTCAATTCTTCGGCGGCGGCGGCGGCGGCGGCGGCGGCGGTAACTTTTTTTTAATATAGAGAGATATATATATATATATATATACATACGTGCTTGCAAAATTGATACTGGCAGATTATTTCCCTACAAAATAAAAATTTCTTACTGAATATTTCACTCATATGTTCCAACATATTGAATGTCTCTTTCAATTCGGCATTTTTCGGTAAAACGTATTAATATTGCAGTGCAACAATTTTAAATTTTCTTTAATTGCAAAAAAGTTTAAATACATTTTAAATATCCACCTCTTATTTATCTTAAACTAGCCACTGCGTGGTGATTGCTAAGAATTCCCATTTGGTTTGCGGCCTATTGGATAACAGTAATCATGGCATTGGTTTGCCTCACAAACGAAATGGAAATTCGTATCCTATTGGAATGGATTCCCAGCAAATTTTAATTTGATTTGCTTCGCAAACTAAATTATGAATATTATGAACTATGATTTGCTTCGCAAACAAACACCTCGGGCAACGCCGACCTCGTCATTGCCAAATTCGAATTGCGAAAAGATCCAATCGGCGTGGCGTCACAATCTCTTGCGAAAATATAAATATTTAATTGAAAAATTATTTATTAAAAGAAAATCAAATGGAAGGTAGAGATTTAGGGGTTTAGATTTTATTCAGATTTCAAATCTGTTGAAATTTTCATCTGTTTTTAACGATCCCGATTTTACAAAAAAGTACTTAACAATGCCAGTCAATATGTTTTTTTTATTTGTTTTGCTTTTCTTCGCTGTGAAATGGTTTGAGCGTAGGAAATGAAATCTGTGATATCTCGAATCAAACGAAAGTCATTCTTCACAGAAAGTGGCGTTCGTGTTGGAAAAAATATGAGTTTCAATTTAAAATTATTCATTTATCGAAAATCATATTTTTAGGTATAGATCTAATGTGAAATTTTCCTCAGATTTCATATCCGTTGAAAATTGTACTCTATCTTTTACGATCAAGGAGATAATAAAAAAGAACTACATAACTGAAGTTAAAACTTTAGTCTGCTGACAAATCTTTCTCCGCAAAATGAAATCGGAAGCGGAAAAAATACATTTAGAATCTGCTAACTTTTTATGCAACTTTTATTCCAAAGAAGACAATAATAATTAAATTCCAATAAATTATTTTTTAAATGTTTTAGATTGAATTTTAAAATTCAGGCTGGACACAAAAATTGCAAAAACTGCGGACTACCCGTGTGCCAAATTTCATTATTGTAAGTGCAATAGATTCGTCCGGACATTGCGTAGTGGAGGTCGGACACTTCATTTTATAATAGCAGAGATTTGACGTGCAAAGTTCCCCAAGACCACTAATATAGACCATCTAAATACACATGGATGGACACATCAATTTTGACACTAATATGGGCAGATTGCATTTTCACAACTGAGTTTTAATCGTCAACTATGTATAGAAAAACACACAATGCTTACAAATAGACTACTTAAATAATAGTATCACTTTACAATCCGAAGAAATATAAATATTTCTATTTTCCGATCCCCGACCCGTTTCTTAACGATGACCCCGATGATTGATTGAACGTCGAGCAAGGGAACGAAAAAACGCCGTCAAAATAGAGCGAGCACGAGCACTTGCTTTCCTTTGATGTACCGACTAGAAGCGGATCATTTTGCTCGTGCTCAAAATGTTCGTTCACCGTCTACACTGAACGAGCTGCCAATCAAAGCTGTCTCCGGGGTTAATCAATCATCCATGTTTTGCTCTGCTTCTCCGGTGTGGACGCGGCTTTAGGCTACGTCCATAGTTCGCCGACTAGCGCGTCTTTCTAGTAATGGCTCTTCGTTACGTGGACGATTCTATTTAGGACCGTGGGGAGGACAGGCGCCTCAATCCCATGATAGTACTTTACGCAAGTCCAACTTGATCGGCTAATCGGATCCCATGACCTAGATACGTATGTCATCAAGGTTTATAGTTGTTGGCGATTTATCTCTTCCTTTCTGCTTTCTTCTTTTCTTTTCAGATCCATGGCTATGGGTGAGTAGAGGTGGGAGCCGAAAATTGTATCCTTTTATTATATAAGTTAATAATTATATAAGTTAGTGTTTTATGTATGCTTTTTGTTACATCAGAATGGTCCTAAGCCAGCGGTGGATACGACACCATCATCCTAAAGCAGAGGGGCGGAAAAATATCAGCTGGTAGTGAGTTCAGGAGTGGTTCTTAGATTATTTATGTAAAATCAACGGAAGCTTGGAAAAATATGAAAAGGGTATTAAAAATTAGGAAAAGTAAATTTGAATGAAAAGGAATTAAATTGGAATTTTTTTAAAATAATTTGGAGGATCTAAAAACGTTTCCGCCAGCTGGGTTCGAACTCGGGAAGTCATCCTCCACTGCCGACGCTAATCTGAAGGTGGGTGATTTTAGCCATTAGGCCATCGTTGCTTCACGAAAAGAAGCTCTTTAAAGTATAAGTACCCTTCCATCAATCTGCTTCAAAAAATCATAGAAGACACACAAAAAAAGACTACCAGACAAGTAAATAATCATAGCTCACTGTAGATCAAATGATCAAAACAAGTTACGAAAGAATCAAACTGAAGAATCGATTCACTTATCACGAGTTTAATATCTACCGACCTCCCTACGGTCCTAAATAGAATCGTCCACGTAACGAAGAGCCATTACTAAAAAGACGCGCTAGTATAGTGCGCCGCTTCCAGCTTCCGGCTTTATCGCGGCAGTTGAGCGGGGAGGAAAAGTAGCGTAAACTGTATTGGTGCGGTTATAGTGCACCTGCTTCCTTGCTTCCGCCTGCTTTACCCGCTTTTTCCGGAATGAATTATTAATTCTTTTTCCCGCTTGCCTCGCTCGTTTATTTTGCTGTGTTATTCCGTTCTTCACTTCTACGCTCTTTTGTTGTTGGAATAAAATGGAAGCAGACAAAGATGTTTTAATTTCCAAGTGTTTCTAAAAAGTGTAATTTGGGACAAAATATTTTTTTACGTGATTATGTGGATCTTAACATCGTTAAAAGAGCATTTGCAACTTTCTTCATTGATATAAATTATTTGGTAAAGAATCCCATACGTTTAATATATTAGTGCGGGTTCATTCGAATTTGTACTAATTTCAAATATTTTTCCTTCTATTTCGGAAATCAAGTTATCAAATATATTTTTCCAAACTATACTGCTCTGAAATTCAACTAATTCCATTTCTAAATCATGGATACCCAGCCACTGAAATTCGTTTTACTCCATTGTTTCGAATTTCGTTTTGTATGGATATAAAATAAAGTGAAACATTCCTGATTAACAACACTTATAATATAAACACTTAAAGGAAGTACGTAATAGTTTGATTCAAAATTATAAACTAAAGGGGTGACTGATTTCATAAACAAAAAAACACAGTTCGAAGTAAAGTTTTTTAAGGCTCAGCTTATTCTTGTGGTGTGCAATAGAGATTAAAGAGTAGAAATATACATATTCACACAGCCATTAAAATGCCAGCAGGAAGAAAGAAAGATCCAATATGAATTAAAAGTAAGTGAAAATTCATTTATTATTGCTGCTCGGCAGTTTTATTATTAGAATTTACTATAGTATGATTATTTCTCTGTCCTCTATTCTACTTCTCACACTGTAGTTCAGGTCTGTCACTTACTCTTACTGATAAATTTGTTAACATGATGATGTAATTTACTCAAGAATGTTAAATAAATACAGTGATCTCTCACTTATACACGCTCTCTTTTATGCGCGTTTTTCAGTTATACGCGTTTTTTTCGCGGTCCCGGCCATGAATATAGGAAAACAATGATAACTCTTATTCATTTATACGCCACAATAAAAAAGCAGCTCTCACTTATGCGCGTCGCAAAAAAATTTTCACTTCAAAAGTAGTTTCCTCAAGTCATGTGTTGCTTATCGCAAAAACTTTTCCTTTTTTGTTCTGCTTCTAGGAATGTATTCCCTCGCCCTTCCCCTATCGTTTGGATTCCCGGAACATATTCCTCTACCATATGCACGGGTGTACCGGAGGGGTCTTGTGACTGACGGCAGTAAAAGTCGCATTTATACAGCAGCCAATTAGAGTGGTTAGTACGGTACGTACCACGTGGCATTGATCGCTAACGAAAGAACCTTCTTTGGAGTTCGGGTTAGATGGTATCGTTTTAAAACGGCAAAACGGACAAAATTGTAGCTTTCGTTTAAAATGGCTGTTATAAAAAAATTCGAAGAAAATCTTTGCAACTCGATAAAAGCTTTAGCGAAGCATTTTAATGTTCCAGAGTCGACATTGAGAGGGATTTTAAAAAATCAAGAGGCGATTATAGTCGCTTATCGAGAATGTGGAATTCAGTCGAAGAAAAGAAGCAGAATTCAAGGTGGAAAGTTCGAAGAATTTGAGAAGGTTTTGTAGCTATGGTTTAAAGAAGCTCGTCAATCGAACATTCCTGTTAACGTTGAGCTTCTAAGGGAGAAGGCCGTACAATTGTCAAAGAGTTTTGAAATGGAAAACTTTTCTGCATCACATGGATGGTTTGAAAAATTCAAAAATAGGCATGGCTTGGCAACTCGTGTCCTTTCTGGGGAAAGTGCGAGTGTCAATGAAAACACTGTAGAACAATGGAAAGAAGACTTGGCTACTTTATTAAACAGATAAGAACCGAAAAACATCTACAATTCTGACGAAACTGGACTTTTTTATAAACTGATGCCCGACAGAACCTTAACATTCAAGGGAGAACCATGCCATAGTGGAAAAAAAGTAAAGAAAGACTAACTGCTTTGCTGTGTTGCAACGTTGATGGTTCAGAAAAATTCCCGCCATTGGTCATTGGCAGATAAAAAAAACTCGCTGTTTTAAGAACGTGAAGAAGCGTCCTTGCGACTGCACTAGCAACAAAACAGCGTGGACGACATCGCATATTTTCTTGGATTTCCTTCAAAAATTTAACAGGAAAATGCAAAAAGAAAAACGGAAATTTCTGTTATTCAGGGATCAGTGTCCTGCTCACCCACAAGATCTTCCAACTTTCAATAACACGAAAGTTGTGTTTTTCCTGCAAATTGCACGTGCAAGATTCAACCTTTGGATCTGAGTGTCATCCGTTGTGTGAAAGTGCACTACAGAAAAATTTTAATCCTTCGACTTCTGGCTACATCAAAAACAAAACGTGCATTAAAAGACGAATTGAAGCAAATTACCGTCCTTGATGCAATTCATACGTTGTGTTCATCATGGAGAAACGTTACTGACAAGTGCATTAAAAGCTGCTTTAAGAAAGCAGGATTTTGTTTCCAGCCGAAAATGAATGTGAGGAGCTAGAAAATGAAAGTGAAAACTGTGAAAATGACATAAACGAAGAAGATTGGCATATTGTATCTGGTGGACTCGCTACGTGCACTACTTTCAACGATTTCGTTGATGCAGATGAAAATTTAATCATAGCTCAATTGCGGGAAATAGGAGACATTGCAGCCGAAATAAATGGTGGTGACGAAGATGAAGAGGACGACGATGATGAAGATGTTGCAAAAGTTCTCCAACTCACTCAGTAGCGTTTGAAGCTTTGGAAACTCTGCGTGACTATTTTCAGTTCAATTCCGGAAGTATATACATAGTATTAACAATACACTGTATTGATTTTTTACTTTTAAGCTCTCTTTTGTGGTTTTTCACTTATGCGCGTTTTGCACTTATACGCGTTTTTTCGCTGTCCCCAACGCCCGCGCATAAGTGAGAGATCACTGTATTGATTTACCATGTCACAAACTCAATTTTTTATTTTTAAAATGTATACATTTTTTTTGTAAAAACAGTTGAGAAACTACAGAAATTTAAATAAAAAAATCTGATTTAAATAAAAAAAATCCGATTTAAATAAAAAATTCCAATTGATTTATTTTTTAATCATGATTTTTTTACACCCTGTCTAAAACATTTTACAAAAATCCTTTGTGCAATTTTTTTCAATTTTAAGTTTTTTATTAACACTGATATTTTCTTCATGTTTTTTAAAAGAAGGGTTCGAAAAATATCAAAAATTTATGTATATGATGAAATGATAAGTTTATAAAAATCAACGCGTGTGTCATTTAAAAAGCCTGCGTGGGCCAGTGTGACCCGCGGGTCATAGGTTCGCCATCCCTGCAATAGATCCTCGTGTGATAGCTCCATGTTGCAAACTGACAGGCGGTCCAACACGCGTTGCACTATAACCACCCCCTGCTAGAATCGCGCGGTTTTACAACGCTGTTTGCAACTGCCGCGGTTTAAGCGGTAAAGCAGGGAGCTGGAAGCGGTGCACTATGGACGTACCCATACGCACAATATGCCTGTCATCACGTGAAGTGGTGCACTGAGGTGGATGCGATCGAACACGTCGGTCCGTCGTACCCTCCTGCATCCAACAATCACATATCCGCATTACAGTTGTTTGGTTTAGTCCAACACGACTACCGATTTCCCTGAAAGATAATCCACAAGCTCGGTAGGTCACTATCCTTCCTCTGTCGAACTCGGATACTTGATCAAAAGATGATCGCTGTTTTCTACGAGGCATAATTGATCGGGTTTTATAAAAAACCACAAGAAAAACATAATTGCCGTACTTGAAATCGTCGAAATCTCCAAGTCTTAAATAGCGCTTTGAAGTGGCGCCACAGGCGCGCGTGATGTGCGTCTGCGCTGAAATTCTAATCATTTGCATATCTCACCTCCGCTAATGCATGTTGTAAATTTCATATTATTTGCATACTTCCTTCAGGGTGTTGCATTTACGGTGGTCAACAGTGTACATAGAGAGCCTCGGTAGCCCTGATGGTAAGGTAGGGAGTAGAATATTTTAATTAATGTCCCACTACAGCAAAACAACTGGTTATTGTCGACGGTTCACGATCAATCCTTAGGGAAAGATCCGGGGCACTGTTGGAAGAGTAACGGACTGGCAACCATTCAGAGGATTATGAGTTCGAATCCAACCAAAGACCATGTACAAAGGGGATGAGGCTCGTTAAATCCGTTCTGGCCTCAAATGTCATCACGGTTAAAGACAAAACAGTAGCGAGTTCCCATAATTTAGTTTTTACGTTCTGAACAGTGATTTTGTCTTCAGGCTGAAGTTCTTTCAAATTCTTACTGGATCTATCGTAATAGTGCTTCTGGTTTTGTTGCATTCTCAACAATTTTATATAGACATCTTTAAAGAGTTCAGGGTTAAGAAGTTTATTACTAATGGGCAACTTGGTTGGTAATCGTCTATTAAACATTAGCTGGGCTGGTGATAATCCTTAATATCCGGAAATGTGTGTATTACGATATTCTAATAATCCTACTGAAGGTCTACGATTATCCTCGAAAGCTTTCTTAAAAATTGCTTTGTTTATCCCAACTGCCTTCTAAAAAATAATTAGGACTAGTAAATAAAATTTCAATATCCCATCCCTTTCCAAAATTTTTAAATTCATAGCTGTTAAAGGGAACATTATCACAAACAATAATTTCTGGAATTCCAAATTTGGAAAATATATCCTCTAACTTGAGAATGATTTCTGTAGTAGTCTTATTTCGAATAGGTACCGATTCAATCCACTTATAGCAATAATCAATTAATACTAGATAGTCACTGTTATTAAAATACATTAAAGCTGCTCCGACTCTCTCAAACGGACGGTTTGGTACATCATGCGGGACAAGAGTTTCTTTACATAGTGATTTTTGAAATTTTTCACACACATTACACTTTGAAATGATATTTTCAGTGTCTTGATTAATTCCTGGTCAGTACATTAATTCCCTGGCTCTATTTTTACACTTGTGAATGCCCAGATGAGCTTCATGTATCAACATTAACACATCGTGTCTAAGAACATTTGGAATGACAATTTTGTCATTTAAAAATACCAGTCCATCAACACAGACAATATCATTTTTCAATTTGTAGTAATGCCTCAAGGTGTTGGGTACATTTTTCTTTTCAGGCCATCCAATTTTAAAGTATTTACATATTAACTTTAAATCAATATCTTCCTCGGTTGCTTTCTGAAATTGCTTAAATTTGTTCTCACTCATTGGCAAGAGTCTAGATACAGAATGAACCATGTTCATCATTTCTGGGTCATCTTTGCTTTCCTCTTTAATATAAGCTCTTGACAAAGTGTCGGCAATATACATTTGGCTTCCTGGTAAATATTTTACAGTAAAATTATATTTTAATAGTTTGAGAAGCATTCTTTGTAAACGAGAATAAATTTTACTTATTGGCTTATGGACTATGGAAGTCAAGGGTTTATGATCACTTTCAACTACAACCTTATGACCATAGACCAAATTGTGATATTTTTAAAAAGCAAAGACAATTGCCAGTAACTCCTTTTCAATTTGGGCATAATTCTTTGCAGCTTCTGTTTAGCTCCTAGATGCAAATGCAACTGAATTACCCTCTTGTAACAAACATGCTCCTAGACCATCTTTAGAATTATCACACTAGATAGTAATAGGCAAGACGTCATTAAATACTTTTAGAACTGGTGTTGAACTAATTAACTTTTTAATACTCTCAAAACTTTTATCCTGTTCATGACTCCATTCAAATTCAACATTATTTTTTAACAATCCTCTTAAAGGAGCAGTAACATCAGAGACATTGGGTACAAATTTAGATAGAAAATTAACCATGCCTAGTAACCTTTTAATTAAGAACCCTTACACAGAGGTTGTTCTAGTTCAGTAATAGCTCTAACATGACTTGGATCAGCTTGTATACCCTTCTTAGACACTAAGAAACCCATATATTTTACTTCAGGGACCCTAAACTGAAATTTATCACGATTGAACTTTACATTATTTGTTTTGGCTCTCTCCAGAACCTCTATTAAAATTCTGTCATGGTCATTTTCATCTTTACCTGCTTTGATGAGATCGTCAAAATGAATTTCTACCCCATTAATATCACCAAATAATTTCTGATTCTTTTTCTGAAAGACCTCGTGGGCAGACCAAATTCCAAAAGGTAGCCTGTTAAACTTATATCTACCAAAGGGAGAATTAAATGTACACAATTCTGAAATGGGATTATCTAATGGTATTTGCCAGAATCCTTCTTTTAGATCTAATACAGAGAAACGTTACTTTCCTTCCAATTTGTTTATGATTTCTTCTGCAGAAGGAATTACATGATGTTCACGCTTTATTGCCTTATTAAGATTTCTGGGATCAAGACATATTCTTAATTTACCATTAGGCTTTTCAACCACAACTAAACTATTTACCCAGTCTGTGGGTTTGTTTACCTGAGAAACAATACCTTTTTATTCCAATTCCTCAATGGTAGTTCGTAACTCTTTATGTAAAGATTGGGGTACTCTTCTAGGAGCATTAATAACAGGTGGTACATCTGGCTTTACTTCAATATGATGAGGCTCCCCAGGAAATATTCCCAATCCCTCAAATACATTTTGGTAACTCTGGATGACATTTATTTTAGATTCAAGAGAAATTATATCAATAAGTTGAACTAACTGCAGTTTTTCACAAGCTTGCAAACCTAAAATTGGCTTTGCTTTTACATCTACGACAGTAAATTTAAGAATAACATCAGAGTGTTTGTTAGTACAACAAGCTAGATCTATAAACCCAATAGTTTTCAACTTATTATTATCATATGACATTAAAATCACATCAGTCGAGTTTAATTGGTCCTTTTGTTTTAAATTTAAAGTTTTAAGAACATGGAGTGGTAACACATTGACTTGGGCTCCTGTGTCCAGTTTAAAAGAAACATGTTGACCCTCAACTGATATAACTTAAAGCCATCCATTGCAAATATTATATTGAACATTACGTACAATATCAACAAATAGGCTAACATCCGAGTTATTTGTTTGCACTTCATTCACTTTCCGGTGAATACTTCTAGCAATTGATTGATGTAGCATTGGATTTACCTTGCTTTTGCACATAACTGCAAAATGGCTTTTCCTTTTGCACTTGTTGCATAGTTTATTATAAGATGGGCACTGACCTTTCAAGTGCTTTCTTTCACATGCCTGGCATTCAATAATTTGTTGCTTTGAAGATTTGGTCGGGTTATGGCTATGTATAATTTACAGCATCAACACAGTTGGAGTTATTGATGGTTTTTACCTGACTCCTACTCAATTCACAAGCTTGAACAATGTCGACCGCTTTTTGTAAGGTACGGGCAGGTTCGCGTAGCGATCTTTCCTTCCAGTTGACATCTTGAACTCCCAGCACTATTCTGTCTCGAATCAGGCTGGTTTTCTGCTCTCCAAAGTTGCATGATGCAGCAAGTGTCTTTAATTCAGTCAAGTACACGTCAATTGATTGACCGTCTTTTTGTGAACAAGAGAAAATGTGAACCGTTCAAACGCTTCATTACTTTGTGGTAAACAGTGATGATCGAATTTATTAATAACTTCCTCAAATTTTCTCTCCTCACCCTCAAATTTAAATGTATTATATACATTCACACCTTCATCACCAATTAGATTGAGTAATATGGCAATTTCGATGTTATCCGGCTGTTCCATTTTTTCCGACGCCATGAGATACATCACACTTATCAACCTTTAAATTTTTGCGACATGTTGGTCACACTTTTAAGGTTGCTCTCAATAGTCATGGTCAATGTTATATTTCACGTCTATGCTTGTATCTAGTCTAAACTCGGTGTGTATTCCCACTGCTCGAAAAACCTTCAAGTTGGTGGTGGCAATTAGATTCCTCCTTGGTTGTATTTCTGTCTTCTGTGTTAGTAAAACTTTACTTGTGTGTGTACGTTCGTTACTTGATGTCTGTCGTGTTTGGCGCAACGTGGTTCAAGATGGCTCTTGTGCAAAAAGACAACCTAACCGCTATGTCTTAACCTTTTGACAACGGCTATAGATATAACAAGCGCGATTCTTATAATTTTCAATGTACAACAGCTGTACTGGCTGTTGTCTAAATTCTTTCTTGGCGCGATCATGGTACAACTTCTATGCCGTACCGGCCGCTTGTAATGAACTTTTCCAAACACTTATTCCACCTCAAGTTCAATGCCATGCCATGGGAGCTTACGGAGCTGTGGTCGCCCTCTCTGTCGTCCAATGAGACAGAATCGAACCGCGGCGTATCGCTGACATCTGTGTCGGTGCCGTAGAAAAATTTAAAATCTATATCTCTCTAATGTGCATCCGGAGTGACAAGCTGTTGTGATGTTCTGAGTTGTTCAAGCTGTTCTGATGTATTCCTATTAAAGTTGCGGAAGGTTTCTGGTTCGAATCCGAGTCAGTGCATTGATATTTGTAAGCGTTTGGTGTAGAGGCGGGTGGTGCATCTTAAATCTGTCGTGGCAGAAAGTCCTCACGTTTAGAGTGCTCACGTTGGGTTGGTGTGGAAGTTTGGAGAGTGGGGTGCCAGATTAGTTGTTGCTTCGGTCTATGGTCGCGGTCAGATGACAGCCTCGTAATCTGACCATGGTTCAAAATTACGTGGTGTTGTCCTCGGGTCGTTCCCTTGGAGACTGATCCCGTTGTGTTAATCTAGTATGACGTTAGTTAAAAATTACCGAATTACCGATCAGATGACAAGATAAGCTCCTGATCTGGCACCTCGCTCACAAACTTCACCACGCCTACGTGAGGAAAAATGAGGTCTCTTTACATAGTAGTATCTTAAATGTTGGGTAAGGTAAGGTGTAATTTTAATTAACGGCGTACTAGAGCAACACAACGGGCTATTGACGACTCTCCGGGATCAATCCCCTAAGGGAAAGATCCGAGGACAACACCACGTAATTTTGAACCACGGTCAGATGACGTCATGTACAAGGGGCTGGCACACGTTGAATCAACAGTAACCTCAAATGTCTTTTCGTTGGCAAGGTGCGGACGTTTGGAGAATGAGATGCCAGCTCAATTGTGACCTTGTCATTTGACCGTGTTTCATAATTACTTGGTGTTGTCCTTGAATATTTCCCTTTGGAAGTTGATTCTGAACTTTCATTCATATCCCGTTGTGTTGCTCTAGTACGACGTTCCTACTCTAGTTCCTATTTACCTGCTCCGCAATCAATAGCCCGGACGACATTAATTAACAAACGTACCTGGTATTATCTTCAAGAAAAAAAAGGATTCGGTTTTTGGGTCTTACGAGCGAAAGTTTCTTTTGGGTGCGAAATGCAGCGCCTAGGGGCACACTAGGTTGCTATAGAATTTCGGAGGTTGCTATAGATTTCGCCGTCTTGGCTCAAAAACTTTTTTGGCATGGGAGCCAACTCTAAGCCAAGTTTGGAATGCATTGTAGTGGAAAATCACGCCTGTCGCTTACGATACGAAATACGAAGGATCGGTGCCTGTTTGTGGATTTGATTACGCTCCTTGATATCGCGAAGCTTGCCTGGAAGCCCTGGAATCGTTTATCCTTTTTCTTACATAATATATTTTGTTATTTTAAAAGTTATTTTGTTTGTGATATTCATTTTTGTATTTCTTGTGTATGTCAGTTCTCAAATATTTTTTTCTGTTTGCTTTTCGCTCGTTGTGTTTCCATTGTTCGCTTTCGTGATTTTTACTCTTTGTTGAATTATTTTATGCGTTCATTTTGCATTTTTAAAATTGAGTGATTGCATTTGTGCTGCAGTCTTTTTTGATTGTTTTCTTTGACTAGTTTCTATGCCCTTCTCTTAATTGCTCTTTCTGTCTGTAAATTGTCCAAAAATTGTAGTGCAACTATGAAGGTTTTAATTATTGGTGTGGATTCGATGGTCAAATACGTAGATTAGTATTTACCATCACAATTACATGGTAATGTAATACATGTTCTAGCTTTTCCAGGAATCACCATTGAACGTGTAACGAATAAGGTTTCATCTTTAAAGAATGGTGACTTGATTCTTGTTCATGTAGGCACCAATAACACCTATCATTGCCTTTAGAAATGCTTCTCAAAATTTGAGGACCTGTTGCAAAACATAATAAACTGTAACCAAGAGACGTGCATTGTGATTTCAGCCGTATTGTCTCGCGATAACTATCTCTCCCTTGAAAAACAAGCAGAGACTTTTTCTGCAGAAAGTGAACACAAAAAATTATCTTCTAAACCACAGGCTGTTTTTCTACTGCCAAAAGAAGCAAAATAATTCTTTTTGTAGATCCCAGTCACTTGGACAGATAGTATGGTAAGGGAGGGCCTTCATTTTTTACAGGAGTAAAGGAAACTTTCATCTAGCATTTAACTCTTTGTTGCAGTGCTAAAAGAAGGTGGCAAGCTTGATGTCGAAAAGCAACAGGTTTTCCATGACTTACCTGCTGCTCAGTTTCCATCTCTCAATTCTTCATCTGAGAGTTTAATTCAACCTGTTGATCTACCTGAGCCCAAGGCCGTTGAACTGAATTCTACAATTGTTACAGAAGGTTCTGTTCAATGCAGGTATTAATCTCCATAATGTTGCACATAAAATATTTTTAAATGTGTAACGTTTCCATATTTCTATCTCTAGATGAGGCTTGGATCACAAGTTCACTTTTTTCACTAAACTTCCAAGTGCTCAATATAACAATATAGCCTTCCAACTTTCAGTAGTAAGAACCCTGGAGGTAGGATCTCTGTTTTGTCAAAGCATTCCGGGATTGATTAATTTCTAATTTTCCTGACAGTGTTATTGGTGGATTTTTATGATTCTTTGTGGTACGAATACTTCAGCTGCCACGAGCTTAGAAACGGATTATATCTATAAGACTGATGAAATATGATCTCAATTGGCTGGAGAACAATTTGCCCATAGTGAATATTTATTTATACCTTTAAATGAAAATAATCTGGGTTCTATTGGTTGAAAAAATTTGATTTCTATGAACCCTGCGGTACAACTTCTGCTCAAAATTGCCGACCAACCGGTATAGTGGTTAAGGTGTTAGCCTCTAGATCGGAAGGTTCCCGGTTCGAATCCGGGTCCGGGCATGGATGTCTGTAAACGTATGGTGTAGAGGCGGCTGGTGCACCTTAAATCTGTCGTGGCCGAAAGTCCTCACGTTGGGTTGGCGTGGAAGTTTGGAGAGTGGGGTGCCAGCTCAGGTGTTGCTTCGTCATCTGACCGTGGTTCAAAATTACGAGGTGTTGTCCTCGGATCTTTCCCTTCAGGGACTGATCCCGGACCGTCGTCAATAGCCCGTTGTGTTGCTCTAGTACGACGTTAACTAAAAAAAATTACCAAAAAAAAAATCTGCTCAAAATTACAAAAATTCCATTAAATTACAGAAAAATCATATCTGTAAAGCTTTAAATCTTCTGGAAGATTGATTAATTTCATGCCATACTCACTTTAACCAGAGAGATAGAACTAAACTCTGTAGCTACTGATTACCCATCTAGCAATAAATTACTTTCATTAAATGTTGAGAAGACAAGACAGCTTCTGGTTGTCAAATTTACTTCAATAATTTGCATTGTCAAGATCATAAGATGTAATAAAACTTCAAGACTTTATTGAATAAAAAAATAATTGTTTTGTCAAGAAATATTTCAAATAAGTATGGATACAGTAGTCTTGCATATTCTTAAGTCTAGCTACTGCTAAGAATTTAAGTGGAAAATTCGATATGTAGCGATTTTAAGCTATGAAAATCATTTGCATTGTGATGATTATAAGATGTAATGACGTCAAGATTGTTGGATTAATTTGTCAAGAAATATTTCACAGAAGTAGCAAATGATACGAATGATTTTCACATTCATAAGACTAATTAATACTGCTATGATTTTAAGTGAGAAATTCGAGATGTAGCCATTCAAGATTCATGTAGGTGAAAAGCATGGCAACTACTTGAGGGTAATTATTAAAAAAAATCAGTGTATAGAAAGAAACAATTCTTGTTTTTAGGATTCTGTTGGAAAAGTTTGTATCATTGTATTTTTATGTAAGAGGAAACATAATTAATTTTTCTCTTTCAGGATAAGGGTAAACAGAATGGAGTTGCATCCTGAAAAAGAAAAATTCAGAGCTTTGTATCATTGTATTTATGAATAATAAATTTCCTTTAGTTAAGAAATGGCTTGTAAAAGATTATACAAATTCAGAAACAATTCACCTGAGCCTGTAAAGAATTTCCTTGCACGATGATTATAAATTCACATTGTTAACTTTTTCATCAAAACAACTGTTATGTTTCTTGATAACTAAATGATGTTTGTTTTTGGTGATAATTTCATATGTCATCAATAATGAATTTCTTTGGTTCAGGTAATCATAATGGAAGTGCAACATTAATGAACATCTGATCATTTAACCCATTACATACTACTCGGCAGAATATTATTTACTTATTTGGTTTAGGGACCAGACAGCTTACTGATTATTATTAGTAGGTGGTATATTCAGTAGGTTTTATATTTTGCATATAGCACCTTTTCAGAAATACAAAGCCAATAATGGTTTATCACACAGTAGTGCGAAGCTTCAAATTGAATAAGTTATTTTAGAAAGTAAACTTAGTGCAGCTTTTAGCTATAGCCCCCTAAATCTGCAACTGTATATTGCATGTGTTAAGCACTGTTGTCAAATAAAGAGTGTACCAAATTTGTTGTGAATTGGTCGAATTGTGATATTAAATATATATATATATATATATATATATATTATTCCAATTTGGATCACATAATTGTTTTTTACCCCTCTCGAAACCTAAGAAAAATAGAATAGGGGTTAATATATAATAGCCAATGTTTTTTGCAGGATGAGTGTACCTACCATATGGTTGGTCTGAATTCTTCAGTGATCGTAAAAATAATCTAAAAATGTTATTCCCATAAGGATTTCTAATTGTTTTTAAATCCTACTGAACACCTAGGTCAAATAGAACTGGGGTAATATGTTGCCTACGTTACCCCCAGAGTTATGAAGAAAGTGATGGAGTGGACTGGTCAAATGGTGTAGATCTGTATAGAGGACAGACAGACGTCAACTCTGCTTTTTTTTACATATATCCCCTTGATGCATTATGTGACATATTTATCTTGAAACATATTTTGTTTCTTATCTGAAATGTTTATAATTAAATGGTAGTATATCGCAGAAATAAAATAAAAAAAGCTATACACTTTGATTTGGGGAATTCAGATTTAAAAAATTTAGTCACCTGCTAGCAGCATAGTGTTAAAGAACCAGTTTTTGGTTAAGTCACTTCTTATAGGTAATTTGTATAAGTTTTTAGTACAAGACTGGTAAAATTTTAACAATTTTAGGATGGTAGAACGTACTATTATCTTCAAATTGTAAAAGCTCGGTATAGGCCTGTTCTAGGTACATTAAGACTATATATATTCACTCACTTGGTAGTGTAATATCTAGTAGTTGCTCTAGAAGAGACATACAAGTACTCATCACCCCTTAAAAAAACTTGATATCGTTTTATGCAAATTACATTTATATACGTCTTTACCCAGTTTCATTGTTTGCAAAACCTATTTTATTTAGTATGATTTTCAAAGGGTTAATTATCCATATATAATACATTTTGTGAGAAAAAAATTATTTTTCGCATTTCTGGCCCATTGGTCATCCGCTTCAACAAGTCATTCGAACTCCACTAATTACCGCACTTCGTAAAGTTTTCAATACGTATTGAAATATTAAACTAATCAATTGTGCGTAGTTTACTGCGTATGTTATGTGGTTTTGACAGAAACTAAAACCATACATTTAAATTTTTAATTTCGAATCTTTTTCTTAGAATTCGTGTCACTTCATTTTGTTAATTGCCTTTTTTTTTTTTTTTTTTGTGTGTTTCGTTAGTTTTTAATCGTACTTCAGATGAAACAGTTTAAAAAGTTTTCATTTCAAAAAGTAATGCAGAACAGCAATAATAATAGTTTCGAAAATGGTTCTAAATTTTCAATTCAACTTCTTTTTCCCGAAGAGAAAGATTTTCCTGTAGACGATTCCAGTGGGCAGAGTGCAGCTTACAAAATACAAAGGAATGCCGTTTGGCGTTTACTTTATCTTTATTCACAACGAACACGCCACAGGCATACGCATACAGTAACTTGAAGAGATGGGATTTTTATCTCTTGTAACGTACACTTCCGGAATATCTTTTAAATGTATTTCTATAGTATTTCTTTTTCCTTATTCCCCAAGATATTGTGATACTTCCTGTGTTTATTTTTACTTCTTAATACTCTTGGAAAGGATATCTTTTCATTTGACATATTTATGTGAGCTTAAATGGTTTTCCCGGAAGTTCATTTTTTCTTTTATGTATAACGTTGGTGAAAAGATATTTTTTTGTAACGGCTTTTTTAGTCGATTGGATGCTTCGTTGAAGTGTGGACTGAGTGCAGTGTTCGAATGGCGTGTTTCAGCCGTTATGTGTAAAACGTATGATGAGAGGTAGTTGTAACGGTGATGTCGCTACCATATTGTAAATAAATTTTACTTTAATTCTTTAAAAAAGGCTATTTCTTTTATCACGACGTTACAGCTACCTATTAATGGTGGCATGCACTGTGATCGTTCCCATTAAATTGAAGTCTTGGACATCCCGTCCTGATTTGAGAATAAACTGTGGACATCTCGTCCTGTGTTCAGCGAAAATTTGCGTGCGTCCTGCAGCAACGAAGAAGGCCATCCGGTCTGAAGTTTTTGGACATCCCGTCCTCGTGAGTGGAGTATTTGCGTGCGTCCTGCAGCAACGAAGGAGGCCATCCGGTCCGAAGTTTGTGGACATCCCGTCCTCGTGAGTGGAGTATTTGCGTGCGTCCGGCAGCAACGAAGGGGCCATCCGGTCCGAAGTTTGTGGACATCCCGTCCTCGTGAGTGGAGTATTTGCGTGCGTCCGGCAGCAACGAAGGGGGCCATCCGGTCCGAAGTTTGTGGACATCCCGTCCTCGCGAGTGGAGAATTTGCGTGCGTCCGGCAGCAACGAAGTGGGCCATCCGGTCCGAAGTTTTTGGACATCCCGTCCTCGTGAGTGGAGAATTTGCTTGCGTCCGGCAGCGGCGAAGTGGGCCATCCGGTCCGATGTTTTTGGATATCCCGTTCTGTTTCTGTGTATGAAACGTGGCCTGTTACTGCGTGTGTCCAGCAACGAAGCTTAGTCCGGTCAGTAGAATTAAGACATCCCGTCCTGTTCCTGTGTGTGAAACGCGTGTGTGTTCAGCATCGAAAGGGCCATCCGGTGCGAACTTTTTGGGCATCTCGTCCTGTCATCGTCAGCAAAGTCCAGTTCGAACTTTGGGTTCCTGCTCAAGGACTTCCTGTGTACCATCAAGCAACTATTCCAGATAAGTGGTTTCGGTTTTAAGTCTAAAGTTTTATGCACTATTATATTTAAAGTACAATTTTACTTCTGTTTTTGTGATAACTTCCATTTATCGTAACAGGTTTCGAAACAAAAAAATTTCTTAATTGCAAATTTTGCTTTTATAATAGAAATTAGTATTGTTTTGGAATTTATGTGAAATAGAAATTTAAGAGATTTTAATCGTCGTAGATGATTATTTATCTTAATTAATAATTTAAATTTGTTTTGTATTTGAAATGGTATTTTGATTAAAATTTTTTTTTAATTAATTTTCTTTTGAAGGTCTTTTGGGTTACAAAATTGGTTTTTGTACATTTATTTCTTTTCTATTGTTCTATTGTCTTTGAGTTATATTTCTTGTGGCTTGGCTATAAGGTAAGTCAGAATTCTGGACAGTTTCGGTTTCGAAAAGTTTTCATTTTGTACCTTACGTTATATTTGAGTCCAAAGGGGGAAACTGTTTAGAATTTAATCATGACTTATTTAGTTAAGGGAAAGAAAGAGGACTTGATCAAATTGGTGGAGGAGATGGATTTAGAAATCACCGTAGAAAAATCCATAAAACAATTAGTGAATCTTATTACTTCAAGTGAAGGATATGATGAGGAATTCACCAAAGCACTTTTTGGTAGAATTATAGAAACTCGAAAGACAAATGAAGCCCTTGAAGTGGAAGAAAAGCGGAGAATTGAAGAAGAAAAGCGGAGAATTGAAGACCTTGAAGAAAAGCGGAGAATTGAAGCCCTGGAAGAAAATCGGAGAATTGAAGCCCTTGAAGTGGAAGAAAAGCGGAGAATTGAAGACCTAGAAGTGAAAGAAAAGCAGAGAGAACGAGAGTATGAGTTGGAAAAATTGAGAATAGAAGCAACTAGACAAACCCAGCAAGGTGCAGTTGATAATTCTAGACCAACGAATCGAGACTTGACCAAGATCCTTCCGAAATACGACATGAAAGATGATATGAGTCTTAATTTAATCTTGTTCGAGCGACAGGCAACTTTACTGTCGTTGGGAAAAGAAATGTGGGTATCTCACCTACTAAGTTTGATCCCCCAAGAGATTGCTCATATTAGCCCGTGAACCAGCTGACCTAGCTACAAATTATGATCACATCAAAAATATTCTGTTAGAAAGGTTCAAACTAACACCAGAAAGATTTCGACAGTTATTTAGTTCACACCATAAAGCAGTTGATCGGAACTGGAGGGATTTCTATCATGAATTGTCTACTTATTTCGATGGATGGATTGCAGGTTGTCAGGTCCTTACTTTTGAAAAACTGAGAGATTTGATCATCACAGATCAGATGAAGAAAAAAACACCATCCGATTTCAAAGATATGTATCTCAGAGAATGGACAGAAATAAACTCCCCTACAGATTTGGTGGAACTGTTGGAGAAGTTTGAAGACGTTAGACGAACTGTGAAACCATACCCTGTCTTTGCGAAAGACAAGTTCGAGGGTCGAGTTCAAAATAAGTTTGAAAAGACCGATAATCCACCAAGGAGAAGTGATACCATGAATGGTAAAGGGGTTAAGATAGAACGAAGATTTTCCGAACAAGACCCAAATCCGGAATTCGACCGCAGGAGACAGATGCGGTGTTTTCATTGCAATCAGCCTGGTCATATCCGACCAAATTGTCCAAAGTTGAAGAAACCTTCGGAAACTGTAAATTACATTTCGGACAAAGAACCGGAGAAGTACCTGGAACCGTATATCATGAAAGGAAAAATAAACGGTCAGGATATAAATTTACTAAGAGATACCGGAGCGACCATTGACATTGTGTGTCGGAAATTGGTGAATTCAGCTGACATGACGGGTGAACATGTTTGGGTACAGCAACCTTTGGACTCCAGCTCAACTTGTTTACCTCTTGCCGAAGTTTTGGTAGAGTGTGAATTGGGAAAAACACTCACTAAAGCTGCTGTGATTCCAGATGAACTAGACCGCGGACGATATCTTTTAGGGAATCGGACTGCTGCCTTGTTAAAAAGGGAAGATTGTCAATCTGTGGATCAACTAAATGCAGTACTGACAAGGCATCAGAAAAAAGTGAAAGAAAGGGAAGAATCTCTCTCTCTCTCTCTCTCTCTCTCAATCTTTAATTAAAGAATCCGAAAACCCTATCCCAGCCGAAGAATTCATTACATTGGAAAAAAATGAAATGGAAGCAGGGGAAGTAAGTGACGAGTTCATTCATGTGGCAGAAGATCAAGATATCACTGAATTGTTAAAAGAGGACACTGAGCAGCTAATCAAGGCTCAAGGTGAAGATGAAGAGATGAGCTCTCAAGTAAAACAAATCCAAAATGGAAACCCTCCTAAAGATTTTGAACTGGAGAAGGGCCGACTTTTGGTAAAGATCAAGAAGGACAAGAGTGGTATCGAAAGGAAGCTCATCGTCGTGCCCATAGAGTATCGAGAAAAGATACTGAAATTGTGTCATGAAGGCACGTCAGGTCATCTTGGGACCACCAAGACCAAAGACAGAATGACCAAGTACTTTTTCTGGAAAAACTGTTACAAAGAAGCAGAGGACTTCGTGAAGGCTTGCGATTCCTGCCAGAGAGCTGGAAAGGCAAGGGACAAGAAAAAAGCGCCCATGACTCTTGTTCCAGTGATTACTGAAGTTTTTTCCCGTATTAATATTGACGCTGTAGGACCTTTGCCCGTGACGGACTCAGGCCAAAGATACCTGATTACGGCAATGTGTATGTCGTCGAAGTACCCAGATGCTGTGGCAGTTCCAAACATAACATCTAGATCCGTAATTAATGCTCTCCTTCAGATTTTTAGTCGAATGGGTTTTCCTAAGGAGATTCAACACGACCAGGGAACCTCGTTTATGAGCGAACTCACATCGGAATTTTTTGAACGTTTCGGCATCAAGGTGGTACTTAGCTCTGTGTATCATCCCCAGAGCAATCCGGTAGAAAGGTTTCATCGTACCCTGAAACGGATTTTGAGAGTTTTGTGTACCGAAGAAGGACCAGATTGGGTGAAGCATGTCCATGCGGTCTTGTTCGCCTTAAGGACAGTTACTCATGAATCCACCGGATTCAGTCCAGCTGAATTGGTTCATGGAAAAAACTTGCGGACTCCCGTCACTCTTCTGCATGAAAACTGGTTACAGCCGGAAGAAGGAAATTCTTCAGTTGTTGAATATATCATCAATCTTCTCAGAAGATTGGAAAAATGTCGCAGCCTAGCCATTGATAATATGGAGGAAGCTGCCAAGAAAAGAAAAAAATGGTACGACAAAAATACCGTGAAACGGGAATTCAATGTTGGAGATAAAGTACTGGTACTGGCACCCTCACCTGTAAATAAGTTAGCGGTTCAATGGCATGGTCCTGGGACCATTGAAAGCAAGATTTCGGAGACGAACTACTTTGTTGCCCTGCCTAACCGGAAAAATTCGTCACAAATCTACCATGTAAATCTTTTAAAACCTTATTACCAGAGGCCTGAATTCATAAATCTGGTCACTACTTGTGAGGATGAAGAATCAGAGTTGGAAGAAGAATTCCCGCCCGTGGAAAACAATCCCAATATTTTTTATCTCAAGGAGATATTGAGAAACAGTGAAGTGAAAGGAAGACTGGATGACGACCAGATTGACCAGCTCAGTTGTATTATATGTAAATATTCCAATTGTTTCTCAAACGTGCCTGGCCTCACAGATCGTATCCAGTTTGATATCGAACTTTCTGAAATAAAGCCCATCTGTGCGAAACCATATCGAATGTCGGTCCGACAATCTCAGATCTTGAATGCCGAAATTGAAAAGATGCTCCAAATGAAAATTATTGAAGTGGGTGAGAGTGATTTCACTTCGCCTATGATTTTAGTTGAGGTACCAGGGAAAGACCCAAGGCCTTGCATTGACTATCGGAAGCTGAATGAAATCACGAAAACTCAGTATTTTCCTATCCCTAACATCGAGGAAAGAGTGGAAGCCGTCTCCAATGCCAAATTCATCACTGTTCTGGATTTGTCAAAAGGTTACTGGCAAATTCCCATGACTAAAGGTGCTCAACGGTATGCCACTTTCGTGACCAGTTTCGGGTCGTTTCGACCATTAAGGATGCCGTTTGGACTGCAAAATGCTCCTTATTACTTCAGCAAAATGATGTCTGAGCTCTTGAGAGGGTGTGACATGTTCGCAGTACCATATCTGGATGACGTTGGCCATATTCTCCTTGGATTGGAGTTCTCACCTTAAACATCTAAATTGTATCTTGGAGATAATAAGTAAAGCGGGCCTTCGTCTGAAAAGTAGCAAATGCAAATTCGCCCAAGAGAAAGTGATGTATTTGGGACATTATGTGGGACAGGGGGAGAGGTCCCCTAATGAGTTGAAAATTCAGGCTATCCAAAAATTTTCTATTCCAACCACCAAGACAGACATTCGAGCATTCCTTGGATTAGCCGGGTATTACCGCCAATACATACCAAACTTTTCTGTTATTGTTGCTCCTTTGACCGAACTCCTGAAGGGAAAAGTCAAGAAGACCGAAATTCAGTGGACCAATGAATGCCAACGGTCTTTTCAAGAACTGAAGAGGAGGCTAACTCAGAACCCTATTCTGTATGCTCCTAACTTTAATGCCCCGTTTTATGTTCAATGTGATGCCTCAGATTTAGGCATGGGTATAGTTTTATCCCAGAAGACAGAAAAGGGGGAGGAGCATCCTATTCTGTTCCTCAGCAAAAAGTTCTCAACAGCAGAGCGAAAATACGAAACTACAGAAAAAGAATGTGCCGCTATTGTGTTTGCTGTCAAGAAGCTACGATGCTACCTGGATGGACCTACCAAGTTCTTTATCCAAACTGATCATAATCCTCTAGTATGGTTAAAAAAGAACTCTGGGGTAAATCCACGTCTCATGAGATGGGCTCTTGCATTGCAGCCCTGGAACTATGAGGTAATCCATCGTCAGGGCAGAAAACACCAGAATGCTGACAGCCTTAGCCGACTGTTCTGAGTTACCAAAATGTCCTTTGAGTTTATTTTTATTGTTTTTTAGGTAACTTGGCAGTTGTATATATGTTTGTAAATATTTGTATAAAATTTTGTAGAATTTAGTTTTTTTTGAAAAGTTATGGTAACTTTTTACTGGGTAAAAAGTTATTCTAAGGGGGGAAGAGTTGTAACGTACACTTCCGGAATATCCTTTAAATGTATTTCTATAGTATTTCTTTTTCCTTATTCCCCAAGATATTGTGATACTTCCTGTGTTTATTTTTACTTCTTAATACTCTTGGAAAGGATATCTTTTCTTTTGACATATTTATGTGAGCTTAAATGGTTTTCCCGGAAGTTCATTTTTTCTTTTATGTGTATAACGTTGGTGAAAAGATATTTTTTTGTAACGGCTTTTTTAGTCGATTGGATGCTTCGTTGAAGTGTGGACTGAGTGCAGTGTTCGAATGGCGTGTTTCAGCCGTTATGTGTAAAACGTATGATGAGAGGTAGTTGTAACGGTGATGTCGCTACCATATTGTAAATAAATTTTACTTTAATTCTTTAAAAAAAGGCTATTTCTTTTATCACGACGTTACACTCTCCTAAGATCCGAACCCCTCACATAGTAGGGGTCTCTAGTCATTCCACCTCATTACAGACACCGAATATTGGAACTTCTGTGCGAACTGCGAGAGAGAAGAGTGAGCTATTGCCTACGGGGATGGATGTCCGCAGCTGTCTTGACAAAAGGCCGGATCGCAGTCTCCCATACGTAGACACTTTTCTAAGAAATCTTCTGTACCCCCATTGTGAAGATTCCAATGGTATATCCGGTCTACTGAGGGGCAGAACATGAAAAGACAGGACAAACTCTGAAACAATTTTTGAGTGGAAAAGAAATGAACAAACATCAATTTATTTAGAGTGGATGTGGGTCGTTTTTTGAACGACCTTTTTTCTACGGTAGTCGTATCTGGGATTTGGAGTATAGCTTCTTTATTATGGTTGGAGAGTTTTGCGTAGAAATTTAATAATTCACCTCCCCTCAGTCCCCTTTCCATAGAAATTTATGGATGGTATAAACATGGCCATCCTAACCTCAGGATTAGTTAGTAAAGTTTCAATCGCATATATTATTGGAAGCTGCTTTAGTTAACAGGTAGAGGCATCACAAACAACAATTAATGACGTTTTATAGTATTTTTTAAATAAACTAAACTTAATGGATGTGAGAATTCAAACAAATGTACAGAATATTTAAGCACTACTCAATGTGGAATAAAATCTCAAAACTAAACTTATTAATCAACGTCTGGAAAAATTACACAATTCTTTGTGAGTTTGCGTTAACAAGAACTGATGTAGTGTCGGCGAGTAATGAAGGAGCGTAACTGTATCGGAAATTGGAATAATCCGTTATCCACGCACGTCTTCTTGGTACTTGGTTCGAATCCCGGTCTAGGAAGAGATGTTTGTAATATTTCGGAAGAGTGTTGAAACACAAAGTGTGAACACATGAATTTTATTATTTCATAAACAAAATGGAGTTAGCTTTCTTATAAATTCTTCGTTGGAAAAAATGATAGTCCCAATGCCATATTTCGTGTAGTGTTTTTTTTTTCACACTTTCTCACGTTCTTTTGAAGAGAATGCACGATAACTATGACACACCTTACTGTTCTCTCATTTGAATGTCCCCCAACAGAAACAAACCAAAGGGAAAGCCTCTGAAGAAGCCTTTGGTTGGTTCGAGTTTCGAACTCCAAACCATTTGATTGCTAATCCGCTCCTCTAGCAAACAGGCTACCATGGCCCTTGGTGGGAGAATAAAATATTTATACATCTTTCAAATTAATTTGCGGTCATACTGATCCTGATTGATTTGCGGTCATACTTCCCTTCTTCTGGTGTTAATAGTAAAAAGTACCAACTCTTGCTCCATGATTAAATTTCCTTTTGATTTGAAAAATAAAACATATATGTAATGTTCGAATTCATCTAAAAATAGTTTGCAAATGTTTTTTGTTTATTTCTAATAGTACCTTCTTTTAGGGATATTTTGGAGTTATTGTTGTATGCTGTTTCAAATAAAGCTCTTTTTCAAAATTTAATTTGCCTATTACAAATGCACATACTTTCTACAAATGGTTTAACATGAATCTAATGATTAAAAAATATATTTTGAACAATATATATGTTAAATTAGTTCTTAGTAATACTAATTCAAATGAGAGAAATCAGAAATTTTTTACTTTCCATGCAATCCATTGCTTAGTCACAATTTTTCATGCATGGAGCTTACTTCTCTACTTCTCCACAAAGGAAATAAATATAGTTTTGATATTGATTGTTTTAAAATTTTTTTTTGGATTATTGACGCGTATATTTTCTATGAATCGCTAAACAAGACTCCAATAACTGAAGAATTCAACACTTCAATGGAAACCTCTCGAAACTCTAGTACTCCTCGCAATATGTCTTGGCGATACTTTCGAAATAATAGATACAACCTGTGCTTCATTTCTATTCCTCTCTTCAAATTTGTTTTAATTAAAATACTTTCCACTACGCCACATTAGGTATTCTGTGGGAAAATTGTGATAAGCCCCTTTAAACTTAAAGTTAATTGTAGAATATTTCCATTCACGTCTAAGAACTTTTCTTGCGGTTTGGTTGCTCTAATTTGCAGTTTTTCATAAAAACTCTAGTTATGTTCCTTAGTACTCGTACTCATGCACTTTTCATACAATACTGTAGTTAATTATTTCCAATTTTGTATAGTTGTCCTGTTATATTTCACGCGGGATCTGCACATGGTGAGTAAAGGTTAACAACTACGATGACACTCGTTTTTTTTAAAGAATAAATCCTCTAAGTAATCTGTAGTTGCAAACCGGTTATTTTAAAATAAAATAGGATGTCCTTAATAGAGTGTTAATCGCATTCAATGAATTGAATACATACTCAAATATAAATATATATATATATATATATATGTGTGTGTGTGTGTGTGTGTGTAAACATAACTAAATAACATCTTTGTACTACGCTAATTAAACACAAGAACTTAGCGCATAGGAATTGTAATCTACTTATATGATGCACAAAAGATGTTCTATTTTTAATTAAATACAGCAATAACATCAAATAAAAAAGGCATGCTATGTTTTCCAACGATTCTTATTTTCAAATCATATTAAATTTTATCATGAAAAAACGAATACTACACTGCTGAATAGCGAACAATCGCCTTTCACGAAGCAAATCCCTTGAGGATAGACGCATGCCTGGTAAAACCGCGAAACAGGCAAAACAGAAGTTATAGAAAACTACAATGTATAGCCACCAGCCAAAATCATAAAAGGGTATGAAAACTTTTTCTTGACCTTTCCGAGACCTTTTATAGCCCGTCGGGCAAAAAGGTTAGAAAAATCTTTGACAAATTTTTGTCTTTTCTGGATATCAAAGGTCAAAAAAGGTTTTATTTTTTCCCGACGGGATATAAAACGCCAAGCTTGACATGAAACTGGACACGAACCATCTGAGTCCCCAATCGCTTGACATGGGGGAAAACAAAAGTAGAGAATGCATCGGGGTTGGTGCACGTTAAATCTGTAGGTGTGAATTGAATGGGAAAGATACCGACCCATTTTGATGAAGCCAGTGGCGTCGAAATCAATTTCCGATCCAACCAATTATTCCTACAGACGGTGTTCAGATTCTGCGATTGAAATTGTTAACATAATGTTCTTCACACCAAGATTGACTGCTTTTTCATCAGCATTCCTTTTAGAAAACTAGAGTTTCACTGCATCCGTAACCCTTTGCAGCTCAGAGTACATGTCCCATGTGTTCTTTCAAACTATGGAGACTATGGAGTTCTTTCAAACATGTCACGAGGTGTTGTCCTCGGATCTTTCCTTTAAGGGACTGATCCTGGACCGTCGTCGAAAGCTCGTTGTGTTGCTCTAGTACGACGTTAACTAAAATTACCAAATTACCATCTTTCAAACTATGTGATGGTAATGGTAATTTTAGTTAACGTCGTAGTAGAGCAACACAAAGGGTTATTGACGACGGTCCGGGATCAATCCCTTAAGGGAAGGATCCGAGGACAACACCTCGTAATTTTGAACCACGGTCAGATGACGAAGCAACACCTGAACTGGCATCCCATTCTACAAACTTCCACACCAGCCCAAAGTGAGGACTTTCGGCCACGACAGATTTAAGGTGCACCAACCGCCTCTACACCATACGCTTACTAACATCCATGCCCGGACCCAGATTCGAACCAGGAACCTTCCGATCTAAAGGCCTTAGGAGACCTTAACCACTATACAGGTTGGTCGGCTCAAACTATGTGAAGATGTCTCATTGAGACAATTCAGATTTTATATTCAGGCTTAGAATGTCTATTGCTCACTTTCAAAACATTTCATAGCAAGGATGATGATTGGAGTGTATGGAGTCATTCACAACCCCTAGTGGGGACTGGTGTACGTTAAATCTGTAGAGACGTATGAATCCTATCAATCCGGCGAGGGTTTCACAATGGTGAACAGTCAAACACCTTCATAGGTTTGCGTTCTGTTCATGATGGTCACATGATTCATTTTTTTCTGGTGGAGTCCCACTGAAATCATTTCCAAGGCAGAATGACCTTTGAAGAAATGTTTAGTTTCACGCCAATCGTTTGACAAGAATCGCTTGACAGGAATATGGGACGTGTTGGATAGAGTCAACAATCGCTTGACATGGGGGGAAAACATATCTTGGGTGCACCTTAATACTGTCGTGACTGCTATCTCGAGAAAAACTCAGCTCTATCAGAATTTGTTCAAAGCGTTGACAGACAGGAATGGAAAAGATACCGGCCTCGAATTCGACACACTAAATAATCCGATGAAAGGGTCTGCGATTGAAAATGAAATTTCAATTGGCTCATTCGATCGACATCCTGAAATTTTTAACAAAACTTTTTCTCAAGCCTCAAGCAAACTGAGGCACCGCATGATACCAAAGTCTCTGAAAAGGTAGGCATGCCCTTTCCAAAGTCGACCATTTACGATTGGTCGGCCGAAAACATTCAACACAAAAAATTAGGATGGTATTTTTTAATTAACGTCACATTGGAGCAACACAACGGGCTATTGGTGACAGTCCGGTATCAACTCAGAAGGAAAGATAGGTTTGATGACAGCACCTTGTTATTTAGAACTACGGTCAGATGACGAGCATATACCTCAGCTGGCACCAGACTTTCTAAGTTTTCCACATTGTCATCTGACCGTGGTGCAGATTTACGTGGTGTTGTACTCCAATCTTTCCCGTCGGGATTGCTCCCGGACCGTCGTCCATAGCCTGCTGTGTTGCTCTAGTACGACGTTAATTAAAATTACCCCACCTTACTTTGTACAAGATGGTTTTTGTTGGATTCAAACTCGCAACCCTCAAAAATTAAGTGTACCAAATTTATTGTGAACTAGTTAAATTGTGATACAGATACTAAACGTTATTCCTATTTAGATCTCGGATCTTCCTTTACGGTATTGATCCTGGATCGTCGTCAATAGCCCGTTGTATTGTCGCAGTTCGACTTTACTTTAAATATGTAACTACTTACCTATTTGGATTACGAATTGTTTTTATCTCCCTCTAGTAGTAAGACAAATAAAACGAGGGTTAATGCAAAGCCTATGTTTCCCACAGGATTCTAAAGAATGAATGTATCAAATTTGATCCGACATCGTAAAAATACTCAATATTATTAATATGGGGATTTCGAATTGTTTTTAGACTCTCTGCACGCCCAAGAGAAATATAATGGGCGTTATTATGTAGCCTATGTAACTCGCAGGGTTCTAAAGAGCAAGTATAGCAAATTTGGTGTGGATTGGTCAAACGGTGTAGATTTGTATAGAGAACAGAGAACTGGTTTATATATATAATAGTTTTATAATATGGATTATAGAGACAATTAAGAAATGGTTTTAGATTATTAAAAAGTTATCGATATTTTATTATTTGTAACTTGATTCAAGGTAAATTTATGGGTTCAGGTTTAATACATTTTAATTTCCTGATTTTGCATAACTTTTATTTTCGACTTCGAGGTTATGCATTGCATTTTTATTTAATTTTTTATTAATTATTTTGTTCAGTCTCATTTTAGAGAGTATCTGATCAGGACCCCATTGTCTCTCCTAGGTCAAGAATAGGTGCTTTTTATGTAGATTAGATAACTTATTTTTATGATTAAGGCAAATATTTAAATTATTAAAAAATATTGTTATCTCAAGGTCACCTGAAAATAAAGATATTTATTAATTTATACTATGTAAATATACACTGGAAATCGAATTGAGTTGAATTTATACACTGGACATTTCATCTCGAAATTTGTGAAAATAATTCGAATAAATTTAAAACGTCATAAAAAGTTAATTATCCTCGCTTAGTCCATTTTTCAATCAATGGAGGTTTGACCATTTCAGTCTGAAAATTGACTGTCTCTGTAATTAGTTATATTTATGGTAATTTGGTAATTTTTGTTAACGTCGTACTAGAGCAACTCAA
The DNA here is from genome assembly GCA_947359465.1 of Metellina segmentata. Classification (NCBI taxonomy): domain Eukaryota; kingdom Metazoa; phylum Arthropoda; class Arachnida; order Araneae; family Tetragnathidae; genus Metellina; species Metellina segmentata. The sequence continues at coordinate 40,450,605 of OX375882.1, forward strand.
CGGGCTCGGTTATACTTATGGAAAATGTGCATGAAATATTAAAACCACAACTTTTGATACATTAAATTTACCTACTTTATGCTAAATTTACCTATGTCTAAACTCAAAACTTATGAATAATTATAATTAATAACGTTTGAAATATGTGTTATATGACCAGATAACGCTAATGTTATGCAAAATTTGAGAAACACGACATTTAAAATTGTCAGTACTAATTCATCAATTCTAAATTGTAACATATATGTTTTAAGCACCCAACTGTTGGTTTCGAAAGAGACCAATAGATGGCGCCTGGGAGGTTCCTCCTCCAATGCGCAGTTAAGTTGCGCAGATGTATTTTTCAAGGGAGCCCCGGATGTACGAAAAGTGAAGTGTGATGTGACGCTTGGATGTGAAAAAGACGCGATCCGACTCAGTCGCGGCCTTCATGTATATAGAGTCAATGATTGCTGTTAATAAATCGCAGTAATTACGACCAGGCAGTCCTGTCGGTTTATTAAATCCACCACCCACACACATATTCGTAAGTTGCCCGGCGCTCGAGTTGAATAATGCTGGAAAAGGTTCCTTCAGCCCAGCCGAGCACTTACATTGGCGCCCAACCAGTGGCCGGATTGATGAATTGACTGAAATGGTGCCTGGAAATCGCTGGTAGTGTTCCGCAGAAGCAACACTTTACAGTCTGGAGATCGCGGCAAATCGGGAAAAGCGTTCGCTTGGATTTGCCTACACGTGGAATTGACGGGAAGCGGTCGCTTGGAGTCGTCGCACGTGGAAAGAGAGCCATTCTACAGGAAAGTGATAATCCGGAACATCGTCTTTCTTGGACCCAGATAAGAAATTTGATTGATTTTTCAAGTTGTCTAACTTTGTGAATTTAGTGTGATTCAAGTTTCGATTTAACTTTAACTTGTATAACTTTGTAAAATTATTGTGTTTCAAGTTTCGATTTAACTTCAACTTGAAAATTTATCGATTTAGAGTGATTCAAGTTTCGATTTAACTTCAGCTTGAAGAAATTTATCGATTTAGTGTGATTCAAGTTTTGATTTAACTTCAACTTGCATAAATTGGTAATTAGAAGTGCTGCATCGCATATGAATCGGAATTGGTTTTGAATTATATGAGTTAAAATTGCTTCATGATATATGAGAGACTAGGAAGTAAGATTTATAGTGTTAATATTTTTTGTGTTCTCTCTTTAATTAGAAATGCTGCATCGCATAGGAATCTCAATTATTGTGTTTCAAGTTTCGATTTAACTTCAGCTTGAAAAACTTTATCGATTTAGTGTGATTCAAGTTTCGATTTAACTTCAGCTTGAAAATTTATCGATTTAGTGTGATTCAAGTTTCGATTTAACTTCAACTTGCATAAATTGGTAGTTAGAAATGCTGCATCGCATATGAATCGGAATTCGTTTTGAATTATTTGAGTTAAAATTGCTTCATGATATATGAGAGACTAGGGAGTAAGATTTATAGGGTTAATATTTTTGTGTTCTCTCTTTAATTAGAAATGCTGCATCGCATATGAATCTCAATTATTTTGAATTATATGAGTTATAATGGTTACATGATATATGAGGCTAAGGTATAAGATTTAGTGCATATGTATTGTGTGTTCTATCTTTTTAGGGTATAAGATTTAGTGCTAGTATTGTGTGTTCTCTTTTAGAGTATAGGATTTATTGCATATATTTTTGTCGTTCATATATATTGTATGAAATCTAGTACTTTCATTTAGTCATTTAAAAATCTATTTTCAAAATTCATTGTAAGAGGAACCTCTAATTGGTTAAAAGCTGGTTTTGAAAACAGAAATGACATTTTTGGCTAAAGGTAGACGGGAGGATCTTAGGATCCTAGCAGAGGAACTAGGGGAGGTCTTAAGAGAAAATCTAAAAATCTTTGAGCTAAAGGATATTATTGTCAATTCAGAGCATTATGAAGAAACATTCGCAAAAGAACTCCTGAAAACAATCATAGAGAACAGAGAATCTGAAAGGGAAAGAACTTTTGAACTGGAGAAAGCCGAAAAGGAAAGAGTTTTTGAACTCGAAAAGATAAAGTTGCAACTTGAAGCTCAGTCTGTGAATTTGACCACAGAAACTGGGCTCAAAAGGGAAAGTGAAAACCCTAAATGGGAATTGAGAAAACTAATTCCTAGCTTCAACCCAAAAGATGACGATATGGGTCTCTTCCTTAACATTTTTGAAAGACAGTTAAAGTTCATAAAAGTACCAGAGGATCAGTGGGTGGCTTATCTGATAGGAGCCCTACCACCAGATGTAGCTAAACTGATTGCAAGAGAGCCAGAAGAGGAGTCTAGAGATTACAGATACATCAGGGAAATGCTTCTGAAACGTTACAAACTCAGTGCCGAAAAATTCAGGCAGTTGTTCTCTCAACATAAAAAGACACATGAGAGCACCTGGAGAGATTTTTACTTCGAGCTGAGGACTTATTTTGAGGGATGGCTATCTGAACTGCACATCCAGGATTTTGATCAACTCAAGGATCTAATAATATCTGACCAGATGAAGAGGAGAACCCCTCCAGAAGTTAAAGAACATTTCCTTGATGAGTGGGCCAACTGCACTTCCCCTAAGGAACTTGCAGAAAAACTAGAGTCGTTCGACAATTTGCGAAGTAATATGAAGAAGGACCCTAATCCTGATTTCAAGAAGAGAGTTTTCAATAAACATAAGGATGAAGTTTCCAGAATGGGAAATTCGAAGAACCATTTTTATCAGAAAAGGTTTGAAAGGCCGAGGCAAGAAACGAACCAAGAGGAGCGACCTGCTATAAGATGCTATGGATGTAATGAACCAGGTTATATAAAAGCCCGATGCCCAAAGTGTAATCCATCTGTGCAGAATAACCCGGCTCGAATTGGTTGCGTCCAACTACATTCTAGTACAGCTGAGTCATCTCCAGTTGCAGTGCTGAGAGTGAGCATCAATGGAATATGTGAAACAGCATGTGCTGACTCTGGAGCGAGTCACTCCATCGCTGGTGAAGCACTGTACTACCTCTTGCGAGAGCAGGGAGCGGAATTTATTTCTACTCATCTTAGCATATCCCTCGCGGATGGACACAAGTCGGAAATGACAGTTTACACCACCCTTGTGACCGTGGAGCTTGAAGGAAGATTCTTTTCAACCACTTTGATTGCATTACCCGAAGCCAAAGAAAACCGAACACTTTTGGGAACGGATTTTTTGAAGATATCTGGCGTAGTTCTAAATATAAAAGAAGGAGACTGGTTTTTCGGCGATAGTCCTCGCCACAAATACCCATTTGCAGAACAAATGAAATCTGTGTCATTTAAGAAATTCGGAAACGAGATTAAAATTAATTCGTGCTCACTTCGAGAGGTGGAAGGCCTTGCCCTTACGTCAACTCAGCGTGAAACGATGAACTGTCTCCTTAACGAGTATGAAAGGTCTTTTCATCCAGGGGGAGAGGCTACCCCTTTCATTGAACACCGGATAGACACTATGGACCATCCACCTGTTGCAGTACCTCCGTACAGAGTTTCCCCAGTAAAGAAAAGTATAATGAAAAACGAGATAGAGAGAATGTTGGAAGAAGGCATAATTGAGGACTGCGAGTCACCATATGCGGCTCCTGTGGTTCTGATCCCAAAACCAAATGGAACCTACAGATTTTGCGTTGATTATCGCAAACTGAATGCCATTACGAAGACTGATACCTATCCTCTTCCACTCATTGACGACTTGCTCCACGAAGCAAAGCATACATCCTACATGTCAACGATTGACTTGCGAGCGGGTTACCATCAAGTTAACGTGGCAGTTACAGACCGTGACAAGACTGCTTTCACCTGTCCATTTGGCACTTACCGTTTTATCAGGATGCCTTTCGGGCTGAAAAACGCACCAGCAACCTTCCAAAGACTCATTGATCGTTTCAGAGGGGATCTGAAAGACATGCACTTGCTGTCTTACCTTGACGACATAATTGTCTTGTCAGAGACCTTTGAAGAGCATCTCTCACACTTGAGAGCTGTATTTGAGCGACTCCTTCAATTTAAGTTGCATGCCAACCGGGAAAAATGCAACTTTGGATGCTCTAAGGTCAAGTACCTAGGTCATTGGATAACTCCATCCGGACTCCAGGCTGACCCTGAAAAGACTTCCGCTATCCAGTTAATGCCAAATCCTAGAAATGTGAAACAGGTCCAATCGTTTCTGCAAACTTGTTCTTGGTATCGCCGTTTCATCCCTAACTTTTCTGAAATTGCTAGACCCCTTAGTAATTTGACGAAGAAAAATGCCTCATGGAAATGGACAGAAGAAGAACAGAAGGCTTTCATCACCTTAAAAGAGTTGTTGATCACTCCCCCCATTCTCAAGCAAAGTGATCCATCAAAGCCCTTCATAATCCGAACGGATGCCAGTAGTTACGCCCTGGGTGCCGTCCTAATTCAAGGAGACCCTCCTGAAGAACATCCCGTAGAATATGCTAGCAGACTCCTTCTTCCTGCTGAACGAAATTATTCTACCACTGAGCGTGAGGCCCTAGCTGTTGTCTGGGCCCTGGGGAAGTTTCGCGGTTACACCGAGGGACAAAAGATCACCATAGCCTCTGACCATCAACCTCTGAGGTGGTTGATGAGCCTGAAATCTCCAACTGGGAGGTTAGCCAGATGGGCATTGCAGATCCAATCCCACAATCTGCAAATAGTATATATTCCAGGAAAGGCTAATGTTGTGGCTGACTTGTTGTCTCGTCCTTTGTGTGAACACACCGAAGATCATTGTGATATCTGTATGGTATCTGTTGACATTCCCACTAGAAGTTCCAGTGACATAAGAGAAGAACAATTTAAAGATGACGAGCTAAAGAAGATTATAGACTGTTTTGAAAGCGTAGAGAAAAGCGCAGATTTTGCAAATTGGACCGATAGAGGGTACCTCATGAATCAAGGTGTGCTCTATCGTTTTTCCCCCGACTCCGATTCGGAAGAAGCCCAGCTGGTCGTTCCTCTTCAGGAACGGAAGAGGGTATTAGAAGAATACCATTATGCTCCATCCGCAGGACACTATGGCGTTGAGGGCACATATCATCGGATTGCCCAGAGATACTTTTGGCCTGGTTTGCGTAAATCCATTGCTGAACACGTCAAAAGTTGCGTGGAATGTGCCCGTTTTAAAGCCTCGAACCAGAAGCCTTCTGGACTGCTCAGAACTCCCATATACAATCAGCGCTTTGAAACCTTAGCGATTGATCTGTTCGGACCTCTACCTGACTCAAAGGATGGAAACAAATGGATTTTTATAGTCGAAGACTGTTGCACCAAATGGGTTGAACTATTTGCATTACCCAATGCCACTGCCAAGGAATGCGCTGTAACTCTCATCGAAGAAGTTTTCCTAAGATATGGAATCCCCAGGCGTGTCATTAGCGACAACGGAACGCAATTCATTAGTGCTACAATGCAACAAGTCTGTTACATTCTTGGAATCAAACAGGAGTTGATACCTGTATATCACCCACAAGCTAACCCTGTGGAGCGAAAGAATCGGGACCTAAAGCCTCGTCTGGCTATTCTTGTGGGAAATGATCACACTGCATGGTCTGAGAAGTTGCCCATCATTCGTTTCGCCATGAACTCATCCAGATGTTCGACCACGGGCCAGACTGCAGCTTTTCTTCATTTTGGTCGAGAACTTAAAACCACAGACGATGTCCAACATGACCTTCGCTCTATTGTCTCAAATGATAATTTTGTACCCGAAATTACCCCTTATCTTCAGAAATTTGCCAACCTAAGCACGGAAGTACAGTTATCCATGGAGAAAAGACAAGACCAGAGAAAAGCCTGTGCGGATAAGGGAAGAAGTTCAGGACCGAGCTTTTCTCCGGGCGATTCTGTTTGGGTGACACTCCACCCTGTTAGTAATGCCAAAAAGAAACGAACAAGCAAGTTCATGCCTCGGAGGGACGGTCCCTATGTCATTCTCACTCAGCGATCACCTACTACTTATCAAATAGCCAATCCAGACTCTCCTGAAGTCTCAATGGGAGTTTATCACTCATCGGCTTTAAGACCTTGCCTTGATTCCGATGCTCGGCCTTTGACGCCCTTACGAAAGCGTGGGCGTCCAAAGCGAAAGCATGCTGGTTCCTTGCCGGGACGTCGGCGAAACCAGAGGGGGAGTATGTAACATATATGTTTTAAGCACCCAACTGTTGGTTTCGAAAGAGACCAATAGATGGCGCCTGGGAGGTTCCTCCTCCAATGCGCAGTTAAGTTGCGCAGATGTATTTTTCAAGGGAGCCCCGGATGTACGAAAAGTGAAGTGTGATGTGACGCTTGGATGTGAAAAAGACGCGATCCGACTCAGTCGCGGCCTTCATGTATATAGAGTCAATGATTGCTGTTAATAAATCGCAGTAATTACGACCAGGCAGTCCTGTCGGTTTATTAAATCCACCACCCACACACATATTCGTAAGTTGCCCGGCGCTCGAGTTGAATAATGCTGGAAAAGGTTCCTTCAGCCCAGCCGAGCACTTACAAAATGTAATTACAAAACGCGAATACACCAGTAAATGATTTTTCGACATATTCATTAATTTTATCTCAGTAAATAATGCATTTCCAAACATGTAAAGACAGTTTTAAATAGTTCAAATTCAATGCAATACAAAATAGTTTCGAAAACGATACACCCACTATGTTAGAATTTTAACGTTCAAACAGTTTTATTTGTCCAAAAAACACTTGATAAAATTTTTCTTTCTTATCAGTCAAAAATCTTGCGAGGGCTGGAAATATTCCCGTTTTCAAACCCGTAAAAAAATCTGCTGTCACTGCTTCTTGCAAAAAATTGGTTTTAGTGTTTTTCCCTTCATGTGAATTTATCTTTGAAATAAAAAAAAAGAAATTGCAAGTTTAAAACTAGAAAGTTTTTGGATACCTAACAATCAAAATTAAGCCAGTTTTGTCAGCATTTATTCGAAGCAAAGTGGGTTTTGTATTTTGCTTAATCAGGTGGGTTGTAGCATTTTGTCCACTCCATAATTTAAAAAAAATGGAGATCTGCACAGTTTCTCCTTTTCAACACTGTTGTAACTAGTTATTCTAAGTGTTAACGTGTTTTGTTATAACTGTAACTTTTTTTTTGTATTAGTTCTATCTTTTAAGTGGCTTGTGCTGTTTTTCGCTAGCTTTAATTATGATCTCTTTTTTGTTACGGTTCTTTCTTTTTTCAATAAAGTAACGTTAGATTATCTCTGCTAAATAACATCGTTCAAATAATTATTCAAATAGGTTATGGGCCATCAACTCGCTGGAACCTGTGCTAGTAAGTAGATCGATGAGTTTTTTAATAGAATAATAGATTCACTACATTTGGAAGCAATTGCTACCGCTATTAGGCTTAGCTATACCGCTAATGATAGACTGCTATTGCTTAGCCAAACTTGTGTCTAGTTCGACAGTATTTGTGATTATAATTAAGAACTCGTTTCACCTCAAGCAAACGATTCCAGAAAGAATGGATTTAACAAGACACGTTAAATTATTAACTGGAGAATCTGACTGGCCAATTTGGAAAAGAAAAATTAGAGACTTGCTAGATTACCATGAAGGAGCTCTAGAAGTGATTGATGGCAAGCTAGTCAAGCCAGAACCTTTGATCAGCTCAGAAAATGCAGATGCAATCAAGGATCACAAGCAACAGAGTGATTTCTACCGCAAGGCAAATAGTTATGCCAAGTCTATGATCGCAAGTACGGTTACTGATACAGTGTATCAGAAAATCATGGACAAAGAGACTGCATCTGAGGCTTGGGAAGCTCTAAAACAGCAGTTTGAAGCCACTTCAAAAGATCAGCTATTCAAAATTTGTACAGAATTTTTTGCTTTTAACTGGTCACTTTGCGATGATGTTTCCACACACATTGCTAAACTCAGGAGTCTGTGGAACGAGCTGAACAACGGTCTCAAAGATAGAGGTGAAAACAAGCTACCAAATCTAATGCTAGTGTGCAAAGTTTTAAATATTTTGCCAAGCAGCTTTGAGACGTTTAAGTCCAGTTGGATGTTGTTAGCCAAAAATGAGGACCGGACTTTCGATGAACTTACAAATCAACTGTGCATGTTTGAGAGGAATTTTGCAAAATCTGAAACGAGTGAAAGAACCATTCAGGAAGCTTTGCCAGCTACTAACCAAGACAGGCATAAGCAAGATGGCAAGGGTAGATTCCTGAAGCAATCAAGGAAAGGAGACGTCTGCAACTATTGCAACAAAAGAGGACACTGGGTGAAGGACTGCCGAAAGTGGATTTCCGATGGAAGACCGAGCAGGAAAAAACCAGTGAGTGGAAACACGGAGACTGCCAATGTGTCCCTGATGTCCATCTGTGGTGAAGTCTGTGCTGCTGAAATGGATTTAACGTCCTTCTGGGTTGATAACGGAGCAACTCGTCATATCACAAATTGTCCAGAGTATTTTGTAGAGTTTACTAGTTTCCATGGTCCTTGTGTGTGTGTGTGTGTGTTGCATTAAGGCTGCTGGAAAAGAAACCTTGGCTGCACTCGGAAAAGGCACTATTTGTGTAAAGACCACTATTAATGAGGAATGCCAAGAAATTCAACTACAAGATGTCTGGTATGTGCCCGAGATAAGCAGAAACTTATTTTCAGTGCTGGCTGCTCAAGATAGGAATGTCAATAGTGAATTCAGGTCATCCCCTACTGAGTGTTGGCTAATAGTCAATGGAGTAGCTGTACTATATGGAACACGAAGTGTAAATGGAACTCTCTTCAAGGTTGCTATTGAACCGATTGTGCCTGAGAAAGGAGCAGAAGTAAATGCAGTTGTGGAAGACAGCTCCTTGTTGCAGCTGTATCATGAAAGATGGGGACATCAAGATAAACGCCACATCAAAGATATATTGCAAAAAGAACTGGGAATCAGTGTTCGCCTAGATAACGAACCCTGTGAATCATGTGTTTATGGCAAAGCACATCGATTACCATTCGGAACCAGAAAGAAAGCTTCCCATCCTGGTGAACTGGTTTCAGCTGATGTGTGTGGACCCTTTGATTACTCATTTCAAAAGAAACGATTCTTGGTTGTATTCAAAGATAGTTATACCAAATTTCGCTATAATTTTGTAATTAAGGAAAAATCAGAAGTAAAGAATGTGCTTAAGCAAATGCTCGCTCATGCTAAAAACTTAGGGCATTCTGTTAAAGAATTTCTCAGTGACAATGGAGGTGAATTTGACAACAAAGAAGTTTGTGCCGTTTTATGCCAAGAAGGAATCACGCAAAGACTAACTGCACCTTACACGCCAGAGCAAAATGGCGCCAGTGAACGTGAGATGCGCACCATTGTAGAAATGGCAAGAACATTCAAATATTCAAATCCTGATGCCAATTATCCTGCTGCAATGTGGGCTGAACTCGTTACCTCTGCTGTATATATTTTGAACAGAACAGGCAAATCATCAGTGGAAGGTGCTAGCCCATATGAAATGTGGATGAAAAAGAAACCTCGCCTGAAACATTTGCGAGTGATGAGTTCCACTTGCTATGTTCATGTTCCTGTTCAAAAGAGGAGGAAAATGGACAAGAAAACTGTCAAGGGCTATCTTGTTGGATATGACGGTGATGAGCGTTACAGGATTTGGTTGAAAGGAGAGAACCGAGTGATTTTCTCAAGAGATGCAATTTTTCAAGAGAAATCTAGCAAATATCACCACATTGAACTGATGATAAAAGGACTTCCTGATGAGGGAAAGTCCGATGAGGAGAAATTGATTGGAAAACAAAAATCTCAAAGCGATTCTGAAGATGAATCAGAAGAAAATGAGCCAGGAAGGACAAGTGATGTCGAAGAAGACAATGGTAAGGAGCTCAAAAATTCAGGTGATAGACAGTTGCGAAACCGTTCTCTATTACACCAGCCTGCGCGTTTTGAGAACTACATTATGGAAGCCGAATCATTTGTTTATGAGACTGACAGTCCTGGAACATTTGAAGAGGCAGTTAATGGCAAAGAAAGTGTAAACTGGAAGAAAGCCATGGACAATGAATTGACTTCTCATAAAGAAAACCAAACATGGGAGCTGACTGATCTACCAGCAGGAAGCAAGGTTATACCATGCAGATGGGTCTACAAAATCAAGACAAATCCAGATGGCAGCATCAACAAATACAAAGCTAGGCTTGTCGTGAAAGGTTACAGTCAACTCCAAGGCATTGATTAAAGTGAAACTTACAATCCAGTAGCTAAGTTGGGAACAATACGTGCAATATTGAGCATTGCTGCTGAGGAGAAAATGTATTTGTCGCAGTTTGACGTATCAACAGCCTTTCTGTATGGAGAACTTGATGAAATCATCTACATGCAACAGCCAGAAGGCTATAAGGATGGAACAGGACGCGTTTGCAGGCTCAAGCGCAGCTTGTATGGTCTGAAACAGGCTCCACGTTGCTGGAACAAGTGTTTTGGCCAGTTTTTGCTGACACTTGGTTTTAAAGCAAGTGATGCTGACCCGTGTCTATATATTAGAGAAGAGAACGGTAATAAAGTACTCATAGTGTTATATGTTGACGATGGACTGGTTGCTGCAACTAACCAAGAGGACATGGATGCATTCCTTAAAGAATTAAAAGCTAGATTTAAGATGTGCATTGGAAAAGTTTCCTGCTTTCTGGGACTTTAAATTGAACGTCACAAAGATGGCTCTATTAAAATTAATCAGAAAGGATATGCCAGAAAAATCCTCCAGCGGTTTGGATTTGAAGGGTGCAAACCTGCACTAACTCCCATGCTGAAGGAATCTAAGTTCCTGAAACCTGAGGACACCAAAAGATCGGATTTCCCATATCGTCAGGCGGTTGGTGCCTTAATGTATCTGATGGTGGGAACAAGGCCAGATATAGCTTACAGTGTTGGGTTTCTATCCAGGTCACTAGAAAATCCATCTACAGAGGATATTGTGAGAGTAAAGAGAGTGTTCCGCTACATAGCAGGTACAACTAATCTGGCAATCACTTACCATGTAACTGGTACAAGTAGAGTGCTGGAATGCTACAGTGATGCAGATTTCGGTGGATGTTCTAATACAGGAAGATCAACATCTGGTTCAGTAATGGTAACGCCAGAGGTGCAATTTCTTGGCACAGTCAGAGACAATCTATTGTAGCCACTTCAACCACAGAGGCTGAAGTTGTGGCAGCATCTGAGGCAGTCAAAGAAGTCCTTTGGCTTACAAGACTGTATCAGGGAATAGTGAACCTAAAAGAAGTGCCCTCACTTCAAGTAGACAATCAAGCAGCTGTAAAGCTTGCCCACAATCCGGAATATCATCGAAGGACCAAACATATCGAAATCAAGCATTTCTTTATTCGTGAAAAAGTGATGGAAGGCAAGGTGCATGTTGAAAAAGTATCAACCGAAAGACAACTTGCTGATATTATGACCAAGCCATTAACCAAGCCTCGGTTATTGATCTTGTGTCAACAAATGGGACTTATGAACTAATCAATCAAAAACCCAATTAACAAGGGAAAGTGTTGTAACTAGTTATTCTAAGTCTTAACGTGTTTTGTTATAACTGTAACTTTTTTTTTGTATTAGTTCTATCTTTTAAGTGGCTCGTGCTGTTTTTCGCTAGCTTTAATTATGATCTCTTTTTTGTTACGGTACTTTCTTTTTTCATTAAAGTAACGTTAGATTATCTCTGCTAAATAACATCGTTCAAATAATTATTCAAATAAACACATGAACCCACACCATTCTACAAAAAAAAAATGATGTAACACCACCGCGATGCAAGGTTTATGGAAGACCCCGATGGCGTCCCCACTCCCCAACAATTCTTCGTATTTCGAAGGGGGGGAAAGACGGGAAAAATATGACTCACTAATGACTTCCTTGAGAAAACATCTCAAAGAAGCCAAAGCTAAAAAATGCGCCAAAGTATTGGCCAAAAAAGCGATAACTAAAGAAATGTAATAGTTGCAAATAGCGATAACTCACCAAAAAATTACCATGAACACACACTAATTACCCGCCTCGGGCGCTGCATTTCGCACCCGTTCGATAGATTACTTGCAAGCTTAAAGCAACCCCCTCCCCTTCCGCGGGGCCGACCAACCGGTATAGTGGTTAAGGTGTTAGCCTCTAGATCGGAAGGTTCCTGGTTCGAATCCGGGTTCGGGCATGGATGTTTGTAAGCGTATGGTGTAGAGGCGGCTGGTGCACCTTAAATCTGTCGTGGCCGAAAGTCCTCACGTTGGGTTGGCGTGGAAGTTTGGAGAGTGGGGTGCCAGCTCAGGAGTTGCTTCGGCATCTGACCGTGGTTCAAAATTACGAGGTGTTGTCCTCGGATCTTTCCCTTAAGGGACTGATCCCGGACCGTCGTTAATAGCCCGTTGTGTTGCTCTAGTACGACGTTAACTAAAATTACCAAATTACCCCCTCCGTGGGTGCGGCTACGGACCTGGCGCCTTCTTTTCATTTCATATTTAATGCCAAACTGTTCTTTCCGATCATAAAAGTTTGGCCGATCAACCGGCATAGTGGCTAAGGCGTTAGCCTCTAGATAGGAAGGTTCATGGTTCGAATCCAAACATGGATGTTTGTAAGCGTATGGTGTAGAGTTGGCTGGTGCACCTTAATTCTGTCGTGGCCGAAAGTCCTCACGTTGGGTGGTATGGTAGTTTTGAGAGTGGGGAAGCTGTTCAGAGGTTGCCTCGTCATCTGGCCATGGTACAAAATTACGTGGTGTTGTACTCGGATCTTTCTCAAAGAGGATTGATCCCGGACCGTCGTAAATTGTCTGTTGCGTTACTCTAGTACGACATTAATAAAAAATTACTTATTACCAATCTTCGAGATTGACCTGGTGTGGTCGACAATAGAGTGCCTATATAATAAGAGTGGCGACATACGGGAAACACTTTCTGATTGGCTTAGAGACCTTTTCTACCGCCCGAAGCGGTCTTTTCCCAGCTCCCGTAGACTTAACATGGGAACTTTTAGTGTGTTCGAGAAAAACGTGTGTATATTAAATTAAAAAGAAAATATAGCTTATTCGTGTTCCATTTCGTGTTCTAGAATGTTTATTTATAATTATTTTAGTGTTTTGTCAGTGTAAATGTGAAGACTTTTTAAGTAAATAGCTTTTTTTTGAACAACATGCTGTATCCCGCTACTTTGGCGATGTAAACATCGCGCCAAAGGCAGTTAGCAAGTTTTGAACTTTTGATAATGCGTTGTTTTTTTTAGCTGTTTCCTTATTATAGGTTTTCAATAACCTAAGCCTAATTGAATCATTAGAAAAGCAGAGAGTAAATTGTAGCAATGCTTTATATAAAAAGAATAAAATAAATGTTTATATAAAAGTGTTAATTTTGATGCAAACTTTCATCTTTATTTTGCTGCTAGATCTCGAAACAAAACCACCACATCAACATTTATCTGTAACTTTGTATATAAATGCGTACAAATGCTGTTAACTATTTTTTATCTTGAGATTATTCTTGTATGTTTAGGCCAATATTTGCTCATAATTTAGTTTCAATCTGTTAATTCTATTTTTCATATGAAAATGTGGTAGATTTTTTAACAAATGTGTACTGATGGTGTTGATTATTTTTGAAATTACATGTCTTTTGACTTGTATAAATGGATGAAACTTGAAACAAAAATCAAATTTAATTGGGTTAAAATTTTGTGTTATGCATTAAAAAGGTCAAATAAAAAATTTCAGTATCTTTTCTGGTTCGGTTAATGTAAGGAAAGGATTAATCACACTAAAAAAAAAAAAAAAACTACATGTGTTGAACAGTTGGTTGAAAGAAAGTTTTATTTTAAGGAACTATCCATTAATAGTAGGACATTTCAAATCTATTTTTTATTTAATGTTATAAAATTAATGCGTAACCTTCTATCACACAGCATGGAAAGAATTTAAAGAAAAAACTTGTGCCTGAGAGAGACAACACATCAGATCTTATTTTATTTAACACTGAAGTTATAAGCTTAACTTTATTCATTTTCTTGTTAATATTCACGAAAACAAGTTCAATAAGTCGTGAGCATAAAAATTACGGGACATAAACACTATCGCCAAAAGAAAGAGAGAGGAGGAAATGTGGGAAACCGATGGAAGAAAGATATTCGCCCAGCAACCGATTCTGGTAGAAAAATGGCTGCCGCGCATGTGCAGTGGGCCAAATTTGGTCCCTTGTCGCCACTCTTATTATATAGGCACTCTAGTCGACAAGTCTTACCGCAACTCATTCCCGTGGAACCATTTTTAAACTACGCATGCGCAAACTGTTTAAGTATATGGAAGGTGTGGCTTATCTGACGGGAGGGACTAGAACTAGATTTCAATTACTCTGATTTCGAAAGTATGTGAGTATAAAAGCATGAGCGGTTAATGTTTATATTTTTTTAGGTAAAGTTTTCTCTCTCTCTCTGAAGTGGGTAAGTACAGACAATACAGTAGTATTTTCTTTTCTGAGAACTTTTTAGGGTTAGATCAGCTAAAACTGAAATAAATATTTTAAACTGAAGAACAACGAGCGGATTTGTTTCTTATAATTGCGTATCAGCGAAAGTTATCTACAAGAGCAGTGTTGCAGTTGGCTTGTAGTGTTGCAGTTGGCTTGTAGTGTTACTTAAGTATTACGTTTCTGAATTACTTCTACTACTCTTATAAATGATAGAATTAGTCTTCTCTTACAAAGTTTCTTTTTGATTATTATAACGGTTGTTTCTTTCATTTCTTGTTTATTTCATGTTAAAAAGTATTTCAAAAATTTAAATGATTCTAAAATCTAGGAAATTCTCTAAAACTTATTCAAGTGCTTTATCATTTGTATGGTGCGTTTTTTCTTGCGTTTCAGTTGTTGTCATTATGAACTTTTGTGTTTCTCTAATTTCTTGTTTATTATAATTTATTTTAAAAATTAACTCTTCTAAAATTAAATGGATTCTAATATTTAGTATAGTTCTGTAAAACTTTTGAAATAGTTGCAAGTGGCCTATCCTGTGTATATTGTTTTCAAAATATTTCCCTCATAACCTCATAAAAATTTTAAGAGACCTCTCATTGCATACTTGCCAACTTTAAAAATTGCATCAGTGAAACTTTTGCACCCCTGAATGCCCCTTGCCATAAACACAACATTAATACATGAATTAATGTGTATTAGAAATATCCGTATGTCACAATAACTAGTATTATTTGTTTAAAAATGCATATGTAAAAATTCACATTTTTATCAACTGCAGAAACTTTGCAAAGCAGTAGTGTTTTAATACCAAACTGGATACATCCACTATAATCCGTAAAAGTTGGTAAGTATGTGCCAGGGAAGTGACATGTCGTATATCTCAAAAGACATCCTGTGTTAATTTCTACAGATGTTGGAACCTGCATCTTGATCCAGAGATCTTTCTGAGTGGTATTACAAGGTAGGGCAGAGTAAGATTTCTAGGTATCATTTTTGACCAGAAATTTACTTCCTCTCGCATGTTGTTCAGCTATGGATGTATTGTGTAAATACTCTAAAAGTATCCTCAAAAACATCTCGGGGAGCAGATCCTCCATTGTCAAGATCTATAATTCGTTTCAGACTTCACTCTGTGTATACTACCTATGGTTCCATCTGTCATACTTGCGAAAGCTCAATACAGTGCATCACCCCACATTTAGAATCTGTTATTGTGCCTTCAGGACCTCGCCAGTCAAAAATTTATACGTTGTTTGTCAAGAACCATCTTTAGCTTCTATGTGTCTTTTGTTGTCGCTTCGACTTAATTACTGTATATTGAGTAGTCCAACTCATCATTTCTAAACAACTTTTTAATTAGTTTATTGTCAGTCTTAATTTTGTCTAGTGTAGCTTGGCCATTTGTGGCTCTTGTACCATAACACACCATCGTTATCATTTTATCATCACTCGGCCGTTTACATTGACTCGGACAAATTATGCTAGCTGTGCCTTTGTGATCCTGTTTCGTTATTTATTCACTTCCATCTATCTATAGTTTCAGTTTTCACTGTATTACAGGGCATTCAAATATATTTTAAGTCTACTTTTGGCAATTTTACAAACAGGTTTTAGAAGTTTATTGGAATCCTTAAAATCAGATTGTTGTAAACATTTCCTGAAACTTGTTATTGGGATCCTTGGCGGGGTTTCGGAATCGACTTTTTCATTCATCCAATATCTAGTAATCCTTTGACAAATCAAACAAGTTTACAAGGTAAACAAAGATGAGAACTGCTGCTTAAGAGGATTAGGGTTCTTGGCGATACCTCTATAAAAAAAGCGCATCACGATTCCTACCCCATGGGTGATGTGGAAATGGAATTGTTCATTTCAGGACATGTTATAAGTTACAGAATACAATTGTGACGCTTGTGTGAACCATAATATTTGTCATAAGTTAAAACAGACTAGAGATAGTTCTAACTCAAATGACCATTTTCCGAATTAAAAAAATGGCATTAAGTGTTGAGGTACAAAATATGCTTTGTTTCATTGTCAAAAGAGAGTAACATTCAGATATTTCCCTCTAGCTTCTGCAGAAACAATCATTAACATTTAGACTACTACAAGTATGGCTAATTCTGTTTTTGCACAAACCTTCTTTTCTCTAATTTGATTTAACACGAGCGGGCCGAGCCAATTTCTAGTTTGCCTAGATTCTAAGAAATTTCTTTTATTTTGGTATGCATGAATAGATTGCATAACATCTAATGTGCATTTGGAAACGCATGCTTTGGTTTCCTAATGTGTACATCTATGTAACATTTTTATTGGATTTGGTGCACATCTTTATCATTGTTTCAGCCCATTAATATTTATTTTAGACCTCGAAGAAAAATGTCAGATTGTTTAAATAAAGAGGTTTACATGATCCTGTGTTGAAACTAAAATAATGAGACCAGAATGCGTTGCATGCTCTTTGACTTGCGATTTAAGAACAAACATTGCTAATCCATGCGAAATAGAAGTTGTTTGATCCTGTCTAAACAAAATCTTCGAGTGATATTCTAGATGTATACAAACATATGCACCATTTATTGTCAGAAAATGAACATCTTGTAAAACAGATTTTGTTCATGAAGAGTTTTTTCCATTTTGAATGCAATTTATTTTAATACATTTTTATTACATGTATTTTGTTGAAATAAAATAAGCTTAAAACTAATATTCTCAAGAATGTTTTAAAAATTATTTTTACCGATTTTTAGATCCTAATCAATCTTTCCTTCCATAGATACAATGTCTTTATTTACATGTATTCTTCAGGACTGTTACTCCTTACTTCTAGAACAGTTTGGTATAAGTGCTGTAGCTGAGCTTCACCTCAAAGCATTTATAATAATGGCTTTGAAATTGAATTACGATCCTGAAATGATAGTTTTATTACTTATTTAGTGACAGTTTATGTGGGACTTATTTCTAGCTACTCACTAAAAACACTAAAGTTTGTATACTTTGAAGTGCAAATGTAACAGCAATATTTTACTGTGTATTGCACTTGGGATGGGAGGCATAAAGCCAACATGCGAGAAAACTTGCTAATTCTACTTGGTAAGAAATGCATTCGAAGGTAAAAAAATTGACATTAATTGTGAATGGCAATTGTTTACATGTATAAACATGCTGCAATTTGCTTGTAACAAAAATGTTATTAAATTAGCTTCTACAAGTTACAATTTTCATTTAATAAATGTTACTTGAACTAACCATTTCAATTTTAGTATAAAAATTAAAAAAAAAACCCAGCTAAATATTATACAAAACTTTGGCTTTTTTTGTAAACAAGAAAATGTAAAAAAACTCTTAAAATATTACTTACAAAACAGTATGCCAGAGATATTTGTTTCTTTATAAATAACAAAAACAAGCTAAAATGTTAAAGTTACAGTTTGTTTCGTGCTAAAGGGAAAAGCAGATGAGATTTATAATAGGTAACATGTTTCAAGTAAACAAAACTAAAAATAGTAGATAGTCAATATTTACTTTATATTTCATGGTTTAAGAAAACTTATTTAAAAATAATATGGACAAAATTGAATTATAGCAGATAATGTAACGAGTTTCTTGGATAAAAAAAATCCTGGTGAATATGAGATATTCTGTAAAAATACAACCAAGTGGTGCAAAGAAAACTTTTATTTTCAACAAAATTCAAAGAAAGTTCATTCATATTACAATTTTTTTTTTTTTATACAGTTTCAATTCTAAAATTACCTATTATTCCAGAAATAATGTTAAACAACACATTGTAGCATCCATTTTAGTTGAAAGAACTGAATATTAATGCATTTAGATCAACAAAGCAGAAATTACATCTCGGTACACTTACACTATGGGCTGATAAAAAAGAAATAAACACTTAATTGAAGTAAAAAACGGAACATTATATTTAGAAATCTTAAAATGGCAACAATAAGCTATACAAAATGTGTCACAAATTTATTCGTTATGGAATGACCAAAAATCCAAATTAGTAACATGTTTTGTTCATGCTCATTGATTATACCTCTATGATCTATGATACCTCAATGTGATTCCATTACATCACCAGATATTCAATTGAAGATGTGTTTTATGCCAGCTAATTGGTAATGTGACCAACTGATAAATACTAATAGTTGCAGTTTTTAAATTATTGGGTGTAGAATAACTTCATGAAATATTAAAATAAATAGGATAATAGAAGAAATGTGTCATCTACATAACATTACTGACAATTGGAGCCACTTCCTGAAACGGATGCTTTACTCTTTTTGAACAAAAATGCAGTCAACTCTTGTCAGTCATCTGCAATTTAACTACTTGGATCTTTGAAGTAGTTTAGGTATGTGTATAGTATTCTTCAACTAATATAATGAACCCATAAAATGAAAGAATTTACTTAAGCAACCTTCTGCAACATTGACCCAAGCAAATGTGGCATGAATTTTGTAAACATATTTAAGTAACTTTGTGGCCCAAAACACATGCAACAAATCCAAAAATCAATACCTAATCTAAACAGTACAACTGATCAACTACATACACATAATTTAATTTATAAATGTATTGTTATCTACTTAGCATTTATAAGTACCAAATTTAATAAATGTCACCAAAAAGTATGTGTGCATGTTTCTGCCCTGATGCTAAACTTGCATGATTAATAGAAATGAAATATTGAATTGCTTATAACAGACCAGGTCTATTTTCAGAAACAAGCTAAACAAGAAAGGTGCAGCCACATACAAAATAATGTGGCAATTGCCTTAGATGGCTATTTGTTTTGCCAGCTGATGCTCATTGCAATCACTTTCGACAAAAAAATTCGAAATCAGTACCACCAATTATGGTCTGGCATTATAATATCTCTAACCAGCCCTTAAGCATCTCCACTCATTCTTACAAAATCAACTCAAATGAACACATTTCCATAGCCAGACTACTAGATTCTGAATTTTAAAAACAATCATTTGGGTAACTTCTGAAATAAGCAGAAATATAAAATATTCCATGTCCAATACTTTACAGCATTTCTTGATCCACAGCTTATTTTGTACTTATTGCAAGCCTTACTGGAAAACTCATCCACAGATTAATGAATTCAAAATTGGAGTATAGTCTAACTCTTGCCGGTTGTCAGTTGAGTCACATGGTCTTGAACAACTCATTAATTAAATTAGGACACTGGCAGCAATGTAAACAAACCATGTCTTTTGTTGATGTCTATAGCAAGGATCCTGGTGTTAAGTTTATGGTTCAGTGACAAAAGCGACAGCAATAACATGTCGGCAAAGGAAAACCATTCTTGCTTTACATATAGCAGCCTTTTCCTATCAATCTTTAAAATTTTTTTCACAAATCAACTGAATTAAGGTTTATTGATCTACAATATATTGACGTTTCACTATAGTGTACATCAGTGAACCTTGTACAGCTGTAAACCTTGTATATAGGACAATGTGTACATTGTCCTATATAAAATTACTAAATTCAGACATGATGCTCTATGTAGTGTATATATACTTTGTGCAGTTGGATTTTATAATCTATTACTTAGATGCTAGACTAACATAGGAAGGAAGAACTATTGCTAGTTAGTAATAGCTGCTACTGGAACAATTATCCAATTTAATTTTGAGGACTTTCTTTTTGTAGAAAAAGGATAATCTAGGCTAAAAAACAACATTCCCACTTTACAAATTTTTTAATTTTGATCCTTATATATTTTTTTTATTAAAAATAAAACAATAAGTATTTTGATTTGTACCACTATCTGTGTAGTTGAAATGAATGATGCAAAACTACACCACCATAAATAACCAATATCGATGATTACTTTAATTCAATCAAAGTTATATTAATGATGTAGTATGCATTTATTCCAACTTGTATTTTTGATCGAAAGAAATCGTGAACTAAGACATTACGCACAAGGAAAGTTTTACTCACACAAAAGGGAAGTACATCCAGGATTAAATAACAGGAATTTAACCTGTACTGTATGCCTACAGTTAAGTCAGTCAACACTACACTTAAGTCTTTGAGAGTGAAAAAATTTCCCAATTTCTAGCATTAACAAAAAAGTACAGTTGTATAACAATTCTGCTATCACTATGCAAACTGTGATGCTGTTTATAAATCAATACACTCTTAACAACAATGATGTTATCACATTAAAATAAAATAGAAAATTATTGGGTAGCCACAATTTAACAATTACATGCAGCAGATACCAAATGCCTGGAGGTCATATTAAATAGTAACTTACTCAGAAGTGAATAATTTCACATTATAGAGCAACTGAAATCCTCTGAAAACCACCCTTTAAATATCATTGTTTTCTCCGCGTAGGCTGATTAGATATGCGTGTACATAAAGTGCTAGACCCCATTATGGGTGGAGTGTAGTTCACGGTAAGTCGTTTGTCGCCAACTAATTTTTGTAGCCAAATCAAGATGGCGGCCGAATTCCGTAACAGCAGATAGGGTTGCCATAACAAAAACGGTAGATGTGAAGAAAATAAGCAAAAGGTGAAGGTTACCATATTTGGCGACAAATCGCCTTCTTACCGTGAACGACCACTCCACCCCATTATGATTTGTAGAAAACGTTCTACCATAAGAGCTGAGATTCCACATAATGCAAAAAATTTATAACTGCATTTGCGGACAACACATTTAATTCAAATAAAATTTCTAGGTACAGCTACACTCTACGTTTATGAGCGGTGGCAACAAACTTTGAGATTTTTTTTGGCGCTCTTCTAGTAATGAGTCACGGTAGATTGAGGCAACCCATCTGTCTTTACGGTTGAAGGAAAAATAGTTTGAAATAATTCTTTCCTTGGCGACTTTAGAAGTGCGCCAAAATAATTGCCAAGGCCGTTGCCACCGCTCATAAACGTAGACTGTAGCTGTACCAATTTCTAATTAATTAAGATAGGTCCCAACTGTTCACTTCAAATTATCTTTTTAACAAGTATCTAATTGTCATAGTTTCCTTCTCACCACATAAAAAAATCTATCTGTATCTGCTTCTCTTCTATTCCAGGATCTGGTATTTTTCCGTTCTAAATCGGAAAAAACTTTTAGCCCCTAGTCCTAACAAAATAAAACACAGAAATTCCCCCCCCCCCCAATGTTTTACACTCATACTCTCGAAACCAGGGTGAACCTCTACTCGCTCATGTCAGATAAGCCACACCTTGCATATATTTAACAGTTCGCGCATGCGCAGTTTAAAAATGGTTCTACGGGATAGAGTTGCGGTAAGACTCTTGTGTACGGTCGCCATTAGCCCGGAGTGTTGTTTCAGTTGGACGTTTATTAAATACCTACACGGCTACTTTGAGAAAATCACGAAAGCGACACCTACAGTTAGTAGTTGTTAAGAACTTTTCTTTTGAATATTGGCTTGTCTAGTGTCTACGTTACTTTTCAAACTTCGTTCACATCACATCATCACAATAATGGCGGTCGTCACAAACGTGTGAATTTCAGAAAGGTCCTCGTGTTTTAAAGCCGATTATGGCAGAAGATTTAGTAATCGATGATGCTGATTATTGCAAAGCAAACGGAAATGATAGTTTTCATTTTGAAAATGGGATAGATGAACCTAATTTTAGTGATCCTGAAGACTTTGTAGACGATATATCTGATGAAGGTAAGTGAGCATTTCGTGATTACCCTAAATTTGACTTTAGCGTGTGAAAGTGAAATTGTTTGCAATTTTGTATTGCATACGATCTGTGTACATTTTAATGTTTTCTCTGGTACTTTATTCGCTTTTTGTTCTATACAAAATGATCGTGATCAGCATATGTTAGATCACTGTCCTATGTAATATGGCTATGCTATGTTAATGCTTAAATTCTGATGTTTCTTATTCTGTATTTGACGAATATTTTAGGGAAGAAAATGACTTTCTTACAAGATTTTTTTCCTTTTGTTTGTCTCATGTCCAACATAATTTACCCTTTTCTTAAATTTAATTAGGTTCTATATTAAATATGTGCAGCTAACTGAGAGGATTCGTAGAAAAAGTTGTAAAAATTCCAATTTTTGAACCAGTTGAAAACTTAAATGGCATAAATGAGATTACACATCTCTAAGATGTCACCAAAAACTGATTTTCAATTTAATTTAGCACATAATGCCTTTTAACCTATTTCTAAATATTTAGGTCTCTGTTTATGCAAAGCATGTAGAAATACACCTAACAGCTTAAATATGTGCAGCTAACTGAGAGGATTCGTAGAAAAAGTTGTAAAAATTCCAATTTTTGAACCAGTTGAAAACTTAAATGGCATAAATGAGATTACACATCTCTAAGATGTCACCAAAAACTGATTTTCAATTTAATTTAGCACATAATGCCTTTTAACCTATTTCTAAATATTTAGGTCTCTGTTTATGCAAAGCATGTAGAAATACACCTAACAGCTTATGGACAGTATGGAACAAATACTATTAAAATTAAAAACTTCATTATATCTTTGGCACCCAGTACTGGTGCAGATGTCTTCATCTGCTCCATGGTGAGCGGTACGGCTAAGCCTGAATTTATATTAATTAAACATGGAAAATAAAAATAATAATCATTCTCCTTCAGTGGAGTACCAAATAAATTAAATTGATTGCAGCAACGGATTCTTTGTTATAAGATAAGTAGAAGGAACTATGAAGAATGTTTCAGCAATTCTAATTCACAAGACAATTCTAGGAATGGTTGAAGATGTCAAAACAATAAAGAAATGTAACAACAGTGATATATTATTGGAAATTACGGTGGAGTGGTCGCAAACGGGACTGTAGCGCCAAGGCGTTTGTTTTGGTCGCCAAACCAAGATTGCGGAGATCGCCATAACAAGATGGCGCGGTGTCCATGTAGCAAAATTCACACTGTGAACCTTTGCATAAATGGATTTGATAGTAATTTTTTGCGAAATGGTATAGAAAAATGAAACTTACCCTCATTTTGTCGCCACATTTAAAGCGCTAGAAAATTCGATGCACGAAAGAATATTCGTATTTTAACGGAGGAAGATGCCCGGATAATCTCTCTCAACGACCTCAATGTCACCGTGTTTTAGCGGCAGCAAGTACATCTGCAAATTTGCTACTGCCTACATTAGTTGCGGGAAGAGTACCAAACTCCTTGAATATACCATCCTTTCGGCAATATGCTGCACATTCCGCTGGTGATCCACGAACAGCTTCAAAATGCGAATCATTGTCAAGCTTCTTGATCTCGGATATTCTACGCCGTTGTTTAAAATAAATATAGCCCTGACAATGGACGCGTTTAGTCTTCGGACAGATCTCCCTACTGAAGCAAATATATTCATGGCAATCCGAGTTAGCGAACGGCTCATTCTCAACTTGAAAAAAAGTAAACACCAACCTTTACACAAAAAAAAAACCACGGTAATTAACTGGTAATTTTTAGTTAACGTCGTACTAGAGTAACACAACAGGATTAAGAAGAAAAAAAAAACGGAGTAGTTCAACAAGAAAAAAATGCACGAGGAACGATAAAACACAGACCACGGTGAAACGATAAAAAACAAAGTGGCGGATTAAGCGTCGTTATCTCTTATCGTTAAATGAGAAAAAAAAAATCTAAACCAATCAGAGCACGTTTAATTTCACTTCAAAACACGGTTTAATTCCAATCAGATAACGTCTTTAAAATCCTAATCTTCTTAATAGGGTTGCCATAAAAAAACCTAAAGGGAAGGTTACCACTTTGGCGAGAAAAAAGGACTGTCCCGTTTGCGACCACTCCACCGAAATTACATCTCAAACAAATCCAATCCATCAAAAATCTGAAAAAAAATAGATGAATATGAGGTCACCGTTTCATCTCGTCTAAATCACTCTCGAGGCGTCATTCTCAGAATCGGATTTGCAATTTGACACTGAGAAAGATATTTTAGAGTCACTTGAAAACCAACACATTTGCCAAATCTGAAGGATAACATTTCGTTGTGACGCTCAAATCGGTTATCGTTTACTGTACGGTCCAGATTGGCGACTTTTTTAAAAAAGTCGCCAAATTTGCGATGGAGTCGATGACGTACATATCCAAGATGGCGTCATCAACAACATGCAGAGAGGAGCATGATAAAAAAAATTATCCATCCAATATTGTTATTGGTTTGAGCAAAATCCACACTGTGAACCTTTGCATATATGGATATTAAAATTAAAAAAGCACAAATAAACAGTTAAATGTAAGTAAACAAACTTACCCCTTTGCTCCCGCTCGCTCCGTATTTCTCCGCGGTTTCGGTTCTTTATTGCGCCGTTGCCGCCTTTCGGCGCATCGCAAGTTAACGGCGGGTATACACGAATTATGGCATCTATGAATGCGAGGAATAAATTTTTTTAATGAGCATGTTTTTTTCGCCAGACGTATTCTGCCAGGTAATAGTCCAAGCCGTCTTTTGTGCGGCTTGAACTCATACCTCGCTTAACGGCGGCCCACGTACCTTCGATTTTATTGGTGTGGGCACCTGTAACCGGATTTTTGAATTCCAGCCTATGGTTAACTTTCAGGTGTCCGAAGCCTTCCTCTTCCAGGCAATCGTACGCCCTCCAGCAGTACCGTGGTATCCGGTAGAATAAATTCATGTATCACACTCAACAAACTGTCAGACGACCTATCAGGCACCACTTGCATAAAACATTTGCCCGATCTCCTCTCAATTCCACCAAACACCCATTTGCCATCCACACGTTTACCACGATTAAATTTCCTTTTACCAAACTTGCTCTCATCAATCTCTACAAGCACTCCCATACCCCCGATTTTCACACTATTATTCATAATTTCAGTCACGCAAACCTCTCTACAAAAACTCTTCCAATCACACACAGTCTTCGAAGAACATTCACCTTCATGCATACTAAATTTACTCGTTTGCTTCCACACCCAATTATATACCAGAATTAAAACCTCATTCATCGACAATCTGCTCAAATCAAACCACGAACCCTTTCTCACGCTTCTTTTAATATCATGTGCACTCCCTTTCACACTAGATCTACACCTCCACTCAAAACCATCACTCACATCTTTCCTTTCACACAATTTCATGTCATTCCCACACACCGGACATTCATACCTATTACTTATTAATCCCGCTTTCTTACAAAAATCAAACGTCTTTCGCCCATCATCCAATCCATACAAAAACCTCAAATTCACAATATCATCATAATTCAAACCATCAACATTCATTCTCTTATTTACTTCAGACATTTCCTTACTTACCTCAGGCATACTTACATTTTCAGACATAATAAAGTATTGATGGTGTAAATCCCACAGCAGTAAAATAAAAAGTAAATGAAACGTCGAAAAGCGATTGGAAAAAACCGTTGAAAAGCAATGGCAGAAACTCACAGAGCAATCAAAAAAAGCACCTAACGCAGGGAGAAGACGCAAAGGAATGTAAAAACAACGGTCGAAAAGTAGTGGGTGGAATTTGAAAAAACCGGGGTTAAGGAACTGTGGGAGTGGGTGGTAAAAAAAAAAGAAAAAGAAGAAGTAACGGGGTTGAGGGACGGGGTTAGGGTTGCCTTGAATAAAAGTGTGCCAAAAGAAAGCCAAGATCCATAACATTTGGTTATATTCGTCCATTTGGCGAAGAAACGTGAAATAGGGAAAAAAATCACTATTTTTGAAAGTAGGGTTGCCAAAAAAGTAATTTGGCGAGTTGGGGTTACCAGATTTGGCGAGAAATCAACCTGGACCGTACAGTAAAGGTCACCCCTCAAATCTTCCCAACAAAACATATACTTAACTTTCAAGGTACCTGTTCTGCCTAAATTTGTTAATATTACTTACCTTAGATGCCTTGTCAACCCATACATACCAACCTCTTATGTTGCTTTAAATGCCAGCAATTTGGATATTCCATGCAAAGTTTGCAGCAGTAAAGAAACATGCAAATCTACACCAGTGTGTTAATTGCAAGGGTGATCATCTATCCTATTCACGCACATGTCCTCGTTAGATTGAGGAAAAAGAAATTAAAACCATTAAGATTTCTCAAAATCTTTCTTTTATCGAAGCCCAAAAGCAGGCATTTCTTTCTCGACAGCATTAAAAAAAGGTTTCAAAAATCTTTGGCTATACAAACAGCCCTCTAACTTTTGGTCAACTTATTTACATGCAACCTCCGAAAACCATTAACCAAACATCTGATCAATCACCTACTGAAAAAACAATAGACAATACTAAACCAATGAATAATTCAATCCCTTCTAGTTCCAAAATACCTAAGGTGAATGATCTACTAAAATTTTTAAGAGGAATGAAAGATTCCAGAAAGACAGAATCATCGGATCAAAAGTATAAAGAATCTGATCCAAAAACTTATCTTTAGGAGGCAAGAAAGAAAGATCTTAAAAAATTTTAGATAACTTTCTTGGCAAAAATGGTTATTTTCAGCTGTAGATGCAGTTACAACCCACATTCAAAAAGCTGCATAAGTTGCAATTCCCAAAATATTGATATACATTTTTAGAACCAAAATACTTTTAAATTCCTCACGTTCTTATTTCTAATTTACTTCTATTTGACTAGATAGATTATAAAATATTTTATTGATTTTACGTGGTCGGACTTCATCTTGTGTCTGCTGCGGCTTGTCCACTATTGGACCTGGCACCATGAAACCCAAAAGAACCAACCATTGTATTTTTGAAACAACTCTTGAGATGTTTGGATTTTTATTGTTCTCTTTAAAACTTTACATTGAGTATCTCTCATTTCAATAAAAACTATTTAACACTACACTGTAACCCAGTTAATAGTAGAGTCCTCTAATGTTACCAAATTGATGTTATTAGAAATCCAAATTTCGCCATTTCATACCTTTTCTTCTCAATCAGCACTAGGGATTTTAATGAATGCTGAACCTTGATATGTCTGAATTTCAGCAAAGCTTTTTGAATTTTTGTGAGATGCAGTGACTGACTGAGTGATTTGCCTTTTTTTGGAATTGCTAAAATCACACCTTTCAGTCAAGCATTACTGTTTCTCAGTAAAATCCCAACTCTGTTTTTGCTGTGGTGTGATTTCAATTTTGTGTTGCAGATGGCATATGACAAGTTACAGTGAACAAAAGTTTTCACATACACTTACTACTTGAAATAACAGACTATTATTTGCAGTAAAAAATGGAGAAATAATTGCTTATAAAGTTTTATAGCACTTCAACAAAAAATATTGATATAATTTGATGCAAAATTCACAATAACACAAAAATTTGGCAAACAAAAAACATTAATTAAAAATATTTCATTAAATGTTCACTCCTATTCTTCAGTATTTAGTGATCAGTTGTACCTCATTTTCCTTTAAGCAGGGCACAGCATATCCTAAGTCGCCATAGTGACTAAAAAATTTAGTCTGGCGCCTAAATTTTCTGTTTCTGTGAAAATCTTTTATTTTTCATTAAAATAAAATTTATTTTTTAGGCCAAAAAAGGTTAAAAATGGAGCAAAATGTCTAATGTAGATGTAAAAATGTTATTTTTTACTGCCTCAGTTACACTATAAATAGTATATTATTTACTGTGCGTGTCATAAGTTCTGCGATTTATTCAGTGTTCGAGTGATAATAGGACACACATTCCCTCTCCTCCTTGGGGAAAGCATTGTGATGCCCAATTTCAACCATTTCAATAAGTGCTGGAGACTGGTATGTAAGGTTGCTGTGACATATGGTAAAGGCACCATTCTTTACAGATTGTTACAGTGTTTGGGATCATTGTCGTGTTGAAGATAAATGTTCTTCCATGGGAGACAGTTTCGTAGTATTAGCAAGGACTTCAACATATCCAAGTGCACATACGTATCTATCTGTGTCTAAATTCCTCACACTGGAAAAACTCGTGCAACCCACCTCCATTACTCTACTTTCACTGTGTATTTCAGTTCTACGTTATATTTTATTTGCATTTACTGTTTTGGTGTTCCCTACACCATAACTTGTCCATCAGAACTGTTGAGAAAAAATTAGGATTCATCACAAAAAGAGTAAAATCCCAGGAAGTTCTGGGCTTGCATGCTTTTTTATAAACTTAAATACGCCTTTTACTTTTAAGTTTGCTAATGAATGGCTTCTTACATACTGTTTGTTCATTTTAGCTAGCTTTTTTTTATCTGTCTGAGGTGATGCTTTAAGATTGAAATTAGTTTTCAGTAGTGTATGCCGATTTAAATCATTGATTTGAATCAAAATTTTAAATTTTCTTTTCTTTCCTGTATTATGTTTAATAATATTGAAAATGAAATAACTATGAACAAGTTGCATGTTATTTTATTCAAATTAGTTACAAAATTCGATCAAACTTAATTCAACCCCAAAAATAATACTGAAATCATCCTTCCCTTGAAGACGTTAAATAACCTTTTCATAATTGCCAGATAATTATGTTTTCCTCTTGGGCCAACAGGTGTCACTTGCAAGCCTGTTCATCAGTGTAGGTTTTGTTTTAAATGTAACTATAAATAATATATATAAATATATTATGTATAATGTCAAGTAACTATAAATCAATGGTCAATTTCGAACTATTTTTCTCCATATGAATGGTGAAAATGCTCAAAATATATTCACTTGTTATTAATATCATGACAACTTGTATTTGCCGACCAACCGGTATAGTGGTTAAGGTGTTAGCCTCTAGATCGGAAGGTTCCTGATTCGAATCCGGGTCCGGGCATGGATGTTTGTAAACGTATGGTGTAGAGGCGGCTGGTGCACTTTAAATCTGTCGTGGCCGAAAGTCCTCACGTTGGGTTGGCGTGGAAGTTTGGAGAGTGGGGTGCCAGCTCAGGTGTTGCTTCGTCATCTGACCGTGGTTCAAAATTATGAGGTGTTGTCCTCGAATCTTTCCCTTAAGGGACTGATTCCGGACCGTCGTCAATAGCCCGTTGTGTTGCTCTAGTACGACGTTAACTAAAACTTACCAAACTTACTTACTGACAACTTGTATTTATTAAGATCTAGTTATTTATTTAGGAATTGTATAGCATGTTCATGAAACAAAAAATATTTATAAGACCTTTCATATTCACAGAACTGCTTGGTGATTTGCTGAAGAACAAACCCAAAGAAACTGATGGAGTGAAATCAGTTATTGTTATTGATGGTGTTCCAAAAGTTGGACCTGAAAGAGTAGAAAAACTAAAAAACGTTCTTTTTAAGTTATATTCTAATTTCGGGAAAATTGTTACAGATTTTTATCCTGTGGATGAAAATAATGTTACTAAAGGGTAAGTGGCTATCTATAAAATACAAATATTAACTCATTTTATGTATATCAATCGGATAAACTACAGAATAACCATAATGCTTGGATCAAAATTGTATCTTGAAGATGATTTTTATTCTACAATGATACAAATATAAGCCCTTGAATCTTCTGTTCATAAAATTTGCATTTGCTTTTGTTTATCATTATCAAAGTTTTCATAATCTAACTGTCAGTGTTTCTCCTCAATTTAATGGTTAGTAAGTTAATCTCTAATATTATAAAAGGAAGTGTCTGTCTGTTTGTTTTCTGCATGCAAAGTCCTGATGAATATATAGCACTTACAGATTTGGAACACAGGTAGTCTGAATTTTTTGCAATTATGGGATTGCGCTGAATTTTAAAATTAAATCAACATTTTTATATGAATTTAATGAAATTTAATTTGTTTGTGCCTGTTTTCATTACAACAGAAATTGCCATCACTTTTTTATCATTGAAAATTTTTTTGCGTGGCGTTGGCTAAATGGACCCCTGTAAATTTATGAGCTTAAATTATGCAAAGGTGGTCGTCTTTGTTATCTATTAGTTGCAGAGTATGCTGATTTAATTAGGCTTGGTGTCAAAAATCAAGTGATTTTTTTTAAACTCGTAATTTAAATCAAACTTTGAATGTTACTAATTTTTTCTTAAAGTTTACTATTAGCTTTAGAATTAAACAGACATGCAAGTTATGTGACATTTAATGTCTAACTCAATTTTAATTGATCACTTGCTTTAATAATTATTTACACTGCCAGAAATTTGAAGTTTAAAAAAAATTATCAGTTCATATCATGTGTATCAAAATTTTCAATTGGTATATTATGCTAGTAATAGCTTTAAAATTATCTTGTATATGGGGTTGAAAAACAATGTCGACCAACCGGTATAGTGGTTAAGGTGTTGGCCTCTGGATCGGAAGGTTCCTTGTTCGAATCCGGGATCAGGGCATGGATGTAAATTGTACTGTCTTTTGTTAGGGGCAATGATGGTCCTCCCACTGGGTGCTCCTTCACAAGTGGCCATCACTTCCGGCCTTGTAGTGGCCAATAATTAAATTCATGTGTGCCCGCCATTGGAAAAAAAGGGTTAATATACAATGCAGACCTTTTTCACTTAAATTTTTACTGTAATCTTAATCTCATTAAATTTGATTTTGTGTCCTGCAGGTTTGTTTTCCTCGAATATGCATCACCAGAATGTGCGATTGAGGCCGTCAAGTCAACTAACAGCTATAAATTAGACAAGCATCATATATTTGAAGTCAATATTTTCACAGATTTTGAAAAGTATGTATTTATAAAATTATGATATAGTTAAAAATTAATTTAAATGAACTGTCTATTTTTATCATCTTTATGTTATACTTCTGGATTAAATTGTAGATAGTAGTGGTATGTAAAATCTCAAAATTAAAGTTAAAATCGAATAAAAATTGAGACTTTGCTTTAAATGTTTTTTAAGTTAACCTATTTTATAAATTTTAATCAACATTGATTATAAGTATTTTATTTCTAAGCCATGTATTAAAATTAAATAGAATGTTTTTCATTTGTGGATGAAGATACTAATGAAAGTAACAAGCTAAATAAAAAAAACTTACTACATAAAACAGTCGACCTTTTCATATCAACTAATTATTCCCCCAGTTGAATTTATGTAAATTGCATGCGATTATACTTTTAATTTGTCCAGTTAAATGTACTCAGGTACTTGACACTACAATTTTTTAAATGATCTCAATCTTTTTCTTAGGTATGAAAATATTTCGGATGAATGGGAACCACCTACCCCACAGCCTTATGTAGATCATGTAAGTATAATTTCTTTGAAAATCTTATAGATATAAGTAGTGCACTCTTTATTAACTTTACATAAGCTAGCTAATAATTATCCCTATTTTTCTTGCATTGGTGCTTGTTTTCCTCCAGTTCAAGTTATCTCATTTTTCTTTGATTGCTTTCTTCCAGTTCTAAACATTTTTGAAAATACATTTTTAATTTTTTTTTAATTCTTTGATTCAGATTGTTTTAAGAGGGAAGCTATTTGTTGCACAACTAGATTTTCTGTTTAAAATGTGAGGGGAAACTGCATGTTTTTATATACAACCCCACAATTTTTGAATTATGGGTGTAAGTAGAAGTTATCATTCTTTGAGAAATTCTTTGCTCATGAGTTCAAAAAATCTGGTACAAGAGAACTTATGTGTTTGTATGTACTTTAAGAATAATTTAGTATATTTCTTAACCTCTTTTTGTGAAGTACTTTTTTCCATGTCCTAATTATTTATGAGCCAGTTAAGAGAGCTAGGTGTTCTATTAGAAAATCGTCACTATCTACCATCGGTATATCAAAAAAGTCGCTTTCAACACTTTAAAACTATTGGAAAGAAAGAAGGTTGATTTACCTTTTTAGTTATTTTATTGTAAATTTGAAAAATCACAAAATCTTCGAAAATGGATTTAAATGTTTATTAATTTCCAGACTAAATATGCCCAAGTCATGTGTCCTCTCTGATTTCTTATTTGGTTCATCACAATTTGTCCATTGTGAACCTTTTGCCATAATACCCTAACCAACCATCATTTCAAGACTAATATTACGTTTTTAGCTGAGCACTATTGTTATTTTAGTGAGAATCAAAACTATTGAGTAATGCTATGCTGCATATTCTGTTCCGATTTCTAATTTGGGTCATTCGATGTGAAAAAAATTTATTTTTGGGAAAAGTTATGTTGCACTCTAGTCATGGATTTTTTTTCAAATTGTAATCTCGAATTGATATTATTCAGTTCAAAAGAAAAATTCGAAGTTTATGTTGCACACACTGTAAATACAGAATAGTTTTAGCTTTGCCGATGTTGTAAAATGACATAAAAATATTAAACCAGTCAAATGACTTGTCATAGTAAAATTAGTTATACTTCATATGAATGTCGGATGAAGAGAGAGGTAAAGAGAAAGTGGGTCATTCCATGTCAAACCAAACAGTCCACAACCCGACAACGTTTTTTTTATTTTTAAACAAGACAATTTGTTGCCAGTTATATAAGAAATTCTTGAATTTTTTAGCATCCAACTTGCAATAGCTTTTTATGTATGTTAATTTTAAGTTTAAAAAAAGTTAAGTAAATTTTCATGATTTTAGACTTATTTAATCTTCTGTACTTCTACCTAATTGTCCAATCATACTGAATGAGAGCTGATTTTGTAGAAAATGTACAACCTTTCTAATGACGTATCACGACCTTTCAAGTGACATTTTCTTCAATTTCAAGGTCATTCAATTAACCTTTGACCAATTACAAAAAGTTTATTTTTTTCTTCTAAAAAATATGTGTAAAAAGAGGTACACTATTTGTAACTATTGCTAGTTGGAAGCAAAAAATTTCCAGAATTCCATATATATAGTGGCGTAAAATTAACCTTTTTGGTGCTGTTTGACGTGGAATGACTCGTATACTACTAAATTATTTTCATGCACTCCTAGAAAGTTGGTCAATTGAGGAAAAGCGATAAAATTTAAAAGTTTAAGTAAAAGTTTTAAAACAGGTCATTTGACCCAATTGGTTAATTGGTGTCTTTGGATTTCTAAAAATAAAAATAATTTGTATGCTCTGAACTAGAGGGAAAATGATATCATAACAATTTTTTCATTGCTAGTGTTGGATTTTCTCTGTTTCATAACATTGATCCAAAAATGCTTTTACAAATACAAATATTGACGACCAGCTACAGGCTCAAGCCCAACAAGGCTGGTCCTTTGTTTGTGAATTCTCCAATTCCCACTGACTATCCAATTGTGTCTTAAATTCGTACACTCCCTTTGAATTAACTATATTTTCTGGCAACGCGTTCCAACTGTCTATTACCCTATTAAAGTAGTAGTTTTTCCTTAAATCCCGATTAAAATGTGTCTTATTCAATTTATACCCATGGCCCCTTGTTCTGTTATCCCTATTGAAATTTAAGCCCTCTGTGTCCCCTTGTTTTACAAACTTGAAAAGCTGAATCAAATCCCCCTCCTTCTTCTTCTTTCCAGTGTATACATGTTTAGCTTACTTAAACGTTCATTATAGTCGAAATTTGCTAGCCCCTTTATTATTTTTGTAGCTCTGTGCTGAACCCTTTCAATTGATTCTATGTCCTTTCTCATATATGGAGCCCAGAATTGTACAGCATATTCTAGATGTGGTCTTACTAAACCCTTATATAATGGCAAGATTATATTCTTATCCCTTGAAGTTACAGTCTTTTTAATATACCCCAATAACCTATTAGCCTTTTTACCCGCAGCTGAACATTGGTGACCCATTTTAAAATCCCTGTGAATTATCACCCCAAGATCCTTGACTGTTTCTCCCTCCTTTACCTTTACTCCCTGCAGACAGTACTCGGCTCCACTGCTTTAATCTGTAATTTCTGTTATTTTATGCAGTTGAATATTCCATCTATCTAAATTACATTTAAAAATATCCTTAATGCAGGATTAAAATTTTTTTTGAAAATATTGTATGTATTGTACTTGTTGAAGTCTAATATTTTATGTATGGACTTCTCTAGGGGAATTTGAAATATTGGCTGCAAGAACCTGATGCCTGCGATCAATACAGTGTGATGTATGATGGAGGTGCTAAGACTGGTATCTATTTAAATAGTGTTCCAGAACCTACACTTTTTCAGGAAAGAGAAGTGAGTGTAATTGTGTTCATGTATAAATTAAATCAATGTATTAAAAATTATATTCAAATAAAAAGTATAATTTGCCCACTCGTGAAATAAAAAATGCTTTAGTATGGTTACAGAAACATTTGTTCACATGTTAGTAACAGGTTCTTAAAATATGCATTTTGATTGATTGGGCAATTTTAATTTTGAAAATTTTTAACACTTCTATAGAAAAATAGTGAGAAACATGAAAAAATTAAGAAAAATAACTTTGCTTTAGTTATATTAAGATAACTTTCCTTGTTATTTTTAAGATAAATCTATTTTGCTTCAAATTATTTTAAGATTACTCAACTTTGCTGTAGTTTCTGTAGATAATTAAAAGTTGCTATTATATTACAAGGATGACACAGGCAATTGAAAGGATACTTTTGCTATTTTTCAACCCTAGTGAGTCAAGGTATCGTTTTAAGCAAAATTGTCTCAAAAGCTTGTATTTCCAAAATTCTGGCAACTTTTTTTGAAAATTTGCCTTGGGCACAATGTAATTTGGCCTCTTTTTTTTAAAAAACGTATTGTGGACAGGAAAAATATTTTTTAGATTTTCCAATGCCTGTTTTATACTTGATTAGCACATTTTATGTTTTAGCATATTTATTTTATATCTGAGCTACTAAAGTAGGGTTTAAGAGACTTTCTGTGCTACTTAAAAAAAAATTTATAATATTTCACAAGTTCTTTGGCTATGGCCACCCTATATTTGATTTTAAGAACTAAAGTATTTTATTTGTGCACAAGCTGTTTGGAGAACATACCAGGGATGATGTTTTACAATAAATTTTGGTTGGTTATGTATTTTTGTTTAATGATCATTGGCATGTTGGAAAGTAGACTTTATGTAGAAGAAAGTACATCTAATTTTGTAAACTATGTAGAAAACTGAATTTAACTGAAAAGGTTCTAAATTATCTTGTAACATGAATCATTAAAGTTTAGTTTTTTGTATATTTTACTTTTAAAGCTCTGAAATATTCTGCTTTTAAAGCTTTTTTCTCTTAGTACGAGGACTGACAATCAATACTAATTTTATATCAGTGCATGCATTTTTTTTGAAGTTAGAGCATTTTAATTTTGTTTTATTTTGTGTTGAGTTGGAAATTGTTTTAATTTTTCTCTTGAAATTTAAAAGCTTGATGAAGTGCATAAAAATATTACAATAATTTTTTTAATGAAAAATTTGTTTGTATGTATATTTATATTATACCAGTAGTCTCAAAGTAGCAGTCTACTGTCCACATGAGGTCAAATCAATGCTAATTGTTTGTAAAATATGCTTGATTATTACATAGAACAAAGAATATTTGATAGAAGTTAGCTACAGAAATTATGCTTTATTAAAATTTTTTTTTGCAGTCATGGACAGAAACTTATGTTGAGTGGTCCCCTAAAGGTATTTATTTGGCAACCTTCCATCCTCGAGGAGTAGCGCTGTGGGTAGGCGAAAAATTCGACCAGTTCATGAGATTTAGCCATAACAATGTCCAATGTATCAGTTTTTCACCTTGTGAAAAGTAAGATTTTTAATTAAATTACAAAGATTATATAATTAAACTAATAAATATATGATACATTTTTTTAATTGCTAATACACTACTGTTTGTGGAAATTGCAACACCATGAAGGAAACGTGCAAATTAAACGAAACTTACAGGAAAGCCAAAATAGGTTAGGATAAGCAAATGATTAGAATTACTTAGCGATCATGCATGTGTGGTCCGAGAAACATCCTCTAAACTTCCAAGTGAGCAGTGTATAAAAAGCACTGTAAATGTGTGTGTATTGCTGTTTGACTGCTGTAAATGATTGATTAGAAGTCAATATGCCTTGCCAAAAATGCAATGCCACATGAGCAACCTTGATGCTTAACCACCGATGCCTCTGGCTACAATGGGCTCATCAACACAACCAAATTTCATGCCAATTGGTAACATTAATTGGCAACTCGCCTTCTGAGTTCCGCTACAATCTGGCCTACAGCGATGGATGCGTACTCGTCAGACACTACACATGTGAATGCCTTCTTCTGAAGTGTCTTATACACAGCATCATACTGGATGAACACCTGGCGTTATGGTCTGGGGTGCTATTGGAAATCATTGGCGATCCTATAATAAATTCCATTTATTTCTGATGATTCTGTCATAGCATTGGAAATTTCACAAACAGTAGTGTATCTATTGATGGCAAAGTATTGTACTCACATTTAATCTTAATTTAATCCATTTTATAATAAGTGTAGTATCTATCCATATTCATATAAATGGATTTGATACCTCTAAATGAAATAAAGTTCTCCAAGATTATTTTACAGCACTTTGTTAATTTTTAGTGTCATTAATTCTTATTTCTAATCAAACACATTATAAAAAGCACATCTGTCATTTTACCACAGTTAGATTCTGAATGTCTGCTTCATCCTATTCCCTTATTTGTAGGCTGCATTTTTAGAACTGCATTAGATTCTGCATTTTTTGACGCAAACTTTGCTCATATATCCTTTGCAGATTTCTCATTACTTTCTGTAATCAGACACTAGAAATTCATTAAAGTGGCAAGCTCTTCTGTGTAGTTTTGTGCGTATTGCTAAACCTACATAGAAGATGCATATTCCATATACATTTATTCCATAGCTTAAACAGAAGCACATTTTAAAACTAGACAGAAAAATTCATGAATGAATCCTGATTTTGTATTGTTTATAACCATTCCCATTCGGTAATAAACAAATGTTTATTTCTGTATCATGTTAGTGAAATATATGTATAGATAATTAAAGAGAAATTGATATTCTAACTGAGAGATGAATTTTGTTACAAAAGTACATTGGCTAACAAATTGTACCTTCACAACTTAAGAACTAATTAATGCTGTTCAAGTGTGCCCATTGTTCTATATCTCTGTTGGAATATTTCACGAATGAAATACACAAGTAAATAATGCTGTTTATCTTCCACTTAAATAAGTTCTACTATACTGTCCTTACTTTTCCAGGTATCTGGTCTCATTTAGCAATGTTCCAGAATCTAGAGATGATCCACATTGTGTTATGATATGGGAAATCAGAACTGGCATCAAGAAACGTAGTTTTCATGCTGATGTTCATCCAATTTCTACATGGCCAATGTTTAAGTATGATTAGTTAATGTTTTCTATATCATGATTTTTGAAATTCAAGTACAGTAGAGCCCCGATTATCCGAGTTAATGTGGACAAAGACTAACTCGGATAACCAAAAAACTCGGTTAAAGCAAAAATTGTAAATAAAATAAATTGTGTAGGTTTAAATGTATATTTTTAGAAATATAAAAGTTATATAGATACAACACATGCAATTCATATTGTTACGACAATTAAAGAGTTCTTACTTAAAATGACGTTAATTGTTTTTTGTTTTACATTACTTTGGCTTTTTTCTGCAGCAATGTTTCATCATTTTTTAAGGATAACGGGATTCCTGGTGTCGTTTCTTGTTGTTCTGTATATTCAAAAGCACTTTCGATAGCCTTTAGTCCATCTGTATGGGAGATTTTCATATGTCGATTTTCATTGTCAATCTCTTATCATCATCGCTAGATTCCTTTTCCTTATTGACGATATTCACTTACCATTTTATCTGTAATTTCGTCAGCGTTTATCCAGTCGCGGATTTCGTTTTCCCGAGTGTTTGTAAGATCAAGTTCAGAATTGTTTTCGTAGTTTTAAAAATGGAAAATGTAGAACCAAAATAAAATCCTAGAAATATTTGATAGCTCGGTTAGAGCGGAAACTCAAATAATTAGGGTTTTACTGTATTGTGTTATCGCAAAATTTTTGGGATGTTATAAAATGTAGAATTCTTTGAGATTTCTTTTTCAAATGTTCATAATTGGAAATCAAGTTATATTTATTAGATCGAAGTATATTCTAGTTGATATCATGGCTCTATAAAACAAAATTAATTTCTAAAAAAAAAAACATTTTAAAGGGATACCTATATTATATTCACTAAAGCAATTTGCTGATAAGATTAAACTCGAATTAATTTAGAACATATTTACATATCAGAGTTTAGCAATTAATTCACTTTTTCGTTTTTATTTTGTCAAATGTTTTTGTTATTAATATTTAAACATATTTTATTTCATGTGTTACATAATATTGCATTCCTGTTGTATGTAATTTATACAAAGCATATATGTAAGAAATTTTCAATTTCATTCATTTAGCTGCAATTTTTAAGTTGCATTTTATTTTTGTTCATTGTACACACAGAAAGTTCACTTTAGTGCAGGCCTCAAAATAGATTTTTTAATACAGGTGCACCCTGTGCACCTAAGTTTTTAAATTGTGCACCTACTGGGAAAAAAATTAGGTGCACAATTTTATTTTCATGTGCACCTGTGCACCCAAGTATTTCGAGCCCTGCTTTAGTGGAATGTTTGTTTTGAAAACCAATTGCTTTTTTTTTATTAATCTTTAATGTTCAACTCAAATGAGTTGGGTACAATTATAATATCTCCCAAGCACATGTTTTAGAATTTTTAGTACATTGTATAATCAATATATCAAGTTTCAGAACACTATACAAAATTCCCTAAACTAGTCAAGAAAATATTAAATCACTAGAATTTTGACTATATGTTGATTATGTTCAATAATATAGTTATCCTTAAATTTGCAGATGGAGTCACGATGATAAGTATTTCGCCAAAATTGGTAAAGATATGCTGAGCATCTATGAAACACCCGTGAGTGCACTTTTGTTTGAATAATTTATTTATATTTATTTTTTATTTTAAAACTTGGATGACAACTTTTTCTTTTTTTATTTCAGTCATTTGGCTTACTTGGAAAAAAAAGTATTAAAATTTCTGGCATAAAGTAAGTATATATACTTCAAAAATTATTATCTTGTTAATTTCTCATAAAACTCGTATTTTTAACAATGATGCATTGTTTTCTGTGAAACAAATTGTGCAACTGAAATTTCTTTTCAGCTGTAGTTAGGAATGAATATATTAAGCTATAAAGGGCAGTAATTTTTTAATTTGAAATAAATTGCATCATAGAACATTTTCCTCTTGAATAGTACATCTAATTCTGTTTTTGCACAAATTTGATTTAACATGAATTCAAAATAAATATTATGTTCTCGTTTCTCACGAGTCATTTTGGTTTAACACCAGCAAGCTTAGCCAATATCAAGATTTTTTTATATTTGTGGCATAGTGGTATCATTTCTATATTACACGCACTAATGAGGAACTGGTTGGAAAGTTTCAACGTGAACTGAAGTTGTTGACAGTCTTACAGAGAATTATATAATGGAATGACTAAAACACAAACCTAACATTAAATAACTAAATTCATCCGTAATACCAGTTAAACGTCAGCACCAGTGTAGATTTATACTGATTTTGCTCAAGAGATCACAGAAATTCGATTATAGAGGAAGACAATGTCCACAACATTTCTAGTGAAAGCAGTGATATTCCAGTCGTAATCTTGCCAAAAATGGGATTATACTGTAGTAATATTTACTGTACTTTTATTTAAAATATTTCAATTTCCTATGTATTTTTATACAGTAAATTTCATTAAAAATATTTCATTTCGCCATATAAACTACTGAATAACTTGATTTTTTCATAATCATAGACGTTTAACGAATAAATTTTTTAATTCTACCTTTTGGTTTAAAAAAAATGTTCAATGCAAATATGTCATTTAATTGGAGTGTAGTGATACAAGGTGATAATTTGAAGAGAAGTGTGGCAAACATTGCCATCTGTTTTTTTAATTTTATGAAAGTGCCAGCTATATTCTATTAAAAATTGGTTCACTGACATTTTGACACTTTGAATATGTAGTTTTAATTATTGTATTCAACTTTCTGGCCTTATAACATTAGAAAATGCAGATCTATTTCTCAATTTAAAGCATGGCTAACTGGATTGCCAAAAAACTAGCTGCAGTCTGGATTTTGATGTCTATGGGAGTTGCATTATATGCTGCAGTAACTAAAATGGTTTCTTGGGGAGCTGTTTTCCGACCTTCGTTGAAAGTGAACTAGGGGATGTAAAACGTTCCTTTTTATTTTGAAAATTCCACTCGGTTAACCTGTGAATGAACTTTTAAAATGTGTACATTTTGAACATCTTACCCTAATCTAGAGTTTTGTGGTTCAGTGAGTAACCCACTGCACTAGCAATCTGTGAATAATAGGTGACACTTGTTTAATTCCTCCCTAGGTGTAGCTCTCTTCTGTGTTAATAAAATCCTTCCTTGTATGTTCATTACTTGACAAATATGGTCCTTATGCCATAAAATCCAGCCAACCAGACTACTGTGGGGCCTTTTCTGTATACATAATGACTTCAGGTAAATTGGGTTGAATGGGCTGCTCCTCAATTAAGATTATATTTCTCTAAAAGTTCTTTGTGTTTGCAACGTTTTGTTTATGAGGAGAATAGTCTTTTAAAAACTGCTTCTGTTGCCATTTTTTTTTCAAAATAACATTTTGAAGATAAGGAGATTGTGCAAGAATAATTGTACATTTATGTTATAAATGTTTTCACATTAAATATTTTCCCAACTGGCAACAGTAAAATAGGGTTGGCTGGTACTGTGGGGTAGTAAAGTCAAACTTAGGCTGTAACCAGGTATATTCAAATCCTGACAGCCGCTACTAGAAGTATTTTTGTCAGTTAGCTGTATGAAGAAGGAAAACTTTCTTTGCTTTAGCTATGCTTCTTTTTATTTTTAGAAATTTTTCATGGTCACCAACACAAAACATCATTGCTTACTGGGTAGCAGAAGAGAAGGACGTTCCTGCTCGTGTAACCTTACTGGAAATCCCCAGTCGAACAGAACTGAGGGCTAAGAACCTTTTCAGTGTCGCTGACTGTATGATGCACTGGCAAAAATCAGGAGGCTTTTTATGTGTTAAAGTTGACAGGTATACTAAAGCCAAGAAAGAGAAAAATGAATGGAAGTACAGTGTGAGTATAATAGTTTTCTTGCATTGCATTTACATACCTGCCAACGCTTCTGAAAACCACCTTTTTTTCTGTCTTCAAGACAAAAATAAACATTTGTCTTATTTTCATTTCAATGCGAGATTTTCAAATGATGCCAAATTCGTCAATTGTTGTCCCGAGGTGACAATTCTCAAAGGCACGATGTTGCATACCTGCCAACTTTTCTGGAAGTTTTACGAATGAAAATGGCATGCAGATTTTTCTTTAGGGTGAAAATTTTCAAATGATGAACATTTTGAAGTTCTGGCACCAGGCCGTGGCAACTATAAAGAAAAACTTTAGAATCAATGTTGCTTGATTGTTGAAAACCTTTGTCACAATTTTTCAAGAAAAACCCATGAGTATACCTCTAAAACTCTATAGAAAAAATTTGTGTATATTTAATGTAATTTTGTATAGATTATTGCCAAATGTGTTTCATTGAGTTTCACTTTTGCCAAACAAATAATAGTAGAGGGAAGCAGGGTTACTTTTTCTGGTTTGAATTGCTTTCTTCAAACCAAATTTTGTGCACTTGTCACTATATATACTAGCCCCTGCGTTTACCCGTGACAGTTCTTTTCGTGGGATCAGGTGTGACCACTCCTTGCTAACCCTTGGTGATTGCTGCAAATTCATAGTTAGTTGAATAACAGCCATCATGGCGTTGCAGTGGGGTCTTGTCATTGTCAAATGAGGCCAAATTCGAATTGCCAAAAGATCCAATCAGCGTGACATCACAATCTCTTGTGAAAATATAAATATTTAATTGAAAAAATATATATATATTGAAAGAAAATCAAACATTTAAGTATAAAAAGGTTGTTGGTATAGAAAAAAGTACTGAAGAATGCCAGTCATAATTTTAATGATTTCTTTTGCTTGACTCGAATCAGTTTCTCAGGAAATCAAAATTAATTTATCTGAAATTTTTTGCCAATTTCAAATTTGTTGAAATTTTTACTCTAATAATTTGTTAAAAGAACTACATAAAAAACACCAGTTAACTTTTTTTTTTCCTGCTGAAAGCGTAGAAACGGAAACACGGAAAAATTAAATTTAGAATATGTCATATCTTTAAGGTGTTGCCATTCAAAGGAAAACAATAAAAATGAAATATTTCATTAAATTAATTTTAAAACATTCTAGATTGAATTTTAAAATTCGGGCTTCAAACAAAAATTGTCGAAAATTCCAGACTACTAGTGTGCCAAATCACATTACGGTAAGTGCCACAAATTTCTTAGTACAGTACACGCACACAACACATAAACACTTTCTTTTATAATAGTATATATATATATATATATTAAATATTTTTGTTTTATTTTAGGGCATGTATTATAATTTTGAAATATTCCATATGCGAGAAAAGCAAATTCCTGTGGACAGTGCTGAGATCAAAGGTAAGGACTTGAAAACTACTCCAATTATTAGCATAGATTATTCAAGCATAAGTAAAAAATGTTTTTTCTAACTATGCTTAGTTTGATAAAAAATTGCATTATTATTTTTCAGAGAACATAACTGCTTTTGCTTGGGAACCTGTTGGTAATAAATTTGCAGTTATACATGGAGACAGCCCTCACATAAGTGTTAGTTTTTATGGAATCAAACCAGGAGGTGCTGTTTGCTTACTAAGTAAGTGATTACTTCTCAATTTCAGTACTTTTCATTCTATAGAAATGTTAACCTATGTTTTAGAAACTATTTTATATACATATAGGAATGTTTAACTTACATGTCTTTTTTTTTATAGAAAAATTTGAAAGGAAACAATGTAATCGGCTATTTTGGTCACCCAATGGTCAGTTCATTGTGTTGGCTGGACTGAGATCGTAAGTTTTTTTTAAAAATTGCTTTAATTTGTTTTTTAGTTATCCTATTTTCACTATATTTATACTGCCTGTCTACCACAAAAACTGCTCCTGTCACTAACTTCACTAATGTCTTCCTATGACCAAATTTCTTTACTTGTAAGTAATCACCAAAAAGGACACCTTTATCATCATCAAAATAACATGTGCACAGTCAGCTGAGCATTTTAATATAGTAAATCAGCAAGCTCACGATACACTGGGCACAAAATTGTGGATGCTTATGCTTATTCTTCACTCTAGACATTGATTTCTTATAACTTGCCCATTTTTACATGTAAATATTTTTTTTCTGATATTGAAAAAAAATTTCATAAGACAAATTATAATAAAAGAAATATTAACTACCTTATAATATTTGTTGCAAACCCCTTGTCAAGATGACTTCAGGTACACCCAGGGTACACGTACCACTGGTTAAATAGTACTGCCACCAACCTGACTTAATTTCAGCAG
This sequence comes from Metellina segmentata, assembly GCA_947359465.1. Taxonomy (NCBI): domain Eukaryota; kingdom Metazoa; phylum Arthropoda; class Arachnida; order Araneae; family Tetragnathidae; genus Metellina; species Metellina segmentata. The sequence continues at coordinate 40,494,524 of OX375882.1, forward strand.
TTCTTGTAGACATTAGCTAGTTAGTATTTCTAGTTGACAGTATTAGTCTGTTAGTAGTTCTAGTATACAATATTAGATACCTTATTTTTGATTTACATGTACTTCTGTAATGCTATTGATACCGTTTGTTATTTTCAGTATGAGTGGAAGACTTGAGTTTGTAGATACCTCAGATTTTACAATCATGGCTCAGAACGAACATTTCATGGCCACTGACATTGAATGGGACCCAACAGGGAGATATGTTGTTTCTGGTATCAGTTGGTGGATGCATAAAGTAAGTATAATTAAACTTCCTTAAATCACACCTGGGAAAATGTTGCATAACTTACCCCTTAATGCCTAATCAGTACCTGAATAATTTAGGTTCTCAATGCAACAAAATATTCTTTCAGCAAAATTGTTATGGGATGTCTTACTAAACATGTTTGTAATCTTTTTGCATCCCTTATATAAATTTGTATTTTTACAGGTACCATATTCATTAAAATGGCCAATTTACTGAATAAAAATTTCTGTATTGTTTTGATTACTTTTAAATTTAGCAATTTCTGTTTTGGATCTTTCAAAGTTAAAACAGACAATTCAGGCAATTTTTCTCTGTTTCTATATCATTAAAAATATCTTTATACAATATTAAGTCTAAAACCTCCAGCTGCCTTAAAAATCGTTACAGTAGTAGCATTGAAATAAAGGTCAAATTATGTTATTAGAGTGGTTCTGTGTACAGTAGCTTAAACATTTCTGGAATTCATGTGGGATTCCTGAAACGCCTCATAGGTTCACGTCTCTGCAACAGGCTGTTTAACCCATTAACGCCCAAATTAATTTTTTTTGAAGGAATGGAATAAAATTCTTAAATCTGAGGTATTTTACCTGCAATATGAATATTATAATCGAATTTTATTGAAACGGACATCAGTTTTTTAAAAAAATGACGTACTAAAAATAGATCGCTGGGCGTTGGCACGATATTTTTTAGCAGATAGCTGACAAATATTAGTTCTTCAATAAAATGTTTAAAAATGATAAAATAGATAAAAACAAAAATATATCACTTTAAAAAAACATGTATATATTTCGAAATACTTGGAAATATGTAAAAAACTTATACAATAATGGTAAAATACAATAATTTATTCAGGATTTACTAAAGGATGTTCAAATTTCAAAAGCACTTACAGGGAAAAAAATGGTTGAAAACACAAAGAACTAAAAAATTATAAATGGTATATTATATTATGAAAAACATGCAATAAACGTGTACCAAAGTAATAAAAACATCAGTTACAATTTCGTGTAAAATTTTGTAAAACAGTTTTTGCATAAAGTGGTATTGCACTTTATACAAAATGTAAGTAGTCTTGATTGGCAATCTTCAAATCGGCAGCATCTTTGGGCATTTCGCCTGCCTATATTATGATCCTCTCTGTCATAACGAACATCATCACTAACATCGATTTCTGAGGTTGAGTGGAAGCTGTAAGGGCGACCGTTTAAAACTTTTCTTCCGATCCCCAATTTGAGATATTTCACGGCAACAGCTCTTCAAAAATCGTCATAGTATTAGATCCTTGAATATTTCTATACAGGATGCTTGCATTGACTAATGTCATATCAATAATTCGCGTGAACAAGCACCAATACTATTCTTTACCTCTAATTGCAATGCTGTGCTTTTCTAGCAATCAGTCATGATGGTCTACCCTCCCATATGTTTGTTGTAAGCATTTATGAAATTTGGTTGTGGAATTGTTACTCTTTTTTTTTCTCACGAGACCATCTTTGAACTTTTACATGCACTCGATGTCATCAAAGTTCGTAGCAACAGTAACACTTTTGTCATCTCTCCACCTGACTACCGTAATTTCATTTTTTTCGTCAAATCGAAAATCGTACTTGCCACGTTGCATTTTATCTAACTATTTTCCTCTGCTTCCAACCATTTGGTGTAATTCCGTGTTTTCGTTTACCAGAATACTTTTCGCTTTTCAGTTTTTTGCTTTTTAATTTTTCTCTCAGCAGTTGAAGGCAAATCTGTTTCATCACATTCATTATCTACTGAAAAAAACTTCTATTTTCCCAGTAATATCCTTTATAACTGGAGCATCTAACTTATCTATTTCCTCTTCGTCCGCCAGTTCATCAACATCAGGTGGTATAGCAATAATATCATCATCAATTTCTATAGAAAATAGATATTTGACAGCATTCTGAACGTTACTGAATATTTTCTGATTCATTTTTCCAATCTGGAGAAATACAAAAACTAAACTGTCGTACTGCCTGCAATTTGGGGAAAAAAGAACGCTTGAACGCCCAGCGATCTATTTATAGTACATTCACATTTCGGCTCAATTTTCTACTAATTAAATTCATTTTGAACAAACACCGCATTATATCGCAATAGCTACATCTATAACGATAATATAAAACCCAATAAAGTTTTACTTACCGTGATCACTTTACTGTTTTCTGGAGAAATGTGAACAAAGAACGAAAAACCGCGTAAAAAAATACTAAGATAAACTTTCCTCTATCACTGCCAGATAACAATTAAAGCTAACGAGAAAACCACATGACATTTGAACTCGGGAATGTTTATTCTTGCCACGTGTGCAATTCCACTGCTATGGAATGAATTGAAGGTCACTTAAAAGCGCAGTGCTTGAACTTCGTCTAACGGTCTAAAAATATACCGCTGGGCGCTAATGGGTTAAGTCTTGAATCCATCCATTTTCCCATGGAGCATAAAATGACCATGTAGTATAGAGGTGCACAACCTGCGGCCCGCAAACTAATTTTAACTACAAACTTCCAAGAGGATTTAAGTTAAGAAGCAAATTGACTGACAAACATTTAGAATCAGTCTTACGAGTTTCTACTAGCAGTATGAACCTAACATACCTAAATTAGTTAGTAAAACTCAGTATCAGCCATCCCACTAGCAAGCTTTAACACAATTATTGTTTATTCTTTAGAAATTTTAATATTAAATATATTTGATGCTGTAATTTTTATTTCTAATTTTACTGATATCATTAAAATTTCTGATAGTCATCTTTATTGCTCATTGTACTATTACTGTAATTAAATTTATAACCTAAAATAATTTGCTGAAGTACATATGACGTTCTTGAGACACATTCTTAAAAGTAATTCTAAATGACTGATCATTGCAAGTATTTGTTAACTTCTTTTTTTAAACTAATCACAATATCATTCATTTAGCTCTGTAACTAGCTCCTAGATTTTTTAAGAAAACATTTGTACGTTTAATCTTAAAAAAAAAAAGTGAATATTTTTTTTACTATACATATTAAGTGTAATAACAGCTGTACATAATTGGGTAGTAGCACTTTCATTGTGTCTGTGCTGTAACTTCATTTGTGGCCCCACATGTCTCAATCAGCGGTGCGAGTGGCCCTTCTCCCAAAAAGGTTGTGCACCCCTAATGTAGTAGTAAATTGAATTACTCCTTACTTTTTTTATAATGTGATATTTTAAGCCTTTGTTCAAAACTTATAACCTTTGTTTCACACTCTCTTTAGCAGTGAAAAGCATTCAGTATTTATTTGCTCACATGTTAGAAATGACCCAGTGCTACAGAAAATAATTTTTCTAGGTTGTGCCTAAAAGTAATTACACATCAGTTCCTCTTGCTTGTTTCCTTTTCCCTTTTTTTCCCCAATTGACATTGCCTTGCTTGTGTTTGGTGCAGATTGGCCAAGTATGGCCCTTGTGCCATGAAACCCATAACCAGCCAACATCTAGAGATTTTGTAAATAATCTATTAATAAAAAAAATTCTGATCAGGAAAAGATCCAATAAGTTATTAATATAAATGTTAATTATGCGATACACAGTCTATTCAAATAGTTCCAGGACTCCCGCTCGTAAAAATGAACAGATGGTGCTCAGCCACGCTTCTCAAGTGGTTGCATTAATTTCTGACTTGGCAGCGTTCATTTGCGTAAAGTGTGTGTGCGTCACTGTCATAAAAAAATAGAGCATCAAACAAACATCAAATTAGCGAAATCAGCCACAGAAACATGAAATGTTTCAATCTGTGTATGGTGACAATTCTATGAATCGTTCATGAGTATTTGAGTGGTTTTCGAGGTTTAAACTTGAAGAGACTGGACCAAAGACGATGAGAGGATCAGGTCGTCCAAGTTCAAGCCAAAATGATGAAAATTTCTTTGTCAAGGTTCCACTGTGACTGAAGCATTCTACAAGGATGTCATGGTTCAGCTTTTGAAACGAATGTGGCGTGTGACTCCCTATTTGTTGGACAATGGAAATTGGTGCCTCTTGCATGACAATGCAGTATTATAAGTCCATTATTATGCAGCAATTTTTAGCGAGATGGCAAGTTGTGAGCATCGACCACCCCCATACTCACCATATCTGTCCCCCTGACTATTATTTATTTCCCAAGTTGAAATTGAAGATGAAAGGGCAGCGGTTCAAGTTGATAAAAGAGATTGAAGTTGCTGTGACATCGGAACTCAATAGTGTTGGAGTGCAAGCGCTCCAGAAAGTGTTAACGGACCTGCACACTCCTTTCAAGCAATGTATTGAATTGGGAGGAGACTGTTGAAGCTCAAATCAAATGTAAGAATATCCTCTGTGTTACATGGTCTGTGTAGCGCTCAGTCCTGGAACTTTTGGAATACACTGTATCTAGTACCATCAAGTTGTGGAATATTTAGATATAAAAATACTTAAGAGCACAGTTACCAGAGCAAGTTCCTTTTTGTGTGATAGATGAAATTTCATTATCCAGAAATGCAAACTTTGTATGAATTGTTTCCCATAAGAATTATTAAATGTAAAACTAATATACGTAGACTATATATAATTTTTCAATATATTTATGTACGATTATTATGCAAGTTTCCTTTTAGTATTTGGAACAAATGTGGACATGGTTTTATGATTGCGTGCTGATTTAATTTTATTTGGATGTGTTTCTAAGGATTTCTAATATCTTGCTTTAGAAAGATTTTTAAAAGTTGTGTTGATTATGTTAGATAAGTTGAGTTAATATCTTTTGTTATGTTAAAATAATCTGTCCTTTGTTTTCCCATGTTAGGTTGACAATGCATTCTGGCTATGGTCATTCCAAGGTAGACTTTTGCGTAAAAATGATTTGGAGAGGTTTTGCCAGCTCCTTTGGCGGCCAAGGCCTCCATCCCTGCTGTCGGAGGATACAATAAAGGTACGTTTTGATAATTTAATCAGTGTGCTTCGAATATTACTTAAAGTTGCTGAGAGGGTGGGGAAATTGTAAGTATTCTGTGCATGTACTTGCACAATTTTGATTTAGACAAAATATGTATTGCTGCGATGAGTGATGAAGTCATTTTTTCAGACACCCACAAGTTGGCATTCAAAACACAGTTTGGAATGAGTATTAGTTAAAAATTAGAGGACTAGTTGTTACTTTTAAAGTGCTTCTACACCTTTATTTCTGATTCTGAGTTTATTGCTCATTGGTGAAATCCACAGCGATAGTAATGAGTTGACGATTTTCATCTCCATCAATATCGATAGGTAGTCGATTTTTGAAAAGGTGCTAAATCTCATTAGAAGGCTGCCATTTGTAAAAGCATGAAGTGGCAATTGCATTGGATGGTTGTTTTCCTGTGCCAAGTAACTTCCGAGTTGTAGGTGGCTCAAGTTCGATTCCTGTCCGGTGCATTCCTCCCTGGGTGTATTTCTGTTCTGTGTCAGTAAAACTTACATTGTATGCGTGAATATTAAATGTATTATGTCTGATGCAGCATGGCCAAATATGGCCCATGCCATAAATTCCGCAAACGAGCCTTATGCCAAGTTGTTATTACTGCTATCACTTTCCACTCCAAACAATAAACTTGGAACTGAAATCTGCTAAAATGCCAGTTGCAGAAGTTCTTTGTTTATGTTTCAACCTGTCACTTAATGTAAAGAATCTACTCATTCGAAACCCTGCGACTCAAATGACAACTTGCTGAAGTCCGACTATAGTTGATTGTGTTAATGTTGAATATAAACTTATGCAAACTGAAATAACTTAGACACGGAAATTATCTTGTTTTTTTTCTGTGGTTTCTAATAGAATATAATATAATTGATTCTTGTTAGTTGAACCAGCTATTTATTTTAGACAAACTATTTTTAGAATAAAATCCATGCCATATTACAAATTATAAAACTTTTGCAGTATTGGGTAAGATGCTAATTTCGAATAAAGCATTTCCCTTCATGCAAACAGGAATTTATTACTACATTGTGAGGCATAGGATTATATTTCATATTAGTCTAGTTGTATGCTGACATTTAACATACAGTAACTGTCAAAAACATTTTACTTTTGGCTGAGTTATCAACTAAGTCTTAATTTATCCATGGAGTTAGTCTGAATGAATCCACAGAATACTAAGTAACTATCGATTGTGTTTCTGTTAAATGCAGATATATGTTGTATGGCAACTGAAAAATAATATAAACAATTTAAAGATTTAGTAAGAAAAATTAAATTTCTATTTGTTATAAAAATATTTATATTTTGTACTTGAGATTTTTAATATTAATAAAAAATTTTAAACAATTCAAATTTAATGAATAAATGTTATTTGCAAAAGGTTGAAAATTAACTCAAGGACAATTAAATTGTCTTCCACAAATATTATCTTTTACTTTATTAAGATGCAATATTCAAAAATTTAAAAATGCTACTTGTACCAGCCTTTTTAATTGCTTGCTTATCAAACAGTAGTTTCAGATGTTTGTACAGTTAGCCCAACAATTTCCCCTAAAAAAATTTGGAAAATGTAGCTAACTGTATTTAGTAAATTAGATATTAACTTAGCTCCTACTTTATATGCCTCTAAACCTTTTAGCTCAGTTATGAAACTTAGAAAACTGGCAATACTTTTGATTTCATATTGATGTCAAAAACTAACTGCTAAAAGAAATTGATTTTCAATAATCACTGAACCATTCAATCAATAATGCAAAAATTAGCAATTTAGAATGTTTAGTTTCTACTATTTAATTACTAGAAGTACAAAAATCAATACTAAAATTAGATTATTTTACAATGCCCTACTTAACTTTAAATTTCAGTCTTACCCTGTTGACTATGATTTATATCCCAGTAACATTTTAATCTCATTATTTTATTTGCATAAATTCAAAAGTATATCATAAGTTTTCGGAATTTTAACTGTGATGATATTTTTTGTTCACTAAAATATTGTCTAGGAAAAAAAATAAATTTTATAAAATTATTTCAACATAAATAATTAGTTTATGAAATAGTTACCTTAAAAAGGTATGTGGAGAAATACTGTGCTATTGTTTTTAATGTATAATTGTACATTCTATTCATCTTGTTACTCTGATATTAATTAATTTTATACTCTTAATAGGACATCAAGAAAACCCTCAAGAAATATAGTGCACAATTTGACATCAAAGATCGTATGTCATTATCAAAAGCTTCCAAAGTAAGTGTTATTTTTCACATAAAAGATTAATTCAGTCATCCTGTAGTATCTATGTTATGAATTTTCTATTATAACCTGTCAGTACCCGTAGGTCCACATTAATTTCGTAAATGTAACTGATCATTAAACTCTGTCATGGACTTCGGACACCACAGTTTATGTTCTTACAATTAACCCAAATGCTTGGTTTAGCTTGGCCAAATAGGGCCATAAATTGGATGTTAAAGCACATTGAACTATTTTTAGTTGTAGCAATTAAAAATATATATTAGTAAATTAAAATCAATTTTTTCTTTAATTCTAATGGTATTATATACGGTGACTGCTATTAGAGATGTAGCATGTAATTTTTACCACACTGCCTGAAAAAGCTTTCTCTATTGATATTCATAATGTTGTCACATAATCATGATTAAATTGTATGACAATATATGCTAGCTAAGAATGCTCAAAAGACTGAATGTTTTATTGTACTTCAACATAACATGTAATTTAAGTTTTATATTGCATTATTGATGGTAATTTTATTTCCGTCTACCTTTGTGAATAGGAAATTGTTGACAAACGAAGAAAACTGATGGAAGACTTCAGGAGTATTAGACAAAAGAGAGTAGATGAATCCAACAGTAAAAAGAAAATGAGACTGGAATTAAGAAATGGTAACATTTGGTCTTTAACTTCACGATTCTATTGTACTTAATGCAGCATCTAAATGACTTCAAAAATATTAATTTTTCTCATTTGATGTTCTGCAGGTATCGATACAGACGAGTTGGATGCTGAAACTGAAAATCTGGAGGAAGAAGTGGTGGAATTCCTCGTTAAAGAAGACGTTGTTGTACTTGAAGAGGATTAATTTAAATGAACAAACTATAGGGACTTGGCATATTTTTACTCTTTTGTAAATTAAGCCTAAAATCATGCTTTGATTTTCAGTTTTTATCTATTGGTAAAAACCAAAAATTTTTTTTGGTATGAATTCTGACTTCATATCTAAGAATAAAGCATGAAACTGATTTTTATCCCTTACTAATTTGATTTCACACATGCACATAAACACAAGTTGAATTTATTGTTTCACTCAAATTTTTTACTTGTATTATTTCATTAGATACTAAAATGCAGTGTTTTAAAATTAATATCCATATTGTTGTAAGTCCAATGATAATTTTCTTTTCTGTTTTAAAAATCATACTGATTATTGAAAATATACCAATAGTTCAGATGCATTTGCTAGGTTTAACCTTCAGAAAGGGACTGATAAAGGTATTGGGAAAATTCTGAAAATAATTTCTAGTGGTCAAACATCACCCAATTCAAATTAGAGCTAGAAGAAAAATTTGGCAATATGTGTTATGTTTTATTTTACAGAATTTAATCCAACGTAACTCATTTAGTACAAAGAAAACCATATTAATAAACCAGAATTTAACCCATATTAATTAGATACTCATGGACAAACAATTATCCAAGGTAAATATTTAAAGTTATTTTGAATTTTAAATAAAAATTCTCAATTTCTTTGTAACAGTAGTCTTAAAACAAACTAAAAATATATTACAAACCAAAATTATTTATTTGTTCCAAGAAATGAGATATAAAATAGAACATTTTAAATAGTGTTGAAATTCATACATGAAATTATATGAAGCAAACTAAACTAGGGTTTCAAACTTTCTAAATCTAGAACAGAGGAAAGTATTCTAAAAGGGTTTCATTGGCCATAATTTATTTGAAGAGATTTTCCTGTTTATTTTTATAATTTAAATCGGATTTGATATAAAAGCTTTAATTTTTGGTGGATACAGCCAGTGTGTGAAACAATGGATTACATGCAAGTACTAGTGGGAAAACTGGTATATAAAACCATCCTCTAATTTCTCATGGGGAAATAGCGATTTCCCCTAGAATTCTACATTATCCTTGAAGGCTGGTTTCTCATTTCAGGGTTCCCACGGTCCTTGAATTTTTTTTTCCTAACTTGGGGCCCTTGAGAATTACAGAAAATGGTATAAAGTCCTTGATTTTTTAAAAACTAGTACATAGTTGTGTAATTTCGTTTTGCTTGTGGAACCTGTCCAAACTAGTTTCCTCCACAGCAGGTGCGTCATTCTGAATGAAACCATTGTTTCGCGCCTTAACACTACTTGATATATTAATAATGCTACGTCTAGATCGTCCGCATTTTCCACAGTATTCTGTCCATTTAATTTGACACCTCTAGTCTCAGTCAAGACGGCCGTCTTGTTATGCCTGCCACATCATGACGTATCACAGCCGTTAGATAACAGCACCGCTTTATTAAGAAACCATAGCTTTTGCAGTCAGTACATCATTGGAAACCTGGCACGCATCCAAAGAAATGAAACCAAATTCTTATTGCAAAAACATAAAAGTTATAATTGAAAAAAAAATTTCAAGAAAATCACATCTAAGATATCCTTTTGTTGTAAAATTTTCTGCAGATTTCAAATCCATTGACATTTTTACTCTTATCTGTAACGATCACAAAGATAGAAACTTAGACTAGAGAATAAAAAAAAGCCCTAACACTAGTCAAAACTTTTGATTTGTTTTATTTCTCAAACAAAATGAACCATGACAGCTGTCTGTTGTAGGCAGTGGATGGCAGCAAAATGGAGATTGCGTTGTGTAGATTGAACCGTGTGCAAGCTCCCATACTCTTCTTCGTGCCACCAAAAGAATTTATCGTACGATATTTTATCGTTTGACTAAAATCAATATGGGTGCAAGTAGCCATTGAGACAGGAAGCCCACTTTGCAAAAAAAAATCACTGGTTTTGCGAGAAAAAAAATCAAAATTTCACCAAAATTGATGATAACCTTACTTTTTTTTACTATCAGTAGTTTTTAAGAAATTTGTCTTTTTTTATATTATTCACACTTTTTTTTAATTGACAACTTTTGCGTAAGCCTTGTTTTAGGCCGTTATAAAAAATTTTAGGTTCTTGAAAAATATTAAGTCCTTAAATTTTTTTTGGATAAAGGTGTGGGAACCATGCAGTTCATAGACTGATGAGATCTTGAACAGGCTTGATATCTGCTCAGTATTCTTTGCATGAGAAAATAATTTTTTTATTGAATAGATATTTATATTCTAATATAACGATAGCTTAATTTTTATGTGGTCGACTGATATTCATTATGTGGGGAGGCCTGCCTAACTGAAATAGTGGTCATCGAACTTGTTTAGCAACCAGTATGTCACAGCTTCAAATCCTGGTTTGTAAGAGCATGGATATTAGCGATTATCCTTGTTAGGAGTGGCGGAAGCTCACCTATCAGGTTGTACATAAATAGCTGTTAGTTCTCCCCTTTGTAGTACCAAAGGTCAGTGGTCAAGCTAGGAAACAATTAAGTAGATTTCAGAGAAATCTGGCGAATTTCATGTGTACCTCAAATAAAATAGAATTTAGGTACTAATTCAAAGGGGATATTAGGAATCTGGGGGGTTAAAATTATTGTATTTAAAAAATTCTCTAATGGATGATTTTAAACTTAAAGTAATAAGATAGAAGGCGGGGCACAGTATTGTATGTATTTTATTTTCAGCTGTGGCATCAAGATATGCATCTATACCAGGGGTAGCCAACCTTTTACATACCATGCGCCAATTTTATTTCACATAAGAGTTCCGATGCGCCATATAACTCGAGCACCTTTTCTACCTTACGTTCATGGTCCTGCCATATCCTTAATACTTTTTTAATAAAAGTATGTTATAGACATAATTAACATTTTAAAATGTTTTAACTATTGTAATTAAAACAATGTCTATTACAGCACATAAATATTACTTACCATTAATAAGTGTAAGGTCCATTTATATATCATATCACGTTAGATAAAAGAAAGTTGTTTTATTACTAGAAGATGAGTGGCAACAGTAGTAGGTTTTTGTAGTTGAAAGAATGTTTGCTTGTTTGATCATCACTATCGTATTTTCGTCTTATTAAATGTCTTTCTGTTTAGTCTCAACATTGATTAGTATAGTATTATGTTCCTTGTTCATTAACCATTCCTTATATAAGACATTTGAGCCTGTTTGGATTTCGCTAGTCTTTCATGTAAAGTTGTTACTGAGAGCAACAGAGAATTTTTCAAATTTGAATCAATCATTCGCTACCTTGTTTTCCTTTTAATGAATTTCATGGATGAAAATGCTTGTTCACTTGTAATCAAAGAATATGTAGGCGCAAGGATGCAATGCGCCACAGGTTGGCCACCCCTGATCTATACGAAGCAAACAAAGCCCTTAAAATGATCTTCGATCTCTTACATATCATTATAATTAAAAAAGAGTAACATTTATTTCCAGTATTTAATGTTTTTGGAAGTGATGTACATTGTAACACTGCCAGGGTACAGTGTTACGTTGTTGTAGTAACGGTAAATATAAAGAATGGGCTTTTATTAAAATTCATTTCAATTGAAATATACAGGTAACAGATGATTCCTTAAACAGGCTTAAAATAAAATGCCACTTGATAAGTTTACGTATAATTGAACAGCTTTAAATGTGAGAAAGGCTTTAGCAATGATTGTAGCCTACAGTTATAAAGTAGATGATAAAATAAGATTAAAGAAATCGTAAATTTATTTTAGATTTTGAAAGCAAGTTAAATCCACAGGAAATCAACACTTCTGCTTTTCTCATTGTCCCTCCTAATGGAATTGGGAGAGAAAGTTTGGCAATGATTTTTCAAATGAATAAACTTCATTTGTTCGTGAAAATTTATAAGATGGAAAAATTCTTTTGACGTACAACACTTCAAAATCAACATTGTTCCGATTCGCGATTGCTCAATAGAGTGAATTTTATGTTCTTTAAGGTGTCCTCCTTCAACTATAATGTAATCACCATTGCATATATATACACAGGGTGATTCATAAGTATACAATTTCGCACTACATAACAGTGGCAATGTAAGTTATTTTATGTTGCCTGTAGCGCGGAAGTGTAGGTGAATGTTACAAGTTTTATTAGAGACAGTCACAGATGTTCTATGTGTGTACCCTTACTCACACATCAAACCGATAACCCATTTCTGCCCAGACGTGTGCAGTGCAGTGATAGTGGTTGTGATACGCTGTTTCAACTCCGCTATATCAACATGAAAAGGAGGGTTAAATACGTTATCCTTTATGTAGCCCCAAAGAAAAAAGTCTCATGATGTTAAATCAGGGCGTCTGGGTGGCCATTGGGTCATCGGCGCTTCGTCCAATCTAGCGGTGAAGACGATGTTAATAGAGGTAATTTCGCATGTCAACTGACCAGTGTGGTGGTGCACCATTCAATTGGAGAATTAAATTTTTCGACTTTATTATCCAATTGGATTAATAAAGTTTTTGACGACATCTGATGATACACACTCGGTGGTCCTGGCTTTGGAACTTTGCACAAACAGCCCGTAGTTTCACATTTTTTGAACCAATCGTAAATGAATTTTCTGGTTGGATGTTTTTTCCAAATTGTAATGGAAAATGCCGTTGCACAACAGGGACAGATTCCATTTTGCTCATTTCAAGAACACAAAACGCCTTCTCCACAGCAGACGTAGCAATTTCCAGACTAATCAAAATCTACATTTTTGTTTTCTGTAGCAACTGAATAAAGAAACAAAAACTGTAGAAATTGAATGACATAAATCAATCTTTATTCAACATGTATATTACTGATTTAACATTCATATTTACATTCAACTGGGAAAAATTTTTCTGACTGCAACTTCAGAAGAAAAGCTCATATTGCATAGCTTGATGTGGTAAAATTTAAGTAAAGCTGGCCAAAACAATCTGGATACAGGAGGTTACTTTTGATATGAAATTTAAGTTCATTGAAATTTAATTTAAAATGGCATTATAATCTTAAAAATAATTTTAAAATTGTTTATGTAAGTACATACGATAATCCAAGCACTCTTTTTTCAAACGCAAATCATCCGGTAATATAAATTACAGGAGATGCTAGTTAAATGAGCTATAAACTACTACAAAGTGACACATCTTTATAAAATTGACCTCAATGTACAGACAAAATAATTCATTACAAATATAAATCTATAGGATTTGATATATCAGTGAGAATATTGTTTCTCACTGGTCTCAATTAAAACCAACATATTTACATGAACAATTACAACTAATAAAAAATAAATCAGTATTGACTAGAATATTTATTATTAAGGTCAAAATTAATACATTTTCGAATTGAAAAAAAATAAATGTTTTAAGAAAATAGTCAATTTTTTTTGAGTAAACCAAAATCTAATCTCAGAAAAGAGTATAGCCATTTCACTCATTCGAAACCTATTTACAAATCATCAAAATGAGTTAACAAATAGATACAACATGCATATAAAAATTGGCAATTCATTCAGAAAGTCTTGGTTACACAGCTTTTATTGCATGTACCTTGTAAGAACATTATTTCGGTATATTACTAACAAATCTATAAGGTATGAATAACAATTATTTGCATTAAATAAACACCAATTTAGAAGAGGATGCAATTTCAGAATTATTTTCTTTTATCAAAAGCTTCTTTCGAGTTTAGAAATATCCTATAGAGTGGATTTGTTTCTGAAGAGCTATTAGAATTTGTTCGAAAGAAATCAAAATATGACATCGAAAAATAAAATTATAAACACCATACAGATTACTCCATGCACACAAAGTTGCCCTCATACAAAATTGTAAGCCTTAAATATACAAAACAGTGCTGTACAGAAATATTAGACAAATGAATCATTTTCTTGACAGTTGCATACTTATAAAGCAAATAGAGCATTATCTGCATCATCTTTATCCATTTGTCGCCTGTTTACAGCATTAGATTGTGGTGCGGATGCTATAGATCCTGGAACACTTGGAAGATTTGCTAATCTGTCTGAAATGGAAGCTGCTGAAGATCGGCCATTCACCGCATTACCGTCTAAACCATACATGCAAAAAAATAATAATAATAATATATAATAATAAATAAATAAAATAAAATAAAAAAAACCTTTAACAAAGAATGCAAAGCTTCAAGAAATGACTATTAAGATGAAAATTCTAGAGCAATAATTTGTGAGTGAAAATATCTCGCACATTACCTGATGAAGTTATACAAATTAAAAGAAATAAGAATTTCAAATAAAGTTTTATATGAATATATATAAATCTACTTGTGCAAATTTCAACGTAGCTATCTAGTAATCTTAATATGATTCAGCATAGGAGTTTATTAGAAAATTAAATTTGTTTTGTTGTGTATAAAGCAACTTTTGAATCAGATGATTGTCTTGTTTTAGGTTCAAGTTTCATTACTATTTCAGTTTGTTGAACAAAAATTTTCTGCATTATACAAGAAAACACACTTAAGCATGAATTGAATCTATTACTTTTTCAGTAGCTACGATAGTTTGCAGTGCAATAGTATAAGAAAAATACTCACCAGTTTTAGGGTTGACATCAGAATTTTTTGAGTCACCAGCTTCCTGTAAAATACTTTCAAGGTTAATATACTTAAAAAATGCTGCAATAGATACAAATAAATTTTTTTAGAGGCCTGGAAGAGTTTCCAAAATAAATTTTACAAAAAGACCTGCACTGAAATTTATACTTATATCAATTGATGACAGTGTCATTACCCACTCTTCATGCCTTGTTCTAATTTTCTCTCTGTATTAAAAAAAAATTACAGCCGCCGCAGGATTGAAAACCGTGATGTTTAGCTCGATTCTTAGATAGTTTCCCGAGAAAGTACGGATCAGAAAATTACAAAATTGACATGGTTTGTTCAAAATTGTACTGGGAACAAAATGAATAAAAAAAATTTTTCTATTAGTTTTAGGTTTATTAAGTGTCAAAGTTGAAAAAGTGAAATTTCTAATGTGAGTGAGCAAAACACATACAAATTTTTAGTCTTCAGTCATGAGTTTTTTTAACAAGTACCACCGAATGTGAATTTTTGCAGCTCCTCGAGTTTTTTTAAGAAATTTTAATTTGGTTCCTGATATTTTTTTGAAATTTGGGACATTTTCGTTACTTTTTTAAAACAGTCATATCTATTAGTTTTTTAATTTAAAAATAACGCAGTTTTTTCTTAGAATGTACTATTTTTTATGGTATAATTATTTTTGAAATTGGTTAATGAATAAAATCGATGCGATCAAAAGTTGGACAGAAATTTTGGAATATTGGGATATTTTCGCTACCTTTTGTTAAAACTGTCATACCCATTATTTTTTAATTTTGAAAACATAGCAATATATCTTAGAATGTACTCTATCTTACTTTTTAAATTGGTTAATAAATAAAATTGATAGAATTAAAAGTTGTTTGTACAATTTTCGGAACTTTTAGATCGTAATTTGCAATACAAAACTAAAACTCTCATATCTGTAGCTTAATACTATTAGTTTTAAAATACCTCGTGAAAGATTTGAATACACTCTTTCTTATGTTAAAAATATTTTTTAATTGGTTCATAAATAAATTCGATGCAATCAATAGTTGGTCAGACCAATTTTGTATAATTTTTATATTGCGGAGCCATAGCGTTCTCCTTCATCACGGAAATTAAGGTTACATTTTATGACTAACAGGTTTGCCAGATATCAAATTTATCGTAGCAACATAAAAACTATTTTTTTTATTTGTCGAGGAAAAATGGTCGCTTTTTTTACTCTGTTCTCAAGACGGTTTACAGGGAAAGTACAGATCACAAAATTACGATCTTAGCACAGTTTATTTAAAATTGTACAGGGAATAAGATAGAGAAGGGTTTTTTACTCATGCGGCTATTAGTTTACGGTGCATAAAGAGTTGAAGTAAGAAAAAGGGAAATCACTTGCGAAAGGAGTCTTTTCGCAAACCAAACGGGATTGCGTAGCAATGACCGGGGATTGGCAAGTGTTACCGAAGCCCTCGCTGTGACGTAATGAACCAAATTATTAAGATAGTTTCGCCGTCGAAGGAGATCGACTCTTCGAAAGGAACGTTGGTTTGCGAAGCAAACCAAATCAAATCTGTGAAAGAAGTTTTGGTTTGCTTTGGGATTGAGTAGCAATCCCCTGTTGTTGGCGAGCAGAAGTGAGCAATGGGACGAAGCCCTCGCTATGATGTCATGGACCAGAAAGTCAAATCAGGATTGTATGAATTATTAAGATAGTTTTGCAGTCGCAGATTATCTCGGGAAAAGGAGTGTTGGTTTGCGAAGCAAACCAAATGGTGATTGGCGAATGTAAGTGAGCAGGGGGCGGAGCTCCCTAGAAAATATAATTGATATAAGAAATGACATGAACATTTCATACAACCAAATGAGGATGCAATTTCTGGATGTACATTTCAATTGCATCTCCTTTGCTTGAAAGGTGATTCAGTATTATTTTAACATTTAAACCTATTTTCTCATTCACTAACATTTTATTTTTTGAACAGATTTCTATCCTCCAGATGCCTTATTGCCTTCTGTAATCAAGCAGCTGAATAACTTTAACCGAGTGGTAGGCTCCAGTGATTTTGTAACAGTATTTAATAGCTCCATAACTCAAATCAAGCACATTTAAAAGAATTGGCAAAATTAGTAGTGGTTGATTTTATGTTTCATATTTATTTGATGCCATTCGCCAATACACAAATAACGTTGATTTCTGTGCCACATACATACTTTAAAGAAAGAAACACTGTGCTGAAACATGATTTTAATGTTTGCAATGTAATAAAACTCCGAGGGAGCCATTTTAGGGCACAACCAAATTTCCAATTCAATATTTCTGGAATTTCGCAAAGCAGATGTTTTCATACTCCAATTTCATATTATCATCAAAAGGAATTGAAAACAAATTTAGAACTTCCCCAAGTTACAGAATTCATTAAAAGCAGTAGAAAGTGGCATTGAGGTACCACAAAGTGTTTTATGTTTAAACTACCCAAAAAAAGAAACAAATCATATTTTTTTAATTAAAAATTTTGGAAACAGAAAATACATTAACTAAGGCTTTTGCAATGTATAAAATCTTCAAGATTAAAACATAGATTTATCTGTACTTCAACAAACTGAAAACTACTAATTAAAACAAATATAAAGTTGAGGTAGCATTTAAATAATTTTATTACTACAAGAGATCACTGACAGAACAATATTAGAAAATCTGTTAAGAGATAGTGATTAATATGGCAAATTGTAAAAAATACTCAGTAAGGCAAATCAATGCTGTTCAGTTAAAAGAAGTATGCAAACTTTGTTTTTATTAAAACCTAGTCATTTTGTAGTATTACTTACAGGACTCAGAAAAGAAACTACCTGCTTTTTTGTACTCAAATTCAACTTTGGTTATACATGGTGCATTATGGAAGTAACGCGCATGATTTTATTGTGACGCGACTATCCATCGCAGCGTGCTCGGATTGGTAGAAAAATGTGGTGGGGGATCTGCCCTTCCAAACGCGTCCGGTCTCAGTTCGCTCCAAGCAGTAGGACGTGTATTCGCGCAAAGTCTTTTTCGGTTGTGTCACGGCACGATGGAGTGTTCGCTGGAACAGCGGTACGTGATAAAGTTTTGTGTGCGGCTTGGGAAGAATGCAATGGAAACTTATCAAATGGTTCAAGAGGCCTTTAAGGAGACACACACAATCTTCTCCCAAACCCAAAAAAGTGCGCATGAGCAAGTCTGGCATCAAAAAAATGCTAATTGACTTCGTTGACATTCGAGGAATTGTCCCATTTGAGTTTGTACCGCAAGGACAATTTGTCAATGCAGCTTTTTACCTGCATGTGCTCAAGAGACTGTTACGACGGGTCGCGCGAGTCAGGCCTGACATCAAAGACGTCTTCAAGCTCCAACACGACAATGCCCCAGCCACACGGCCTTCGTCGTCACCAACTACCTGATCCAGAGCAAGACCCCCCTTGGTGCTCCAGCCTCCTTACAGCCTTCACTAGGCTCCGTGGGACTTTTTTTGTTCCCCCGACTGAAGAGAGAACTGAAGGGAAAGCACTGGGACTCAGTGGAGAACATCCAACATCATGTT
Organism: Metellina segmentata; assembly: GCA_947359465.1. Taxonomy (NCBI): domain Eukaryota; kingdom Metazoa; phylum Arthropoda; class Arachnida; order Araneae; family Tetragnathidae; genus Metellina; species Metellina segmentata. Next base: position 40,513,063 of record OX375882.1, read on the forward strand.
ACAAGGTTCCTGAGAGGCATTCCAGTCGAGGAGTTCCAGGGTGCCTTCCAGGCATGGCAGAATCGTCTCTGCAGGTGTATTGATGCACAAGGGGACTATTTTGAAGAATTTTAACCATTTGTACCAATAAATCTATTTTTCCCAGAAAATGCGCATTACTTTCATAATGCACCCTGTAGTAACTTCCTAGAGCTTGGTATTGTTTCATTTTCTACACAAAAAGGATACTAAGTAAAATTCTGATCAAATTCAGGAAGCTTCTTTTAGCTCAGACGATATGTAGGTTGATTATTTTAATAACAGAACATGTGAAGTTAATGTATACATTCAACTACTGACCTCTGTTTAAAAACAATAACACATTTTTTAAAGTATATGTATTAAAATAAAGATTTATAAAATATGAGGAAAATAAAAATTACCAATGGTTTCCCTTTATTTGCTGCAAACGAGGCAAGGCCACCTTCAATTTGATCTAAATTTGTATTGTCTTCATAGGTGCTGCCTCTGTAAACATGTTCAGTTAGCTTTAGAAAACTTTAAAAAATAATTTTAAAAAGAACAGAGATAACTATAATTACTTAAAAATATAAAACTTAAAGTGAAACAAAAGATTTACTTCATACAGTTTTTGAAATAAGATTTTATATTTTAAAGTAATATTTATTAATTCTGTTATAATTATTCCATGCATTAAAAGTATTTCAAGCTAAATATTCAGAATATCCTATTGTCATGCAATAAAAGTATTTCAGGATAAATATTCAGAATGTCATTTTTAATTGCACTGTATTTAAATATTGCATTATAATTGGGTGAAGATAATATTTTTAACTCCCCATAAAACGTTATTTAGATGAATTGCAGAGCTATGATGAAAAAATATAAATATTGATTAAATTTGTCTTTGCATACTTGGCTTTGCTAGATCCAAATGAAGTATTTCTGGATTGGGCAAACATGTCAAACTCATCTGCCACAGAAGAATTTTTTGAAGTATTTGGATTTTTAGGATCTGGACCATAGGCTGCACCGAAAGAATCTTGTAAATCTAAATAAGATAGGATAAAAACATCACTCTGAAAGTGAAATTCAAGTTTCATATAAACAATAATGTCCATTTTGCATATGAGCAGAAGGTTGTTTCATTGCTCTATACAATAAAATTCTAACAGTTTGAAAAGCAGCAATTTTAACCATGTGTGATGCAAATAATGCAAATGAGCAGATGTAAAATAATTTCCTTATTAGGGTGCACCTAATTGTTGAAAAAATACTTTAGTTAAGCAAAAATTCATGACTTGTTATTCCATTTAAGTTATTATGCATTGAACATAGATTTAAATAAGTTGCAATTTACAAAAGAAAAAAAAATATTACCAATTTAACACAAACTTTCCAAACAAGTGTAACTGAATTTTCATGTGATGACACATCCTCTTAAGTTGAATGCTCTTTGAATGAATGAAATGAATTTGAAAATGGTAGGTAGGTATTTTAATTAATGTCGCACTGGAGCAACAAACGGGCTATTGGCGACAGTCTAGGATCTAATCCTAAGGGAAAGATAAGAAGACAACACCACATAATTCAGAAATACGGTCCGATGACGAGGCAACACCTGAGCTGACACTCTACACAAGAAACTTCCACACTACGGCAACAGAAAAGGACATTTGAGGTGACAACACCACATAATTCAGAAATACGGTCCGATGATGAGGCAACACCTGAGCTGACACTCTACACAACAAACTTCCACACTACGGCAACAGAAAAGGACATTTGAGGTGACAACGGATTTAGATGCACCAGCAACAGTTGTTCACAACAGTCTTTGGTTGGATTAGAACTCGCAACCCTCCGATTCTTAATCCGATGCTCGTCCAACGGTGCTACTACTGCTTGAATTTAAAAATGGACACAATCTATTTGATAATGAATTACACAGGTGTGCAAAATTAACTTCAGAAACTTACTTATATGTATGAACATAATGAATTATTTATCAAATATATTCATCAAGTCACACATTTTCGCACAAAAATGTTTTAAAGTTATTATTTTACAACAATATTCAAATTATTATTTCTACATTGTTTTCTCAATATCCTTGTTGCTTTATGCTTAAAGGGAAACAGTATAGACTAATACCTAGCATAAAATGTGTTATTTTTCTAATTTATTGATATTTTTTATACTCAAAACAGTACACAGTGATAATATATTTGTATGATGCTTCAGATTCATCTTTGTTAATCACCCAACAATAATTCTTTATCACGTTAACATCCACAAGTGTCACTTTCTTTCACATTTTATGTAACCTTTCATCCTGATTCTCACTTCATACCTCACCTCCTTGAATGAAATCCGAGTATCACGCTATATGACATTCATGACTGCTTCAAAATCTGGATCGGTCTAATATTTAGTGCAGAAAATATTACATCCTTCAATTTCCTGTTGGATATGACTGAAAGCTTACTAATTAGTTACAAAAGCAGGTTCAACAATCCCTTGACAAACTGTTTCATCACTTCAAGTAATATGAAGGGTGGCTATACCACTTTCTCTGGGTTAACCAATATTGACTGCATACATTCTTAGTACCACGTTATAAGACTTGCCTGAGCGGCCTTTCCTTTTGAACCCAATGTATATTCTCTCTTTGCTCAGCTGTAGAAAATTCTTGTATTACCACTTCCATGCCACTAATAGTGAAATCATACCACTACATACAGGGTTTGTCCGTAAAGTAATGAGACTGGGTCTGGTAAAAAGAATTTATTTATCCAATCAGTACATATTGTTAAAAGTCTTCAAAATAGTCTCCTTGGGCATCGATACACTGCTGCCAACATGATTCCCACGCTGCAAAGGCTAACTGGAAGTCAGCTGCCATAACCACTTTCGGAGACTCTGTGACAGCCCGTTGGATGGTGGGGACATCTTTGAAATGGTTTCAGGCTTCTCTCCAGCCTTGGGAATAGGAAAAAGTCTGCAGGGCTCACATCGGGGCTGTAAGGTGGCTGCGGGAAGATTGCAACCCCTATCCGGGCCAGGTAGGCGGCATGGACTGGAGCGTTGTCGTGGTGCAGCTTCCAGAGATTGGCCATCTCCGGTCGTTTCCATTTGACGGCTCTGTGCAGGCAGGCAAGGACTTCTTTCTCGCTTTCTTGGGGCACAGGGAGTTTGAGGCGGGCCACTACGAACTTTGGCCCTTGGTTTCAGGGTCACACTGGAACACCCATGATCCATTATTACATCGTCTAAAAAGTCCGGTTCACTTTCTAACTGTTCCATCTCATGGGAAACAACAACTCAATGGTTGTTTTTGTTCATCCCCCAACACTTTTGGCACCAATTTCGCACAAACCTTCCTCATGCTCAAATTTTCAGTAATACATTTTTGAACCATTGTCTTGTGCACATGTTGAGGTCTTCGAAAATTTATTTTACACTCAAACAATGGTCGGAGTCTATAAGATTTTATAACTTTGGCCACATTTTCGTCCAAACCACTCGTTGAAGGGCTTCCAGATCGCTGCATGTCTTCAACAGTCTCCTGTCCGTTCTTGAAGTTACTGAACCACCGGAAAACCTGAGCCCTTGGCAGGGCGTCATCATTGTAAGCCTCCTTAACCAAGGTAAGCGTCTCAGAAGCGGTTTTGCCCAGGTGAAAGCAAAATTTGATCGCATAGCACTGCTCCATTTTTACGTTTTCCATCATGAAAAAAAAAAAACAGCTTTTGTGCCACGCATGATCCTTACTGTGTCAGATCCTTACTGAGATTGGACGCAACTGCCACTCGGTGTGTTGCTTAGCTTAGACTCCCCCCCCCAAATCCCGCCGTCAGGTAGCCCGTGGCTGCTGACTGGAGCACTGTGCAGCTGCTAGTCTCATTACTTTATGGACAAACCCTGTAGGCTCATCTATAAAATTATTCACATTCGCTAAATTATGTAATTTAACATTATGCAAACAGTCAACTATCATCTTCATAGTTTATATAAGAATATGTACATCAAAGAGCTTATATGAAGTGTTTATAATTTCAAATGGTTTTCCTAATGTGAAAATTTTTGACTTTGAGTTGAATTTACATTTTTGAATTCTGTATACAAAATTACATCAAAATCACAAAGAAACTAAAGTAACTTTTTCATTGCAGACCTATGTGATTAATGCTTTACAAGATCAATATCTTTAATGATTGTTTTAATATGAAAAATAATTTTATCTCAGTATAAAAGATAATATTTTTGAGAAAGTGTAAAGGAACATATTGTATATAAATATACATAGAAAAGAAATAATTTTGAAAAACATACTAAGATCTGTTGATTTTGAACTGGCTTGTTCAGGATCCTCCCCTAAATCACCAAAATCTATAAGTGGCTTGTCTAAAGGATTCTGTTCAAAAGAAAAGAATGCTAATAAATGAAAAATACTATCATGAATATGGCAAAATTAAAATTTAAGTTTACAACATTGAGTAACATAATATGTTGCACAAAAAAATTGTGTAATAAGGATTAAAAAAAGGAATACATAGTATTTGTAAAACTACTTGGATGAAAAGTACTGAGGTAAAATATTAGTAGCAGGTGAGGTACAATAAAAAACCATAGAACGTAGCATTTTTCCACAAAAATCTTTAAAAATAAAATGCAAATGCATACATTTTAAATTGAGCTATAACTGAGCCATTTAATAAATCGTAGACATCAAATATGTAGGGTGAAACTTTTTTAAATGAGTGTTAAAATAGTGATATGCATAATTAGGAATTATCTGTTAGGAATTAATCCCATCATCAAAATTTAAAGAACAGGGTTGTAAAACTTTATTCAGTTTAGAAAGTTTTTATCATAATTATGATAAGCTATAATTACAGTTCAAATGTTGTTTTATAAAATTGCATTTGTCTTTTGTGAGCAAAATATGGGCTGCAGACCAGTGGTTTTTGACAACTTGATAAATTCTTATTTTTACAAGACAAGGGTCTGGTCTCAACACCTTTACTTGTAATAATCTTTGCAGTTTTTATAAAGCTCTTACATTAAACTAGTATAAGTATTAATTATGGCAAAATCATAAAGAGTAATAGTACATTTACTTAGGCGGTGTGGTAACTAGCCAAGTATAAAATTACTCCTAAATTAGTTTATCACGGGACTAAAAAAAACATATGGCCTGTTGTAGTTTCCAAAGACCATCATCATTAAATTAATTTAATTTGTGTTGATTTTGATTGACATGTCTCATTCTACAATAATTACATGAGTTACACCACAAATACCTTCAATGTGAGATTTCTTAGCACTAAATCCAGTCTCTTATTCCTGTATCTCTAATTCAAATTTAAATCTGTAGGCCAATTACTTCTAAAAAATCATATCACTGGGTTTCAAAACAACCACGTACACACATCAATGCAAGTGGTTTGGGATTTTATGGTGCTAGGGTCCTGTCTGATGTTATTTAGGTGTCATTCTGGATCAGAGCTTTTCAATAGATTCAAGGATTATTCTAATCAAAATATTTTAACTAAAAACTTTTTTTGGAAAATGTTTACAAAACAAAAGTGAGAATTCCAGGAGAAACGATCACGTCTCTTTATAATTGACTGCCGTGACAGTTTTTTTCATGTCCTTACTGATACTGAAAACATTAAAAAGAAAAAAACAATAATTTTACGAATGAATCCCACTTTCACCCGACATGACGCGTTACAATCGAAAAAATAATTTTTTTGAAGAAAATCACATTTAAGGTATTGATCTGGTGCAAAATGTTTTGCGGATTTCAAATCCGTTTGATTTTTATTCTATCTCTAAGGATCGTGAAAACAGAAAAACCTCAAATAGGCACCTATTTTCGAAAAATAAATTAAAGGACTTTCCAAGGACTGTGGGAACCCTGAGCAAGAAAGTTATGCATATCAACATAAATCAAGACACTCTAGAATCAAAGGCTCTCTCTCAAAACGTGACGTCATAACTTGCAGTTCCAAAGGATGAAAAACGCAAAATCCTTTGCTTTCTTCAACTGAGGATCTGTGACGTCAGCTCTGTGAAAAGAATGAATGAATGGCAAAAAAAATTGTTTAATTAATTCAAAAATTCGGGCTGGACATAAAATTTGCAAAAAATTATGACTACCTGTGTACCAAATTATATTATTGTAAGTACCATAGATCAGTGGTCCCCAACCCCCGGGCCAAATGGTACCGGGCCGCCCAAGGAACATTAAATTTTTTTCCATTTTATTTACTGTGGTGTATTTCTCTCGGGTTTGTATGGTTCTTATCTATGAAATGTCCACTCAAATTAGGAGGCGGTAAATCAGAACTTGAAATTTGTTCTGTTACTAGAGCTTCAATTATGATTTCTGAATTCTGTATCTCTCTATGTTCCAATTTTGACAACTGTTTTCAAGTTGGCAGACAAAGTAGCTGCATTTCTAGACAAACTGAAGTTGTGGGGACGGCGCATGAACAGAGGCATTTTGGACATGTTTCAGACATTAGCGGGGATTTTAGGCGAGACTGAGCCTAAACATTCATTCTCCCAGTTGGTCCACGATCACCTGAAGGAGTTTGAGCGCTACTTCCCAACCATAAAAGACCCACAAACTAGTAAGGAATGGATCCGCGACCCATTTGTCAACAAATCAGGCGAATCTAGCATGTCTGTGTAAGAAGATCAACTGCTGGAGATAGCAAATGAAGGCGGCCTTAAAACTACGTTCGAGACAACAACTCTGCTGGTGTTCTGGATTAAAGTCATGGCGGAATACCCTGATTTTGCCACCATAGCATTTTAATCCCTATTGCCATTTTCGACAACCTATCTGTGTGAAGCGGGGTTTTCTGCAGTGACAGCAACCAAAACAAAACAACGGAATAAACTGGACCTAAGCAACACACTTCGGGTGTCATTGTCTACTATTACCCCCAGATGAAACTGTCTCGTTGCAAAGAAACAACCTCATAGTTCTCATTGATTTAGCGTTCTAGTGAGTTAAAATGTTAAATCACTTTATATTCATTTTTTGGTGTTATTGTATTTTTATTTCGAAGGCATGTTTAAATACAATCAAATTAAAATTATTAAATCAAAACAATCTAAAATATAAACAATCAACGTTCCTCCCCTCAGCGGGCCACGTAAAAATTATCAAACGTTGATCCGGTCCGCTGTGATAAAAAGGTTGGGGAGCACTGCCATAGATTAGCCAGGACACTGCACACAGAGATACAGACACACAAACAAATAATTCCTTTTATAAAAGTTGAGAAGCTAGGGACCAGTGAAGGGCCGGAAGCATGTGGTTGAGAAACATTGTAGGCTTACCAAACCAAGCACTCACCCAAAGTCTTCTAGGTCAATACATTTATCTGACTTTAAACAGGAATAAAAAATTGTTTTGTAAGTGAAAAATGAAATATCAGATTTGTATACATACAAAATATCTCAACAAGAAAATATACCTCTGGAAGTGGAGCTGCTACTTTGTGTTCTAAAGGCGTGCTCATGGCTGTGCGTTTTTTTTCATAGCGATCATATCGTAGAAATAAATTATTCAGCTCATCATTAATTCGTAATAAGTCACCTAAAAATTTTCAAACATCACTAATAAAACTTTTAAACACAAAATGATTACAATTTTTTATGAGTGTACATTTTACTGATCTCTTGGGAATCATAGTCCATTCTCTCAAATATTTACTTTCTTTCTTAAATATTAACTTCTAGAGAACAAAACAAAATTTATATCCATTACTATATCATAATAATATTATAGGATAATGGGTAACAGGAAGTTCTAAATTATTATAATGAAAAAAAATTTTAATGTATGATTCATGTACTTGCTGCAGGGGAAATACAATTCTTACAAATATAGTTAAACCTTGATAAGTCCTCACCTAAGGGACCAATAAATTTTGATAACTTAAGCAGAGTAATCACAGAATCGTCTCAATCTTCATTATTGTAATGATTATGTAAATTTTAAATTTATTAAATTTATAGGAATAACAATATAAATTAATGATACTAAAAATTTACTAAACAATAAATAGTTAAATTTTGAGCTTCAATTAATCATCTCTCTCTTTAATACTACTTTACGTACATGTCATAATGCCTAGTAATTCTAATACACATCTAATTCCTAGTACACATCTAATTTTGACTGAAATGAACACCATCAGTACAATTAACTTTATTCTCTAAAACATTTAATGCTTTTAATTCATCATATGTATTGCCTTGAACTTGCATTTAAGATTTCAAATAAATTCAATAAAAAATCAGAGTAAGAGCTCTCATTTTTGTCTTAATTTTATTTGCTATCAGACAAAAATTCTGCCAATTTAACCCTCTGAGCATCACAAGTCTGAGTAGTGTGCAGTATTGCTTTCAGCACACAATACACATGACTAAATAATCATGTCTATTCGTTGAAATAATCATTAGAATATTTCACTGGTCAAGGATAAAACTGCAGAATGGATATGTGCATGCATGACCTTCAGAGGGTTAAAGAAATTCAAGTGACGAGTTAGGTTAAATTAAAATAGAAGTATAAGACAACACCTGCAGACCAATAAGAGAGTTTTCACTGCGTGTTTTAGCACCTCTGATTGGTCTACAAGTCTCTGTGTCACTCTCTTCTTATTTGAATTCAGCTTTATCCAGGGAATAGACAGCATTACTTTGCGGTCTATGAGAGACAAACAGGAGTGAAGAAAATTGCTGACTTATCAAAATTTTACTGTACATTAACGAACTTTTGAAAAAATTGAACAGTTTAAACATTTGGTTTCAAATTGAAGGCAATTTCTATATAGTACATCAGACATATGATATAAAAAAATAAAATGAGAACATATTTAAACTTAATTATATTTTGACAATGTACATCAATCAACTTTTATAAACAATCAGTCAAAGGGATTAAACAAAACAGACGTACTTGTAACCTCTTCAACACCTATTCTATCAATAAGATCAACAATTCTACTTTGCATTGCATAACAAGTTTTCTGCAATTCCTGGAAATAAATTGTGTAAAAAAAATTACAATTCTTTATGAACAATAAAAAAAATTTCCCAACACATAAATAATCAAAAATTTATTCCTAAATTATAACAAAAGTAATTAGTTAAGGATTGGAACAAAGAAATGGATTTATAGGAATCAATTTTACGTATTTTAACTTTAATGATCAATAATTAAGTATTTCTTTTATCAGAAAGATTGAGAAAAACTAAAAATCTTACGCTGTAAACTTTTTTTTATCAATCTGATAAAAAGTAATCAAACTTCCAAGAAAGGCAATTTATTTTAATACAGCTTTTCAAGTACCTGCAGAAGCTCCAAGTCTTGATGATGCTCTTTCCCAGGAGTTAATTCTGTTAACATTTCTCCAAATACTTTCATGTTTCCTTGCACAATGTCCAATTCACTACGTAATTTTGCTAATTGCTCAGCATTTAAACTAACAGGAATAGCTTGAGGTGGCAGAACATCTGGCATTGGGTTTGGATTTGGGTGCACAGGTGGCTGAAGAGTAAAAAATTATATTTATTATATACAAAATCAATACTGCAATAGACTTTTAAACATGTTTTTAGTGAGAAAGAATTCTAAAAACTTATTACACAGGCAAAATAACATAAAACAATAAAAAGCTAAGACACTGATCATATTTTAAAGCACAGGATTTTTTGACATAGAACTATCTTTCCACATAATGGGGAGTAACTTGGGAAAAGAGCATAACGAAAAATGCAACCCACTCTTATTGCTACTGCTTGCAAATGAAAAGACAGAGATAGTACATATACCAAATGATAAAAGGATCATTGCATAACACTGTAAACTGCTGATGGTTAACCTTGAATGAGATTTTAGCATTACAAAAATGTCCAATATTTGGCTTATGCTTGCCATGCATGATTCAAATCAATCTATAGAGCCATGATTAGCAACCCAATAAATGATGATTGCAAACACAACCTTATTTTATTTCTAGCAGCACCAACACATAGTTCTGTCAAGATATGGAACTCATAAAGTTATGCGTCTGTAAATGTTTTTTTATTTGATTAAGTTATGCGCCTGTAAATGTTTTTTTATTTGATTAAGTTATGCTTCTGTAAATGTTTTTCTATTTGACTAATTAAAGCTTACAAATTAATAAAAGCATGCCAAATAATTTTAAAACAGATGCATAACTTATAAAATTGCACTAAAATATAAAATGAAACTAGTTTGATTTTAACTTACTGGTGTCCCTTGGGCTAAGTGATCCGATTGAAGAGAAGGGGGTGAAGAACTTGGAGGCACACTCTAAAATACATTAAAAAAGTAGTTCAATACTTTAAAAAAGAGGTTTGGCTATGGCTAGAACACCATATTAGAATAATAATAACCCTTCATTACATCACATGGTGATACATGTGGCCAAAGTTTGGTTGGTATACTGTAGAGGAAATCATAGTCTGTTTTGTTAAAATTGGAAGTTCTAAGGTCACTTGTTTCAAGTGATCCATAATTAGTTAAAACAATTTCAATACCTTGAAAGTGTGGATGAGAAGGAATTTCTATTTCATAAATATTTTACTGTATTTAATAATATTAATAAAAGTTTTTTCATTGATCTGATGTTTAAAATGTAGTTTTAAGTGATATCAAATGAATGTGTAATTAAACATATAATTTTTTGTTTCCTAAGACAGTGCAATATACCAAAGGGTTATTGTGTTTCAAACATAAAATATATTTAGGATCAATTTTTTTAAATCTATATATAAAACACAAATAAATTAAAAAACTATTGGTACTAAGCCAACCATTAGATCTCCATATTGGTACATCCAATTTGAGTGCAACAGTGAAACACATAAAATCATTTCATTAAACGGGCTGGTTATTTACAAGGTTCTGTTGCAAACTAGGGCAGCACTATAATTTTATGGTCAAATTCAAAAGACCGAGTAAACAAACCGATCAGTGATAATTACCTGATATCGAAGAAACCCTACTCAGATATCAGGTTTAAATCTATATCTCGGAGTCAAATTTTGATACTTTGATATCAGAGGTTTAAGTGTTAACACAAAGGAAAGTGAACACTATAGTCAACAAACGTAAATAACGACATACATTGTTCTGGGTTAAACCACTGTATTCTAAATGTTCTAAAATATTATGTGGATTTATGGATTTAATAATTTAAAATATCATTAGTTAAAAAATCGAAAACTATTAATTAAAAACTACGAAAAGAAAATTTATTACTTTGACAGTCATTTCAAAATGAATAATACAATTAGAGGGCTGCTCTTGCATGATACATATAGTTTACTAGCCGTTGCGTGGCTAGCCTGTGCCCGTGGTATTAATCTGGTGTAAAATTTTCCACAGATTTCAAATCTGTTGAAGATATATTCAATTTAAAAATTATTTATTTAAAGAAAATCATATTTTTAGGTATCAATCTAAAGTAAAATTTTCCGCAGATTTCAAATCCATTGAAATTTTTACTCCATCTTTAACGGTCTAGGAGATAGAAAAAAGAACTGTGACTCCAGTTAAAAGATTTATCGTCTGGCTGGAAAATCATTCCTTAATTTCTGTTTTTGCTGATGAATGATAAAAAATGCCAAAATATTACGTACTTGTTTACTGCAATGTTCAAAAAGTAAAAAGTTTTTTCATTACATTTCTTTGCTCTAAATAAATAATAATGTAAATAAGTATGAAAAGAAATAAATTAAAGTTTTCATCATTGAGGCCAAAGAATAAGAGGAATTCACACAGCTCTCCCCAAATTCAGCTATAATTACAATCAGCTTATAAACCTTGGTGAAAAATCCCAAGTTAGGGTTGTTAAGTAAACTGGTAATTTTTCCTATTGTCAATTTTTTCTAACAAATTTATTTCAGTTCATTGTCGAATAAATTAATTGACAACATTGGTTCAACAAGAAAGATAAAAAAAATTGAACATACTCTCTGAGGTGTATGTATAGGTGCCATTGCATCTAAGTCAGTCATAGGGAATTCTATTCCTTTTTGCTTTAAATCATGGTAAACTTGAACTACACCTTGCATTTCAGAATTGTTTTGAAATGCATCTGCCCAACTCTAAAAATTAAAATCTGTTTTATTTCATCTACAAACATTACATAAATAATATTGAAATATACATCTAGAACACACACAAAAAAATATTTTAGGATTATATGTATATACACAAAACACATATTCTGCATTACCCCAAAACATATACATAAAACCAAATCAAGTAGATTTTGATAGAAAAAAGTTATAAAGTAATAAAATAATATTTTTAAATTAATAACAACTGATAGGGGTAAGAAATGTTCAACAAGTATCAAATAAAGTTGTCATAAATGTAGTTCATATCTGCCCAATCCCTCAGGTTCAACCAAATCAGACTTAACAAATCCAATAATTAATAACTCAAACATTATCTTTTTTTTCAAATGTTTTGCTATCAAAAGATATTTTAAGTTTTCACATAAAGTAATTCTTTGGTAGGAGCTTTGAAATTTTAAGGTAGTCTCATTAATTATTTCTGATAAAAATAAATATATATTGTGTAACTAGCTGAAATGCCAGTTTAACTGCATTGAATGAAGTATTAACTGAGCTATAGGATATCTCACATTTTTATTTTTTGTTAGCAATTAATTTATTGTTGACTAACAAGAGATATTACAAATATAAACATGTAACAATAATTTTTCAAAAATAATTAATACGCTTTTATAATTTTTTGATTTTTTAGCTAAAGCATGAGTAAATGTGAGATGTTTGTTTCAACAAAATTTTCAGAATAATCTGTGGCTGTTGTCAGAAAATGGGAAAGAATATAAATATTAAGTAAACAAGAAAGTAAATTTTATCTGTAAATTTAACAAAATGTTTATAAAATACCCGAATTCCTGTGGAACAAAACAAATGAACTATGCATCCAGATGCATTCAACAAAAAGGTTCAAGAGCAAGTACAGCAACCATACACTTCTAAAAGAATTTCAAAATATTGTGTCACGGGAAAGTTTTGCGTGTTTTTTAAGATAAATTTCAACAAAGCAGTACATAAATAAAATGTTTTTGAAAGACATAAGCACAATTTTGTTCCATAACTTTTTGCCAGAATCTAGAATTCTGCCTTTCAGCTAGAATTTTTTTTTTGTAAAAAAAATGATTATGCTTGTTTGTAAAGAAGTTATCGAGGTGCTATTTCACAGTCTCCAAAGAGTTGGAACTCCAGGCTCTTCAGAGACCTGAAGAGGTGAAAATATGAGGGGAAAAGTCTGGTGAATATGGGGGGGGGAGGTTACACAAAACATTTCAGCCATCTCAATAAGTCTTTGTCTGACATTCAGTGAAATGTAGGGTTGAGCATTTTCATGCTGGAAGAAAACACCTCAACGATTGGTCAGTTCTGGCCACTTTGCTTCGATTTTTGCTTTTAATATTACCATTTAAGAACTCAGGGTTCCCACAGTCCTTGAATTTTTTTTCCTATCTAGGGGCCTTTGAAAATTACGGAACTTGGTAAAAAGTCCTTGAAAGTACTTGATTTTTTTAAAAACTAGTACATAAGTGCGTAATTTGTCTTGCGTTGGAATTTGTCCAGACTAGTTTCCTCCTTTGTTCAGACTAGTATTAGGTGCACCATTTGAGCGTCATACTGAATGTGTTTTGCGCTTTGACACCACGTGATATACTAATAAGGCTACTTCTAGATCGTCCATTCTCCCCCGTATTTTGTCCATCTAAGTTGACACCTCTGTTCTCCATTAAGGCGTCCGCCTTGATATGCCCGCTGCATCATGACGGATCACAGTTGCTAGATAACAGCACCGCTTTCTTAGGAAACCGTAGCTTTAGCAGTCAGGACGCCAATGGAAACATGAGATGCGTCCAAAGAAATGAAGCCAAGTTCTTAATGCAAACATATAAAAGTTACAATTTAAAAAATCCCATTTGAGAGTCTTTAGGTGTAAAATTTTCTGCACATTTCAAATCCGTTGAAATTTTCAATCTATCTTTAATGATCGCAAAGATAGGGCTTTTTTATTCTCTAGTGTGTTTCTATCACCAGTCAAAACTTTTGATTTTTTTTTTCTTAAACAAAATAAACCACGAAAGCCCTTTGTTGTAGTGGCAGTGGACGTCAGCAAAATGGAGATTGTGCAAGGGCACAGGATGCAAGTCACCAAAAGAATTTATCGTACAATATTTTATCGCACGACCAAAATCGAAAGGTGTGCAAGTAGCCTGATAGTTAGCATTGAGACGAGAAGCCCACTTTGCAACAAAAGAAAATCACAGGTTTTGTGAGAAAGAAAATCCAAATGATAACAAAAATTTATTATAACCTTTCCTTTTTACCTACCAGTAGTTTAAAAAAATAGAGTAAAAAAATTATGTCTTTTTTTTAAATTATATTTTTCACATTTTCTTTTTAATTGACAACTTTTGCATATGCCTTGTTTTAGGTCATTATAAAAAATTTTAGGTCCTTGAAAAAAAAAAAAATATATTTTTGGTTTTGAAAAGTCCTTGAATTTTTTTTGAATAAAGGTGTGGGAACCATGGAACTGTTTTTTTCTGAATTTGATTCCGATTATGTGGCAACAATTTATAGTAAACAATTCCTTTTTAGTCCCATCATACAGAAAGCCTTTTACAGAGGATGGTCGTCCAGAGCGGGCATCATCTTCGAGGCTGAAATTTCCACACTTAAATTTATCAAACCACCTTCGAACTGTGGCCTCAAAAGCAGCACTATGTCCATATACAGCACATATTTTATGAGCAGTCTGACTAGAATTTTATGGTTCTCCATTCTTAGCACTGCAGTGAAACAAAAATTATGCCACAACACATGCTATAAGTATGCAGTGTAAGCAGAAAAGACCGAATTTAAACATCTGCTTCAATCAAGGTCACTCCTTATCAGCGGTAACAAAATAATAACAAAACTAGCTTAGATTTGAAAACTGACAAAACTTTCCGGATGACCCAATATATCTACTGCTTATATAAATGAGTCATTTGTATGATGTACGTCACTAGGAAGTTTTGACAAAGACAAAATCAGTAGTATTCAAATGATTGAAAATTACAAGCATAATATAGAATGTAATTTTATAAGTTTTAAATACTCTATTATTTTGCTTTGCTGGCTGTTTCAACAAATAGTATTAAAATCAATTACCTGGCATTATTACAACTCATTTCAATTTTAAAATTTACATATTTCCTGTTAGTTTTAATTTATCAGTTGACGCTTACTGTAAATAGCCAACATTTATTGCTTAACAATTTGTAAAATAAATTTAATTTGATTATATTCCAACCTGAAAACTCACAAATTTGAATTTTTAAAACATTTTTTGACAATGAAGAAAGAGCAAATGTTCAAAAATATGTATAAAGTATTCATATGCAGTTGCAAATTTTTGATTTCATAAGGTGATGTCTATTTAATGATGACAGAACCTTAAACATGTGACACTTGTGTTTTATTTTGTAGCTAAATACAATTCAACTGTTCAAAAATTCAACTCCTGAAAGGACAAAGAATTTCCTTACTTGTATTAGACTTAGGACTTTCTCTTGAACTGCAGCTGGAGGGTCATTCTTAGGGCCGATTAGTTTTACCAATTCCAGAATAAAATCTTTTTGACTCACGAGTAAATGAAATCTACGAGTGCAATTTTTGACACAGGTTTCAAGGACCTGAAAAAGCAGTTAGCACATAAACACTATTAACATGGATTCAAGAACTGGATTATACAGTTAAAGTTGTTTAAAAAAAATTTCATTATATCTAAACAAATAATAATTTTAAAAGCCTTTTAGAACAGAACTATTTTAAATGTAGAATTTCTTATTCAGACTATGCATCATTTTTAATATACAAAACTAACTAAAAAATGTATAATGCAATTCAGAAAGAAAAGAAAAACACTTCAAATGTATATTCATAAATTTGTATGCATAAATTCTTGTGAAAGAGATTTCAAACTAATATCAATTCACTCATATGCATACATTATACATTAAATTACTTACAGTCAGAGAGTATAAGACCACTGTATAATTTTTTCCAGTATTCTGTTGCAATCTTTTTTTAATAGCTTTTACGGCATCTTTTGGTCTAATAGAGAAAATGAAACAGATTAAAACTGAACTATATAATTTAAAATATAAGTAGTTTATTTGTTGTTAGTGACTATTATATAACATACCATGACATATTACCTCTACATAACTTTTCATAAACAAAAATAAAATCTTCTATATGAAATTGCAACGAAATCTATCAAGTAGTGTTTGAGAGTTGAAATACTACAATATGAGGTACCTGTGATTTCTAAACTACCTTTTCACCTTTGTGTCTTACTCTTTTCATTGGCTTACTGTATCTCGTACAATACAGTAATTTTTGTCTAGTCTGTTGCTTACATCGTTTTGTGGTGACTGTATGTCCATTGAAGAAATTTTACCAGTTTTTATTTTCTGGTCTAACATGGAGAGTTATGAGTAAATTAACTAGAATCTCACAAACCAGTCAAGAAATAGATTTTTTAAAAGAAAAACATTAGACAAAGTAAAACTATTTAATTATGATGCTTCTTTTATGTCAAGTTACTTTATGTTTATATGTTTATGCTAAATAAAATATGCACATGTTTTCAAAAGCATTGTTACCTTACAGCAATTTTTAAACAATTAAAATAGCATTTTTTACTCATATCTAAGGCAACTTTTTGCAACCAATGCAACTTTTTTTCACACGTTCTACGCTGCATGTAAAGTACTAAAACAAAAAATAACATATTATATGACTGCAGCTGGACACACACTCAAGGTGCTTTATAAGCAATTACTCCAAGTTACTTGTGCGTCACACTTGTTTCGCAACTGCAGAAAAAGTACACAGATTTTTCACAAATGAGGATAATCTCATCGCTTGTGTTAAGGCAGCCACAGCTAAAAAAAGTCGGTTTTCAGACCGCTGTAAAGGACATTGCAAACGGTTTCAGTGGCGACAGCATTTAGTGTGTTGCGTAGAAAAAAGTAGTGTGACTCAAAGCTGGCTGCCAAAACACTTGCTAAAAGTCAAAATCAGCTACGAATGTTTGATTTGTCTGGTAGAAAAATCGGAATCGAAAGCGTAGAACATCCAGCCAGCGTATGAAGATATCAGATTGATGGATTTTAAAGAAACCTTAAAGCGTATCTTAAAAAAAAAAACATTGGAAAAGAATAATGACCTGACAGTTATTGCTACACTTTCCCGAGATGATTTCCCCCTAATGTTACAGAAATTACTGGCCAAGGATCACATTCAACGACATCAACGTTCATCTGCATTTAATGATGTATTATAATAATACCTACTGTTGTACATGACTAAAATTGTCAATAAATTTTGAACTTTTTCATTTTTTACAAATAATTTATTTTAGATTTTAGTGTATCGAAAATAAATGCAACTTTATTTCCATAAATGCAACTTTAGGAAATAATAAATGCAACTTTTCCCATTTTTACTGCAACAAAAAAGTTGCCCTACTCATATCATAAAAACTTTTACAATTTATAGAATTGTGAAAATAAAGGTATTTATTTATTAAATTACTTATAAATTTAATTATTTATTCAAAACCAGACTCTGCAAATTACATTTTTATAAAAACTGAACAAAAGGCATTAATAGCACAGTAGGCGAATGACAACATCTTACCCTTCATCAGTATCATTTATCATATCACATATCTCCATATTTAAGCCCCAGTTTTCAGATGGTAATGAGGCATCAGTGGCTTGCTCTGTGACAAAAATAAAATATTAGAATTTCTACTTATAACTAGAGCACACAATTCAATGCCAAAATAATTAGGTGAAATAATTCATTAGATATGATTTAAACAGGGCAGTGCCTGAGATATGAACTCCTCTTGTACAAACCATAGGAATTAGCCCATCTAAAACACCCTTTATCAAGCATATTTTCAAAAATAATTTAATGGACCACTCTTCTTTCTCTTGGTTTTTAAGGTGCTGTAACTAAATGAGTGTTTGTAATTTTTTCATTGTTTTCAGTCTAGGAGAATATAGATGTATCTATTAACAATTTAGAAAACCTCGATTTTTACTGAAAAAATCTATCTCCAGCATGTGTAAAGTGTAGCTTAAAAAGCTACCAAAAAAAAAAATCCAGGAAACATTCAGGTACTAACTACCCCAACATCATTTCAGAAAGGATTGGCTAAACCATCCTTGCCCTTCACATGTGGTTTTGAATATTTTAATGTAAATTGAGAAAATATAGATTCAAAAGTATTTTGATAGCAATTGCAAAAACTTACAAAGCTCATATAAATTTGAAATTAATATTGGAAAATTTATTGCCATGCATGTTTATATAAAGTTGAGAGCACACCGTGCCTAACTTTCGGCCACCATGCTATAATACTGTGAGCTATAAATGACAACCAAACTACAAGTAAAATAGTTATTTATTCAAAGGGCATGTAAATTATTTAATATTTAATCATGATTCTGTGTAAATTAGGGTTTGTAAAAAAGGGAAATATGCTAAAAATGTTCATTGACTTCATACAAAAAAAAATACATCTGCACACAGCTTGAGTTTCAGAAATTCTCTCCATTCTTTTGTCCCTGTAGTTGACACTGAAGGACAGCCAATTAAGGAAGGGGGCTGTTGTGCATATCTTAAAAACATCTGGACAGGAAGGAGATTCTGGCAAATCAGTTGAGATTTATAACTAGCAGTTAGCATAGGTGTAACCAGAAGGGAGGGGGGGGGGAGTTGGATGAAAAAAATATTGAATTTTCATAAATTATAAGATGAAGTCATATTGGAGTCATTAACAAAATGATGTTTAAATCCAAAACAAATAAACAAAACCGACATTAATAAGGTAAGCGACCACCCCTCATGCATTATTAATGGTTTCTTCTGTCAGTTAACAGTACAGAACTTACAAAAACAGTCAACTCAGAAAACATGTTAAAGCTTTAAAAATTTTTGAGATTAAGAACTTGTGTGCACCAGAAATATCTTTTCTTTAGTAGAAAGATAACAAGATAAAAAATAATTAAATTCATAAGTTTCACACAAATTTCCAAGAAAATTCCAACTCACCAATTTTTTGTCCAACTGGGGTGTTGAGGGGATTACCCCCTAATGTAGCTAACAAACCAGCCATGCCTAAAATAAAAAACAGTAATTTGGAGATTTAGTCTTTAAAAATGTAAAACAATTATGAAACAGTTACTGTATTACAAACAATCTGTACAAATGATGATCAAGTCTTCTTTTTGAGGCTTAGTTAGACTTGAAGCTAAATCGCAAAATAAAGTAACTCATAAGTAGATATCGCTTTACTAACTTACTAATTCCGATTGAAACAAACTATCAATATTAAAAACTACTTAGCAGCAATAAAAATTGCAACAAATTAGTTTCAATTAACACCTAAACTACTAAGTGCTGATGTTAAATGTATGCCTGGATTTGCCAGATCTGTCAATTTGATGGATATTTTACAGAAATCAATATTTTGTGTTCAATTTATCTCTACGTATATAAAGTAAAGTCCCTTGTAGGCACCAGTCTGTCTATTCTAATCTCCACTCAAGAACCACTGAATAAATTTTAATGTGATTTTCCCTATGGTTTACAGCATTTGTCAAGAAATGGCTTGAAGTATAAAACATTAATCAAGGACAAATGGAGCCGAGCAATGATTTTAGTGAATGAAGTCAAATGGTGTGAGAGTAAACACAACTTACCCAAGGCAAATGTATCTGAAACTGTGTAAACAGGTTCTGTTTGAGGACTTTAATTAAAATTTAAATATTGCATTACCATTATCAAGACTGGAAGTTGATATAGAACGACACATAAGTAATGTGGTCCATATAAGTAAAGTTGATTCAACTGGAGAATATTTTTTGCACAAACAACTTTTCATGGTCCTTTAGCATATCATATTAAAGCAATATCTTTTTATCGACAAGTCTATTGCCATAAATTCAAAATTGATACTGTGTAAAGCCAGGTAAACTCAATGAAAGCAGCATTGAATTGAATTAATAATTCGTGTTCAGTTAAAAAATGTGAAGGTCACTGGCAAAATAAAACAAATGTTATTTTAAAGTGTGTGCCGTAAATGCGATAGTTGTTGAAGCCACTGCGTGGCCAGCACGGCGTTCAACTGCTTCGCAAACCAACACCACAAGAACAAGGCGTTCAACTTAGCAAATTGATAACACAACGGACTTGTTTAGAGTACATACAACACAGAAAATTTATAAGATTTGTAAGTAAAATTGGTTGCATTATGTTAAAAATTTTTTTCCCTTTAAAAAAAATTATTCCACTTTATATATCTACAATTTTAGTATTGCAAACATGTTCTGGACGTAAATAACACATGGACAACTTTGGGCACGGGGAGGGTTAAATTCGGGGGTTTTGACAAAGAAATGCAAATAATCCGAAATGACCGTGGTCCAGAGGATTTGATTGATAAAATATTTATAAATGTTCCAATTGAAATTTCATGGTAAAAAATAGTGGTCAGTTATTGGATGCATGGTGGTAAATTATTGGTCCAATCGCCTTCTTAATTTGACTTAAAAGATATAAAAAATTAAAATTGCCCTACAGCTTATTTTAAGCACCATCTGTACATCATGCCAAAAAATCTTGAAACAATTGCAAATAAGCTTAAGTTTTTCATGAAAAAAGAGCTTTAATTCTGGCTTGTTGATGCTATATTAATATTGCATTGTTACTGTGATAAACAATATTTTACAATTCACATCACTATAGCATGAATTGAATGAATATGCACAACCCATTACAAAACTGACCAACATGCAAGAGATCTTTTTAGAAAATGGAAGGTTAAGAAGATTTTATTTTTATTAAAGATTATAAAATTGAAAACATTACTTTTACTTAATATTGATTAAGATTTAAATTAGTACAAACTTTCTATCCTTCAATAATTTTATTGTTCTTCCAACTACAAGATGTGTATGGACACACAATTCAAAGCACAACCACAAAATTTTGTAAATAAAAATGCATAATGTTATCCTGTGTTTTACTTTCTTGGATTTCTACACGAGTGATTCATTTAACTTGGTGCTACTAAAACGAGGAACAATCAAAAAAATTTAATCAGTCCGAAACGTAAATATTTGCTTGATATGAATTATATATATTTTTTCAATGTTCAGTTTTGTCATTAAAACTGAGAATCTTTATGATGAACCGAAAGTCCCCACCCATATGTTTTTGATGCAATTGGGCAAAACCTAACAACCTGATGCAATGAATCAGCAAAAGAATGGCTTTGATTGACAAATTTAACATGCATGTTTTTAGTATTTTTCAGTACGGGCTCAAGATACGACGGGTCACCAAATACATGTTTGTACGATTCAAATATATTTACAGAGCGTTTTTCTGTGGAACATTTAGATCCATATTGTGTTCTCTAAATTATAAAAATGTTTTACCAATTTTCTAGGAAATTGAGATGCAGTACAACCAATAAATTTAATTAAAAGTTATTGTTTCCACATGGAATTCTTGAATGAGTTGTAAAAACGATCATAAATGTGATGAACTTCGAAAGCTATACTTTTTCACGATTTGATTACAAAACACAAATAGTGAGAAAATTTCTCTTCATTTCATTTCACACCTAAAGAGATCAAGTGATTACTCAAAAAGTTTGACAGATTGTAAGATTTTAGGTTTCTAGCGCAAATACCCGAGAGAGATTGAAATAAAAGATCTCATCATAAAAAGAACACACAATAAACTAGATACAATTTCGTCTTGTTTGATTAGTTTGAACGAGGCTACGAATTTAAGAAATTGGTATGAAGTTGAGTTTCGTTTTCCTTGATCTGTGATTCTCTCATTTTACAGTCAGTTAGAAATTGTTCCCAAATTTTAGAATTGATAGAAATGATATTGAATCCTCGAATTTCTCGAGGAAGACAGAAGACTGGAAATGTCATGAGTTAACCAATACCATGACGTCACAAGCTCATTCAAAATAAAATTGCTTTGTTATTGTTCAGACGTTTGCAATACTCAACTCGGCATTAAAATTATTTTTGACTGGCTAGTAGGAGAAATTGAAATACATAAAATTTGAACTTTTTAATCGTAACAATGCCTGGGAAAACGAAGATTATTCCTCCTCCACCAGCGAATTCCTGTCAACCTGGTATTGCAACATCACTATTATATAATGGTTCTAAATTTCAAGGACATCAAAAAAGCAAAGGAAATTGTTACGATGTGGAAGTAGTACTCCAAGTAAGCCCTGTCATCACCAGTCGTTGAATTCATGTTTTGATACAGTCGTGAATTCATGTTTTGATACTTACACTTGTGTTTGCATAAATATTTTGTTACAAGAAATACACTTTTTCAAAGTTGCTGAAAAGTCAAGATGATGTGATATACGCATGTGGAATCTCTTTTATTAATGTACACAATGAATGATGGAAATCTGTCAACAGTAACGTAATGCAATCATTTTTGTGTTTTGTGAGCTGTAACACTAAGGCAGAATGAACTGCAATGGTTGCAAAGTTTGAAGCAAGTTCGTGTAAAAAATGTTTTTTGTTTTTTGAATGGCGAATTTAATCTTCATGCGAGAAAATGTTAGAATTTTTTTTTTAATGATTGCATTGTTATTTGACAGATTTTATTTGCCCATTATGTACATTAATAAAACCACCCCAATGGTGCATTTACCAAACAAGAATTTTTATTCTAGTTTCTACTCAACGTAAAATTCCAAGTTAATGTTTGGTGGAGTGGTAGCAAACGGGACAGTGGACGATTTCTCGCCAAAGTGACAACCTCCAATTTATACTGTTGTTAAGGCAACTCTGTTTAGAACTGAAGACTTGATGCCACCATCTTGTTTTTTGGCGACAAAAAAAATGCCTTGGCACTACTGTTTCGTTTGCTACCACTCCACTATAAAAATATGAATAACTAATAAAGATGGCTTGCCTTCATCTGCCATTAGGGATGAAGCAAAAATGAGTGATTTGTTCAATTGAATCAAATTTTTAAGTGAACGAATCGGTCAAATGATTCGCTTCAAAATGAATCGATTCTCGACTTGTTCTTTTACGGGCAGTTGTGTTTGGTTAATAGTTCTCATTATAAGGCTACTACATTTACAGGTTGAGTGATTGTTTTCTCATTGCAAACTAATTGAACAGGTTCTGAGACATACAATGGACACCAAATCATATGAATGAGCAAAAGAACGTGTCTCTCCTATTGTAATAATAAAGGGGCTAGCAAATTTCGACTATAATGAACGTTTAAGTAAGCTAAACATGTATACACTGGAAAGAAGAAGAAGGAGGGGGGATTTGATTCAGCTTTTCAAGTTTGTAAAACAAGGGGACACAGAGGGCTTAAATTTCAATAGGGATAACAGAACAAGGGGCCATGGGTATAAATTGAATAAGACACATTTTAATCGGGATTTAAGGAAAAACTACTACTTTAATAGGGTAATAGACAGTTGGAACGCGTTGCCAGAAAATATAGTTAATTCAAAGGGAGTGTACGAATTTAAGACACAATTGGATAGTCAGTGGGAATTGGAGAATTCATAAACAAAGGACCAGCCTTGTTGGGCTTGAGCCTGTAGCTGGTCGTCAATATTTGTATTTGTCAGTAGGAGCCAACTGATCCAATTCACATAATTTAACTCATTTGAGTTTCAAATCACTTTGGATTAGAGTCTTTGAGATTCTGTACTTAGGGAGTTTATTATTTTGGAATAAGAAAGACTTTTTTTTTTGTCTTCTATGTTTCTCTTATCACAGTTTCTTCTCAAAATGTGGAATTGAAAATTGGGTACCACTGAAAGATATATGAAATTAACTGTAATTATGAAAGCTTTTCTTCCATTTCCAGAAGAGAAGTTTGCTTTTCGAAAACCAAGATTGTTTTTCTTAAAAATAAACTTGGTGTTCACTGAATATCTTGAAAATTTTTTTTTTTAAGAGAGAAAAAGGATTTATTAGTTTGAATTTGATAAAAAATGATGGAAAAAATTTTCTTTTAACATTTTATTCATTTTCCTAGAAAATTTTTTTCACATAACATATCTGTATTTTACCCCATTCTATTTTTTAAAGCAGTTAAATTACATTTTATACAATTATTTTGAGGATATTTATTTACTACTTTTGAAAATTATTTTTCGCTTTTATATGAATCATTAAAAAATCCTATTTTCTAATGAGCTTCATATAGGATGTTAGATTTTACTTAATAAAAAAATGATCATGCAACTAAGTAAGCTACTTCAATCATTGCACTGGTGAAGGCTAGTTTACAAGTAATTATACCTCTTTTTTCACGGGGGCCAAATAGCAGAAAAAACTGATCACCAGTTTTTACCGTGATTGTAAAAGTTGATATTTTTCAAAAATGTCTTTTTTTCAGTTTATTTCTGCTATTTGACCCCTATTGGGGAGGCAAAAGATGTGAACTGTGATCTAAACAATTTTTTTACCGTTAATATTGAATGTATTACTTTAGCGCAAAATTAAAATATAATTGTAAACATTTTATTTAAAAAAAAAAGGCCTAATTTTGATCTTTTTGGAGGGATTGACCCCCTTAGGAAAGCAAAAGATATCAATAAATCGGGATGAAATTTTTCACCCATTAGTTTTACTACATAAGCCAACTTTTCCGCACTATTAAAATGTGATAGCAAAAAAAACAAATTTTTTTTTTTCCAACCATTTTATTGTACTCAGCAAGACTATAGCCAACAAACAAGACAGAATGCATCTACAAATCTACTGAAAAAAAAATATTAACCAATCAATTTACGAGTCAAGTATTTTATTGAACTTAGCCAGTTACGGTATTAAAGTTATGTATAGTGTTAAGCCATTGACAAAACAATATTTTAACATAGCTACATTTAATGAAAACTAAATGCATCCTATTGACACTTTATTTATATTCCTTATTAATTTTCTATCAAGTTCCCTGGCAGACTTTTAGTTTATGCATTGCACTCAGAATTAAAAGAACTTGCTGACCATGTATAACATCTGTGCTAAACTTTCTTAAATGTTTATTTCCATTGATGACAAACTCATTACTCGTATCATGTTTTATTTCAATCCATTCATAATGAATGGATTACGCTTGACCATAGACTGACCGCCGGCCCCTTATGCTCGCCGACCCCCAGGGATTGCTACGCAATCCCGTTTGGTTTGCTTCGCAAACCAATACTGCTTTCACAAGCGATTTCACTTTTTTTTACTTTAACACTTAATGCACCCTAAACTAATAGCCGTGTACCATATGGTACTAGCCGACCCTTTTCCCTAACACGTGGACGCTGGAATGTTTCGAAATGCAAAAACAACTTCAGACTTTGCACGTGCGGCTCATCGGCGGCCCGGTGTTCCATTTGATCCATACACAGCTGGAGTTTCCGTCGATTCCCTAATCCCATGTCTGGGATCAAGTTTTGCTGTGGGGGACTCAAGTCGGCATGACAGACGGTTTTCGCATCTGTGTGGGGGTGTTTCTGTTCTGGAGAGGACATAAACATCTCTAGAGGGCTCGGAATTCACCCCCTCTCGTTGTCAGCGGCGGTTCTGTGGAGCGAAGCGAACGTGGATTTTGAGAATTCGGACTCGAGATTCGACGAGAGACAGACGTCTCTGTTTTGCCATTTTGTTACTTTGGCTTCAGGCAGGATTCGGTTGTCGATGGCTGTGCCCTTAATTATCTTTTTAAATTTTCTTGTAAATATTTAATTTATGTAAATAAATAGTTTAATTTTAAACCAGCTGTCCGTCAAATTCTTACATGACGGTACAGCCGCATCAGTAAAAAAACCTTCTGCATCTTTTTTCCTGTACAATTTTAAGTAAGCCTTGTCAATGCCATGTGAGAGTGATGTCAAAACTTAAGTATGAAAACATCCAAATATAATTTGACCTCACAGGAGTCCAAACATTACTGATTATCTTGTTCCGAAGAGGAAAATAATAAAAATCAAGCAATTAACGTGAAACTGATGTAAATTGTTTTTCTTTTGTTACAAATACATATTTTAATGTGTAGGGAGTATCATACCAAAACAATGATTTGACACTTTATTTACAAATACAAAACTACCTGCATAAATTTTAGCCGACAGAAAACGACACCGTCCATAATATATGATGATTGGCTGTACGTAAGTTCTTTACACGTAAACATAAGAGCAACATGACCTGAATAATGACTGCTGTTAGTTGTAAGCCCATTTTGAAGCCCGACTCCCTCTTATTCCGTCCTCACAATAGGTTGGAGTGGAAATTTGAAGAGGGGGGTGCCAGTTCAGCTGTTGCCTCGTCATCAGACCGTGGTTCAAAATTACGAGGTGTTGTCCTCGGATATTTGCCTTGTGGGATTGATTCCGGACAGTCGTCAACAGCCCATTGTGATGCTCTAGTACAACGTTAATTAAAAAAATTACCAAAAAATCACCCTCTTATTTCTACTTGTACCTAAATCGCGTATTAGTGTAAAATCCTTATCTGGTTTCTAGAGTGGGATGCCAGCTCAGATATTGCCTCGTCATCTAATTATGGTTCATAACTACGTGGTGTTGTCCTTAAATCTTTTCATTAAGAGATTGATCCTGAACCATCATCAATAGCCCATTGTGTTGCTCTAGTGGGACGTTAATTAAAAATTACCAATTAACCCCAACCATCACCAATAGCACATGTGTTGCTCCAGTTTAACGTTAATTAAAATTCCAAATCCTTATCAAACGACTTGTTATAATTTTTATTGTAATAAAGTGAAATTTTTTCATTGTTTTAAGACACTAGGGGGCTCTGCCCTCTGCTCGCTTATGCTCGCCAACCCACGGGGATTGCTTCGCAAACCAACATTCCTTTCGCAGAGTGAATCTCCTGAACAGCGAAACTATCTTAATAATTCATATAATCCTGAGTTGACTTTCCGGTCCATGACGTCACAGCGAGGGCATCGCCCCCTCTTCGCTTACGCCCGACAACCCTTGGGGATTGCTACATAGTCCCGTTTGGTTTGCTTCACAAACCAATACTGCTTTCGCAAGTGATTTTACTTTTTTTTTACTTTAACAGTTATTTCATCCTAAACTAATAGCCGCATCAGTTACACACCTTCTGCATCTTTTTCCCTGTACAATTTTAAGTAAACCGTGTTAATCTCCTAACTTTACGATCTGTTCTTCGTACTTTCTCGGTAAACTGTCTGAGAACAGAGTGAAAAAAGTTAGCCTTTTTCCACACCAAATAAAAATAAATCGTTTTTATGGCAATTGTTGCTATAATAAATTTGATACCTGGCAAACCCAATAGTCAAAAATATAACCCTCATCTGCGTGAGGAACATGCTGTGAGATATAAAAAAATACAAAATTTGTGTGACCAACTTTTGATTGTATCGACTTTATTTATTAACCAATTTAGAAAATAATTGTACCACAAGAAAGAGTACATTGTAAGGTATTCAGTAATGTTCTCAAATTTAAAAATAATAGTAATAAGCTGTAAATATGACGGTTTTAACAAAAAGTTGCGAAAATATCCAAAGATTCCGAATTTTGTATGACCAACTTTTGATCGCATCAAATTTATTTATTAACCAATTTCAAAAATAATTGTATCGTAAGAAAGAGTACATTCTGAGGTAAACTACGATGTTTTCAAAATTGAAAATGAATAGTAATAAGATATAAATATGACAGTTAAAAAAAATGTCCCGGTGTTTCTCGAATTTCAAAGAAATATAATCAAGAACCAAAAAGAAATTTTTAAAGAAACTCAACAAACTGCAAAAAATGTACATTCAGAGGTACTCTTTAAAAAAAACCTCACAGCTTAAGACTGAAAATTTTTATATGTTTTGCTCATCCAGCGGAATAGATTTCGCTTTTTCTACTTTATCACTTAATAAACCCTAAACTAATAACCGCATCGCAAAAAGATCTTTACAATTGTCCAGGGAACACGATAAAGATAAAACCATGTTACTTTTATATTTTGCTGATCCGTACTTTCTCGGGAAACCATCTAAGAATCGAGCTAAACAACAGTTTTCAATCCAGCCGCGCTGGCGGCGGTAACTTTTTTTAATATAAAGAGATATTTTTATTGCAGTCTAGAAAAAATTAAAAAAGAGCAGTCAATCGATTTTTATCTGTTTCTTAAGCAAACTGTTAGCATTTTTGAGAACATAGAATAATCAAAACCGACTTTAAAAGTTTAAAACCTGTTAATTCCAAAAAAGGCTTAAATTTGAAACTTTAATTGTAGATGTATGGAAATTAGTTTTTATAATTCAAGCTATTTTTTTATTTAGCATGTAGATGAAGAAAATGCTTATGTTTGTGGCTATTTAAAAATCAAAGGATTAACAGAAGAATATCCAACACTGACAACTTTTTTTGATGGAGAAATAATTGGCAAGAAATATCCTTTTTTAACAAGAAAATGGGACGCAGATGAAGAAGTTGACAAGAAACACTGGGTAAGGTGTTCAATTTTTAGCATTTTAATTATTTACTTTATTAAATGTGTGTAGCTTCCTGGTCATTTGTTGCTAAGAATTATTTAATTTGCTGAACACTTCAATGATTTTTAAAAGCACATGATAGTCTTCTTAGAAATTTGTACTGTTGATGTATTGTGGTTGCTATAATTTGAGTATTGTTTATTTAATAAAGTGCTAAATAATTTCAATAAAATCTAGTTGATTTTTATTCATTGTCAAATCTCCTTGATTAAATACACTAAAATTTTGTATGAAAGTAAGAAAATATGCCGGAATCTCCAATATAGGAAATTAAAACAAAAACTTACAGAAAATACAATTTTTGCAAAAAAAATCTATGATGTGCTAGTTAAAACTAGCTTTTATAACAAATAAAATTTGTATTCTGAATATTCTTCTTGGTGCTATGAAATTAGATTGTAACAATAGTCACCTACTTAAAAAATTTAATTAAGTCAGTTGTACAATTAAGTTTACTTTTTTAGTCATGAATTTAATTTAATTACATCTATGTAATAAAGTTCATGGTGTTATTACCACAATATTATGAAGTTAAGAAAAATTTTGATTCCATGATTATTGTACTTAAATAATTAATTTGATATACTTAAATTAGTATGCTTAAAATGCTTTCTAATCAATACAAAATGCAATTTCTAATATTGATTACACATTAAACTGTATGTTTAATTTCCATAATGGTTTGCAGATTTCACTGATTCATTTAAACAAATTTTATACATATGATTAACAAAATTGCTAACAAGCTCATGCATGAATTTTTTCTCTGCAATAGCATGAAGGGTGGAGAATACATCCTACAAGTGCTAACTCAAATGCTCCTTACCTTCATTTCTCTAATTTATTTTCCTTATGATTTCAAAGTTTTAACATAGTTTTGTCCTTTTCTTTTTTAAACTGCATCATTTTATCAAAATTTGTAGCATATTCACTAGTTATGCTGCAGATGATAATGGTCTAGTTTTCGTCTGGTTGGACATTTGAATACTTATTATTTTGTTTTGTGCTTCTTGTATTTCGAGTGTCGCATGTTTTCAAATCAACCTTCTATTGGTTCAACTGTTAATTTAAAAGTATTTTTAGTATAATTGGGCTATATTCACTATCGTGTTTCAAGCAACTTGTCTGCTTATGAACCTCGTGCCATAAAACCCAAATCAATCAACCAACCTTTTAATTTCTATACAGAATTTTTTTTGTTGGAAAGTATTCCACTAGAGGAAAAAAAGTGCAAAAAGGCAGGACATGGTGCTCAGTTGTTTTCAAGAAATATCAATCTTAAAATTAAATTTTTTTTTTACTAGCTTTGCCACCTAACTAGTATTGTGGTCATAGCATTTCCCTTCCCAGGGGTGAAAATCTTCAGCGTTTACGCGAATTTCCGCTTTTTTTCTTCTTCCGAGAATTTTTGCTTTTTCTACAATTTTTTTTTTAGAATTAAAATTATATCATGGAATTACAGCCAAAGAATAAATGTAAAAAAATAATAAGGAAAGTGTGATTATGTCCTTACTTCAGGGAGGAGATTCTTCCAACTTTTGTAGGTATTTCCGACTTTTCGTAAATTTTTGAGAAAATGACCGATTTTTATCACTTTAGTATGAAAAAATTCCGACTATTGCCCTTTTTTATCTTCTATAATTGTAAAATGCGCCAAATGAGAAATTTATCGCCAACGTTGCACTCCTAAATTTTGCAAGCTGATAAGTCTTGCAAATTCCTTTTTTAAAAGCATCCTTTGTGAGAAGCTTATTAGTTTAATGGCAAACCTGGAGAACTTGCATTTTGAACTAGTTAGCGTATGTTGTTCTATATTTCGTGGCTAAAGCTACGGTTTCCTAAAAAAGCGGAGCTGTTATCTAGCGGCCGTGAAACGTCATGATGCGGCGGAAAAGGTATGAATGAAATATTTTAAGCTGATCAGCTTTTAATTTGATTTTCTTTCAACTAGAAGATAAGATGCTCGGTTATTTGTCTTTTATGGCAACCTCCGGCAAGTGGAAAGTATAAATTTTCATTTTGAATGTTCTAGAAAGTACTTTCAAAATCCATTAAAACTTCCTTCTTTGGCGACTTTAGAAGTGCGCCAAGGCGGTAGCCACAGTTTTAATCATAGACTGCATCTATTTTTTGCAACGGAAATTTTCAAAATGATGCTTCTTTTAAGGGCAATATTTCTGATTGTTTTAATAAGTTAAATTGTTTCTTGGATAATACTTGCTATTATTTTAAAGTTTTATTTGATTTAATTAGAAAATAAGAATATTTACGGAAAAATATAGAAGTATAAGAGAAAGAAGTACAAGAAGTTTCGAAGAATTTTTTTTTTTTTTTTTCATATTCGAAAATAGGTTAGAAATTTGAACTGAATTAAGTTACAGTGATCTCTCACTTATGCGCGGGCGTTGGGGACAGTGAAAAAAACGCGCATAAGTGAAAAACCACAAAAGGGAGCTTAAAAGTGTAAAATCAATACACAGTATATTGTTAATTAATACTATGTATAAATAACTACAGAAAAAATGGAAATAAGGTTACATAGTTTCAAAATACAAATACAAGTTACGTGTATAGCTTCCGTTTACTATTTTTTAAGAACATAAAGAAAATGGAAATGCTTACATACCCAACTTTCGTTTTGCTCCTATTACTTTCTCACAAAATAATTTACAATCGATGATTGTTTTCGTGAATTTTCAAAAAGAGTTTTCAAGTTCGTCAAGACGTGAAAAAGTTCCTTCACTTCCGGTATTGAACTGAAAATAGTCACACAGAGTTTCTAAAGCTTCAAACGCTACTGTGTGAGTTGGGGGAACTTTTGCCACATCTTCATCATCGTCGTCGTCTTCATTTTCGTCATCACCATTTATTTCTGCTGCAATGTCTCCAATTTCCCGCAATTGTGATGTGATTAAATTTTCATCTGCATCAACGAAATCATTGAAAGTAGTGCACGTAGCGAGTCCACCAGATACAATATGCCAATCTTCTTCGTTTATGTCATTTCCACTTTCATTTTCAGGCTCCTCAGATTCATTTTCTGCTGGAAACGAAAATCCTGCTTTCTTAAAGCAGCTTTTAATGCACTTGTCAGTAACATTTCTCCATGATGAACACAACATATGAATTGCATCAAGGACGGTAATTTGCTTCAATTCATCTTTCGTTGCATGTTTTGTTTCCGAAGCAGCCAGAAGTCGACGGATTAAAGTTTTTCTATAGTGCACTTTCACGCAACGAATGACACTCAGATCCAAAGGTTGAATCTTGCTAGTGCAATTTGCGGGAAAAGATACAACTTTCGTGTTATTGAAAGTTGGAAGATCTTGTGGGTGAGCAGGACACTGATCCATGAATAACAGAACTTTACGTTTTTCTTTTTCCATTTTCCTGTCGAATTTATGAAGGAAATCCAAGAAAATGCGCGATGTCATCCACGCTGTTTTGTTGCTAGTGTAGTCGCAAGGAAGCTTCTTCACGTTCTTAAAACAGCGAGGTTTTTTAGATCTACCAATGACCAATGGCGGGAATTTTTCTGAACCATCGGCGTTGCAACACAGCAGGGCAGTTAGTCTTTCTTTACTTTTTTTCCCACCATGGCATGGTTCACCCTTGAATGTTAAAGTTCTGTCGGGCATCAGTTTATAAAAAAGTCTAGTTTCGTCACAATTGAAGATGTTTTTCGGTTCGTATCCATTTACTAAAGTAGCCAAGTCTTCTTTCCATTGTTCTATGGTTCCTTCATTGACACTCGCACTTTCCCCAGAAAGGACACGAGTTGCCAAGCCATGCCTATTTTTGAATTTTTCAATCCATCCATGTGATGCAGAAAAGTTTTCCATTTCAAAACTCTTTGACAATTGAACGGCCTTCTCCCTTAGAAGCTCAACGTTAACAGGAATGTTCGAGGCACCAGCTTCTTTAAACCATAGCAACAAAACTTTCTCAAATTCTTCGAACTTTCCACCTTGAATTCTGCTTCTTTTCTTCGACTGAATTCCACATTCTCGATGAGCGACTGTAATCGCCTCCCGATTTTTTTAAATCCCTCTCAATGTTCATTCTGGGACATTAAAGTGCTCCGCTAAAGCTTTTTTCAAACAAGGATTTTCTTCGAATTTTTTAATGACACCCATTTTAAACGAAAGTGACAATTTTGTTCGTTTTGCCATTTTAAAACGCAACCATCTAACCCAAACTCCAAAGAAGGTTCTTTCGTTAGCGATCAATGCCACGTGGTACGTACCGTACTAACCACTCTAATTGGCTGCTATATAAATGCGATTTTTACTGACGTCAGTCACAAGACCCCCTCCGGTACACCCGTGTATACGGTAGAGGAATGTCTTCCGAGAACCCGAACGATAGGGGAATGGCGAGGGAATACATTCCTAGAAGCAGAACAAAAAAGGAAAAATTCTTGGACAAGCAACACATGACTTGAGGAACCTACTTTTTGAACTGAAAATTTTTTGGCGACGCGCATAAGTGAGAGGTGTTTTTTTACTGTAGCGTATAAATGAATAAGAGTTATCATAGTTTTCCTATATTCATGGCCGGGACCGCGAAAAAAACGCGTATAACTGAAAAACGCGCATAAAAGAGAGCGTGTATAAGTGAGAGATCACTGTATATATTTTTTTCCCACAGGGGTACAGCTTCAATCTACGCTTATAGCGGTGGCAACGGCCTGCCCTTGGCGCACTTAAGTCGCCAATGAAAGATTTATTTCAAATGAACCAATGAAATCAAACGACAGTTTCACGGAATTTGAAAGAACTTTCTGGAATATTCTAAATGAAATTTTAAAACTTTCCACCTGCCCAGGTTGTATTAAAATCTGCAATAACCGTTATGCAGATGGGCTACCTTAACCTATCTTTACTCGCTACTAGAAGTGCGCCAAAAAAAGCGCCAAGTCCGTTGCCACTGCTTGAAACGTAGACTGAAGCTGTACCATTTTTATTTTTGGTGTCTACTTTTTTTTTCTTTTAAAATTTATGCTATTTAATAAAAATAGTATTTATTTGATTTGTTCTTTTGTCACATAGCATTTTTATTTCCTGTTAATTTCATTTTTGTATCGAAGTTTTGGAAAAATTCCAAGTCTTAAAAAAAAAATGTCACCATTGGTGAGATGTTCAAATATATTCATAAAAATAACATTTTCAACTTCATGCAGCTTATTTATACTGTTTACAGAATTGCCAAGATATTTTTCTCTTTTAAAAAATTTGAGTTTAGGTGTATGGTGCCCCCTCCCCCTTTTCCAAAGACAAATTTCATTGTTTATAGTGGACTTTGTAGAGCTTTTAAGCTAAGTAATAGACAAAAATACATTCTTATCATAAACACATTCTGTGGCGCAGCTATGGGAAGTTATGGGTTACCCTCCCTACTTCCAAAAATTTTGTTATTGTTTTTAGTGGACTTTATAATGTTTTATCAGACTAAAAATTTGCCTACACCCTCAGAAAATATTTCTGATTGCACCAATGTTCTGTAACACATTAGTACACAAATATAGTATTCTTATTCAGCTATTTTTGTAGTTCAAAATAACGCTGGGTATATTTTCCTCTTTTTTACATTTTGACTGTTTTCACCCCTGCCTTCCACCCTTTAGGTTATATTGCTAAAATTTTTGGATTAGAATTTTAAAAAACTGATTTAAATACCTTTTGTCTCACTTTTATTTAGTGGTCATTTTTGTTTCCTTTGCAGAATAAATTCCATTCCTTTTATCAGTATGCTAAGTGTTTTAACTCTGACAGTTTTGATTATGATGAACTAAAAAATACTGATTACGTCTTCATGCGATGGAAGGTAAGCTCAACTTTTTATTGATCTTAATATCAGTACATTATCTTCCAGTTTTCTTAATACTATTTAGTTTCGTATTTGAGTAATGCTATTTCACTAAAAGTGGGCCATTTTGAGGATTTAGTGGTGGATGCTCTATATCAGGGGTTCCCAAACTTATCCAAGTTGTGGCACCCTTGAGAGAATTATAGTTTTCTCACTGCACCCTCATCATGTAATATTTATCTGGTGTATTATTACTTATATATATTTCATATTTTTGTACAACTTTGAAGAAGAAATTAGAAGTAAGTGGTAAAAGAACATAAACATAATCAATACAATTCATATTTAAAATTCACACAAATACTTTAATTGTACTTAGTAGAAAAACATAAGTAGGTGGAAATATAAATAAAATTTCCTTCAACATGCTCTTGGTAGGTGAGTGAACCGATTTTTGATGAGTGACCTTAACACATTTTTCTGTTGTTCAGCAATAGCTTAAATCGGAGATCGTGGGAGCATTGCGGCACCTCTCATCTCTCTTTGTGACACCCCAGGGTGCAGCTGCACACACTTTGGGAACCCCTGCTCTATATGAGAGAAGAATTTGAATCATGATTCTCTTCTGTGGCAGAGAAAAAGGACCATCTCTACTATTATAAAAGGAAGTGTTTGTCTGTCTGTTTCTTGCCGCAAAATCCTGACGATTCTATGGCACTTACAGCAATGAGATTTGGCACACTGGTAGTCCAAATTTTTTGCAATTTTTGTGTCGCTGCAAATTTTAAAATTCAATCTAGAACATATTAAAATGAATTTAATAGTTTTTTTCTCTTGCGGGTTCTTCAACGTGTTTCTTCCAGAAGAAGAAACACCCAAATCTAGACCTTTTCGACTCAAGTGACCTTGCAGTCAGCCTTTGGAACCATGCCAATTTTTTTCATCACGGGGATCTTGGGGAAAAGTATTTTTTTCGTTTCCACTTTGATTTTGTGCGGAATGATTTTCCAGCCAGACGATAAATCTTTTAACTGGAGTCACTTAGTTCTTTCTTTTTATCTCCTAGACCGTTAAAGATAGAGTAAAAATTTCAACGGATTTGAAATCTGCGGAATATTTTACACGTTTAATACCTTACATCACGGGCAATGCCAGGCTAGCCATGCAGTGGCTAGTTTGTACTGTTTGTTTGACAAAAATGTTTAATTGTTCATTCTTGGATATATGGTGCCATTTTGTTGCCAAATTGTGAGTTATCGGAACTTTGTGCCCCTTCTGATGAAGCGATCAGTCAAGATATTGATTCACTGCATATTTGGTTAGTCATATTATTTGTAAGATTTACCTCTTATGTTTGGAAGTTCTGGGTCTACCATAAAAGTTTTCAAGGGGTCAAGAGTCGTAAGTCATGCTTAATGTAGCCTTTTAACAACTTTGATTCCTCACAAAGAATATTTACCTCTTCCATTTGTGAGATCACTAGGAGTTGGGCCTCTAGGAGTTGGCATCTGTTTTGGAATAATGGTAACTGAATATTAAATAGTTTGTTTTACTCTGGAAACGGGCAGAAGCTGAGTTTGGGTGTAGTTTATGCATTGCATAAAGTCTTTTCAATTAGTTTTGAGTCTTTCCTTTGGAAAAGTTGCACAGGCTGGAACTGACAACCTTTTGAGAGCGAATTTGCTATTTTTGATAAAAGAATAAGTACTGTTTATTATTGGTTTTTAGTATGTACAAATACAAAATTAGCACTTTCTAGGTTTCTCTGGAAGAAAATTGACTGAGTTTAAATAGAAAGTACCTTTTGATATTCACAAAAACAAAATGTTTATCTAGAATTTTGTTTAATTTTGTAAAGAAAAATGTTTATCAAAATGTTTATCTTATCTTTTTTAAAATTAATTTATTGGCATTTATTACTAGTCACTTCAAGGCCATTACAGCATTGCCTGTGGCGTTGGTTTGCTAAGCAAATCAAATGGGAATGCGTAGCAATCACCTGGGTTTGGTGAGTGTTGGTGAGCAGTGGTCACACCTGACCCCACAAAAAGAACTGTCACAGGCAATGCTGTACTGTCCACACAGTGGCTAGTACGATATAAAAGTAACAATAGCAAGTAAAAAAACATTTTTCACTGCTTTTCTGTAGTTTATTAGTCAATATATGTTGCTGTAATCATTGTGGGAAAATAGTCCCGTCGGTTCTTCCCATTCTACACACGTATGTATACATTAGCGGTGATGCGCCGCATCACATAGTACCTAAGCAGACGCTGAATGTAAGCCGCGGAAGCAAGAGCTTCGCGCTTTAACTTATTGAGCTATGACGAGCTCTATTGAATGTTATGTGACAATGTTAATTGCCGATGTTTCTTCCTCATTGTTTTAATTGTTAACTGTTTTGTCCCATGTCCCTTTTACATAATAAAGTGTCCGTCTTAACTAGCAGTTATCTATTTGATCCCATAATTGGGGGCTCTGGCCTTTCTTCCTGGTCACCCTAATTACCCCTAGCAACAAAAACCAATCTCCTGAAGTGTGAATGTGAATATTTTTTTCAAGAATTGTGCTTTTGGATTACTTTGAATTTCCAGTTGTCCATGGTAAGTTCGCAATTATGACTTCCTTAATTTTGGATAACATACCTTTTCTTTCAAACTTCTTAAAAAATGGATCTATTCGGAACATTAAATTATTATTTTCCATAGTTCACCCTAACGAAATTTACGACCGCACTAGTCGAAGAAAACTTCGTGTTTTCGCAGGTTTTGATTCTGATTTCAATTTGCAAAACGCTAAGGAATCCCTGCTGAAAGAGTTATCTTTAACTAACTTTATCTGTATATGTGATATTTTAAATTTAGATGTAGAGGGCTCCGCTGAAGAATTGTGTGAACGAATTTTACTTTCGCTTTCTGATTTAAAATCATTGCATGAAATGTTAGACTCAAATTCTGATGATGAAACAGAACAGAAAGTAGTCTGTAGTAGTAGTAAGCGCGAAAAAGAAAGAACGGAAATTTCCCCTAAACCGTTATCGCAGGTGGCTTCCCCCACTAGTCAAAACACATCCAATCCGGCGCCAGAAGAACAAAATAGCCAAACAAATCCATTCAGTGTTAAAACATTCTCGTTTTCTGATGATTCGTCTAAATCGAATGCAGCTGTTGTTGACCGTTTTTCTTGGTTATTTCTGAAAGATGTGTTAATCGAAGAACGTTCGTTCTCAGGTCTAAATTCTTATTCTGTTTATTCATTTATTAAGGATGTCGAAAATTTCTTTTCATTGTATGAAGTAACTCTTGAGTTGCAAAAACTTCTAATATGTAAAAAATTGTTGATAGGCGCAGCAAAAACTTTCATTCAGAGTCAGAATGCCTTAACAACCTTTTCTTCATTGAAAACCGCGTTGATAGATGAATTTGGTCAAAGATTTAACTCCCACAAAATACATGTCGAATTAAGTAGGCGCAAATTAAATGAAAAAGAATCACTTGCCGAATATTTAATAGCACTCCGCGAGATAGCAGCTAGATCTGATGCACAAATTGATGAAAGTTCAATTATAGATTACTGCATACGAGGAATAAATGATTCTAACGCTAATAAAATGATATTATACGGTAGCAAATCGATGACAGAATTCAAAGAAAAGCTTAATATTTACGAAAAGATTTTTCAGAGTAAAAATCGTTTTTCTAATAATCATTCTCGTACCCATAATGAAACAAATACTAGTCGCACTTTTGATTCTAAACTTCATCATTATCCACAAAATTCTAAATCACAAAACCAAACTTCGATTTCTTCCAAACATTTAACTTGTTATAACTGCAATGGTACAAACCATATTTCGCGAAACTGCCCAGATAAAAATCGTGGAAAACGCTGTTTAATTTGTAAAAATTTTGTAGTAATTACACTTTTAAATACCAAATACTCTGCGTTAATTGATACTGGAAGTCCCTTAACTTTAATGCAGCATGGTATATGGAAATTCATTGGTTCTCCTGAATTGACACACAATACTTCCCTCCTTACTGGATTTGGTTCAGCAAAGACCCCAGTGATAGGTACATTTACTTCTTCCATCCAAATTGATGGAATTAACTTTGATACAACTTTTCTTGTTGTACCCGACTCCTCCATGACGTACCCCATCCTAATTGGTTGTGATGTTATTCATCAAGCAACCATGACTGTTGCCCCGGATGGAATAAAATTTACAAAAACTGACCCCACTTCGACGTCTTTGTCCGAAAATTTCATTCATCCTGCACATCGAGGACGATACCCCAGAGTTTGATGTGGACCACAGCATTCCCAGAAAAATCCGTGATGACGTTCAACAATTACTCCAATCCTACTTGCCGAAAAAGACTAAATCAACTGATGTCGAACTGAGTGTTACTTTGGTCGACGAAAAGCCAATCTATCATTCACCTCGCCGTTTGCCTTTTGTGGAACGTGACATAGTTGAAAAACAAGTCAACGAATGGCTTGCCAATGATGTCATTGAGCCCTGCTCATCGCCGTACTCAAGTCAAACACTTGTTGTGCGTAAAAAGAATGGTGATCCCCGTGTCGTTATTGACTATCGCCAAATTAACAAAGTGATTGAAAAAGATCGATATCCCCTACCACTTATTGAGGATATTCTTGATCAGTTGCAAGATGCTAAAGTGTTCAGTACTTTGGACATGAAAAATGCTTTCCATCAAGTTTCAGTTGCAGAACAAAGTCGTCCATACACTTCTTTTGTCACATATCGTGGACAGTACCAATTCAAACGTATGCCTTTTGGTATGGTGAATTGCCCCGCTGTGTTTCAACGTTTCATCAATACTGTGTTTCGTGACCTGATAGTCGAGGGAATTGTTCTACCTTATATGGATGATTTGGTTATCCCTGCCAAAGATGATGTTGAAGCTCTGTCCCGACTTCGTTTAGTTCTTGATGTCGCCAAGGACTATGGACTTGAGATTAACTTCAAGAAATGCCAATTTTTTCACCGCCGTATTGAATTTTTAGGACACATCGTTGAGTCTGGAAAACTTTTTCCTTTGCCTTCTAAAACTGATGCTGTCACCCGTTATCCAGAACCCAAATGCACGAAAGATGTTCAGAAATTCCTCGGACTGACCGGTTATTTTCGTAAATTTATACCGTCCTACTCATTCATCGCTAAACCTCTTAGTGACCTGCTTCGTAAAGACTGTAAATTCCATTTTGACGCAAACGAACGATCCTCATTTCTTCACCTCAAACGACTTTTACGTGAAAATCCCGTTTTGGCCATTTACCGCCAAAATGCTGAAACTGAAGTGCACTGTGATGCTTCAATAGATGGTTTCGGTTGTATCCTACTTCAGAAGGACACTGACAATAAATTCCATCCCGTGTATTACCACAGTCGCAAAACAAACGACA
The DNA here is from genome assembly GCA_947359465.1 of Metellina segmentata. Taxonomy (NCBI): domain Eukaryota; kingdom Metazoa; phylum Arthropoda; class Arachnida; order Araneae; family Tetragnathidae; genus Metellina; species Metellina segmentata. The sequence goes on from OX375882.1 coordinate 40,553,056, forward strand.
GTCAACGCAAATACTCCAGTTACGAACTCGAAGTCCTTGCAATCGTCGAGGCCTTACGTAAATTCCGTGTGTACATTCTAGGTCAACACTTCACAATAGTGACCGATTGTGATGCCTTCACTAAGACAATGACAAAAAAAGATGTCTGTACGCGCATTGCTCGATGGATTTTACTTCTTCAAGACTTTGATTATTCAATCGTTCATCGCTCAGGAACAAAAATGGCTCATGTTGATGCTTTGAGTCGTGTGCTTGTTGTTTCTGTATCTCCTGATCCACTTACTATTTGTATACATCGTGCTCAACAACAAGATGCTTCTCTTCGGGCCATCTGTGAACTCGCATCAAAATCGAGTTATAATGACTTTACTACAAAGAATGGTGTTCTTTACAAATTCGTCAATGGCAATGACATTCTCGTTGTACCAGAATCGATGCACCTTGATATAATTCATAGTGCTCATGAACGAGGTCACTTTGCCGTTAAAAGAACAGAGGAACTCATTAAGCAGCAGTACTATATTCCTCAATTACACCAAAAGATCGAACAGTATATATCAACTTGTATACCTTGCCTTCTCTCAAACAAAAAAGCCAGCAAACAAGAGGGTCTGTTAAATCCTCTTCCCAAAGACGATACTCCTCTACATACATACCATCTCGATCATCTCGGACCGTTAGCAACTTCAAACAAAAATTATCGTCATATTTTAGCTGTGATTGACTTATTCACCAAGTTCTGTTGGCTCTATCCGTGTAAATCAACCACATCCAAAGAAGTTATTGCTAAGCTTGAAGTGCAAAAAACTACTTTTGGTAATCCCTCCCGAATTCTCACTGATCGTGGTTCCGCTTTCACATCTGATGAATTCACGCAATATTGTGCCAATGAAAACATTCAACTGCACCACGTAACTACTGGTTTGCCCCGTGTAAATGGACAGGTCGAAAGACTCAACCGCAGTATCATCGCTGTGATTTCAAAGTTGTCCCAACCTGATCCCACGACGTGGTACAAGCATGTCGCTGCAGTGCAACAGACTATCAATTCCACTTATCATCGAAGCATTGACACAACTCCGTTCGAACTGCTCATAGGTGCAAAAATGAAAACTAAAAGTGATCATCAACTTCTCCAATTGTTATCTGATGAAATGCGTCGTGCCTTCGAAACAAATCGTGACGAACTGCAAAAGTGTGCTAAAGAACAAATTTTGAAAATCCAACATGAAAACTGTTAGAGTGTTTATAAACAAGAACTAATATGCAAATCAATCGTATCACGTTTAGTCCCGCCCACTTCAGGCTGATTGGTTAATACGTTATCTATCCCTATTTGAAATGTGTGTATATATATATAGGATGACTGTGTGATTGAGAGATGCTCAATCCTCTCTTTTCCTAAAGCCTATGGGTAAGGTGAAGTTCACCTGTTTGTTACTTTTAATAATTTATACTATGTAAATTATATATTTTTACTTAAATAAATGAAGATAATTTTTTTAAATGCTGTATCCGGCTTAAATTTCGCCGTAATTTTGAAGAGTAGTTTTGAAGAGTAAAGAAAAGTTATGGGCCCAGATCAATTTGCCGATTGATCTCGAGTTACCGCCAGTTACCGGAACCATCAGATTTATTCGATGGGGGCCGAATAAATAGCTACTGATCAGCAAAGTAACCTTTTACAAAGGTGCAAGTGCTTAAGTGACCGTGCAATCAAATTCCAGCATGGAATTTTTTCGAACGGATTTATCAATCGAACAATTGAATGCCAGCAATTATTCAACGTGGCAGAAAGAGGCCAAAATGATTTTGGTGGACCGCGGACTCTGGTCATTCATTGACGACTCGGAACCTGATCTACCAAAGGAATGTTCGCGTAAAGAAACCCAAGATTTCAACCAAAGAAAAGGTCGAGCCTACTCTACAATCTACCTTTGCATCTCACAGGACTTTCGATGTCTAATTGAAGACACGGACGTTGCCGCTATAGCATGGAAGATTCTTAAAGACCATTTTGCACCAACCTCCCGAGTAACTACGATCCAGCTACTAGATGAACTTCATAATCACCGATACCTGGAAAATGAAGATATTGGGATTTTTGCCTCCAGAGTCAGATCTACTATCACGAAATTAAAAGAAGCCAGTGAAAAAGTGAGTGACTTACAACAGTCTTATTTACTTATTAGATACCTGCCAGAAAACTTTCAGAATGTAGTTCAAAATATTTATAGATGGACTGATACTAAATTTAAATTTGAAAATGTTTTAACTGAATTAATTGCCGAACAAAATCGTCTGAAATTGTTAAAATTGGATACTTTGAATTCGAATGATACTAGTAATGTATTTACTGTTAAATCAAAAATTCACAAAGATCCAAATTTAAATTTTTATTGTAAAGATGTTAAAACTAAAGTTCAGAAACAAATCGGCCCACGTGTGTGCTATAAATGTAATAAAATTGGACATCTTGCTTCTGAATGCAAAACTAAATTTCTGAATTCTAAAGTTAATTTTTGTGATGTGTCTGAACATAAAAATGTTGAACTAAACTGTAATTCTTTAAATGAAAGTTCACATTGGTTGTTCGACACGGCTGCATCAAATCACTTTTGCAATAATCTGGACTTGTTTATAGATTTCAAACCCGTTAAAAATAAAGTTATGATGTTAGCTATAGGCAACATAGAAAGCCCGGTGGAAGGTGTAGGAAGTGTAGTGTTCTACGTTAAATATAATAAACAAAAACCAGTTCGTATAGTTTTAAAAGATGTGATGTACTCTTCAAAATTACGGCGAAATTTAATTTCGGGACCACTTTTGGAAAAAGAAGGGTTAACTTTTATAGGTAAAAATGGTAGAGTAACTATTCATGACAAATCTGGTAAAAGTTTATTTTATGCTAAACGTATAAACGGGCTATATTTTTGTAAACCCTATTTTTATAAAAGATCTGAACGCAAGAATTCTAGTAAAGTGTATAATGTAAACTCTAAGGATTTAAGCCCTACATCCATGTGCGAAGAATCTGGAAGTTTGTGTGATCTGGAATTATGGCACAATAGATACTGTCATATTAACTCTGATTACATTTTGAGCACTAGCAATAATTTAAGCGTCAGGGGCTTACCAAAATTTAAATCTACAAGAATAAATTGTGAACCATGTAAATTGGGTAAAGCTAAGCGTACGTCATTTAAACTACTTGGAAAGATCAGATCATCCAGACCTTTAGAGCTTTTACATATGGATGTAGGTGGACCAATGCCAGTAAAATCTCTCACAGGAGGTGTGTATTATTTAACCATTACTGATGACTTTTCACGTAGAGTTTCTGTTTATATAATGTCAAATAAGTCTGATGTATTCAAGTGTTTTGAAAAATATCAGAAACGTGCTGAGCGATACCTTAACCTAAAAATTATCAATATAAGAACTGATAACGGGATGGAATTTATTCATAATCAATTTAAAAGTTTTTTGGAAGAACGAGGTATTCATGCTGAACGTACTAACTTTTATACACCGGAACAAAACCCAGTTAGTGAAAGGTTTAATTCGACACTTTTGAACGGGATCCGAGCAATGCTAGAATCCAGTAGATTAGGTCAGGAATTTTGGGCTGAGGCCGCATTGACTTTCACTTATGCATGGAACCGAATTTGTCATAAATATAGTGAGAAAACACCTTTTGAACTTTTTGGTGGTCTCAAACCTTCTGTTTCCCATTTAAGAATTTTTGGCAGTAAAGCATACGTAGGAATACCGAAGCAGTTGCGACGAAAACTCGATAATCGTGCCAAAATAGGTATTTTAGTTGGATATTCTTCATCCACTAGAGGATACAGAATTTGGGTTAAAGATTCGAGAAAAATAATTGAAACAATTAATGTAAAAATTGAGGAAAGTATAAAAAATAGGGAAGCTGTGCTGGACCCTAATACGACGAGATACATAACCTTACCAAATTGCGATTTTGATAATACCTCGGACGAACCTGTTGCCGGATCTGATAATGAGTCAGACTTACTTCCTTGTAACAGTATTTCATGGACTCGAAAAGCTGTACCAAGAAAGGATGGCACAAGGACTGATATTTATTATAGCATTGAAGGGACACAAACACGTTTTAGATCTCATAATGATATTCAAAAATATTGTACAGCAAAAAAAATTAATTTTGATAACTCTTTATTCAACTTTTGCGGCAAAGACAATTTTTCGGGAAAAATTTCGGATCTTGATCAATCTTCAAATCCTGAAATAAATAATATTGAGATAAAAATACCTAAAAATTATAATGAAACCTTAAGAACACCAGAGCATAAAAAATGGTTAGAAGCCATGTCTGACGAAATGGATACCATTGAATCACGGAATGTATGGGAATTAGTTCCACACCCAAAAGATAAGCCTGTGATCGGTAGTAGATGGGTATACAATTTAAAACGTGATGAAAATAATAAAATTGTTAGGTATAAAGCCAGACTGGTTGCACAAGGTTTTAGGCAATTAAAAGGGGAATCGTATGAGGAAACTTTTAGCCCTGTGGTAAATTTTTCGATCATAAGATTTTTCTTTTCAATATTGGTATGTCTTTGTAAATGGTATCACTGTCAAATTGATGTAAAGTGTGCTTACCTATATGCTGATTTAGATACAGATGTATACATGACTCAACCGCAAGGTTTCCGTAATGTGAGTTTTCCAAAACATGTTTGTAAGCTCAAAAAGGCCTTGTATGGACTTCATCAATCTGGCCGTATGTGGTATTTTAATTTAGATAGCGTTTTGGAGTCCTTGGGATTTAGTCATGTAGAATCTTGTAACTGTGTTTATATATATAAAAATTCAGTGATTTTATTAATCTATGTTGATGATATAATTCTTTTTGGTAAAACTCGGAATGATATTGATACTGTATTAAAATTGTTGAAAAAGGAATTTGACCTTAAGGTATTAGGTAGAACAAAGAAACTATTAGGTGTTGATTTTTTAGAAGAAAATGGATGTCTTTATATTCATCAAAGTGCCTATATCGCAAAAATCTGTGAATTATATAAGATATTTAAATTCCCAATTTCTTCATTGCCTATTTCTAAGAATGTTATCCTATCCAAAAATGACTGTCCAAAAACGGAAGCTGAAATGAATGAAATGAAACGGCTACCATATCGTAATGTCCTCGGAAGTATTTCATACCTAGCGAATAGGACCCGACCGGACATATGTTATGCTGTGAACATGTTAGCCCAATTTCAAGAGAATCCAGGTCAAAAACATTGGCATACACTTTTGAAACTACTAGGTTACTTAAAATATACTGAAAACCATAAACTTAATTTATCCAATGTAAATAAAATGGAGATTAATTGCTTTAGCGATTCAGACTTTGCAGGTAACAGAGATGATCGAATCTCTATGGGTGGTATTTTACTTTTTGTTGACCAAGTACCTGTAGTGTGGAAGACATTTAAACACAAATGTGTCAGTCTTTCCACAATGGAATCTGAATATATCACTTTAACAGAAGCTGCTAAGGAATTAATTTGGATTAAAAGGATAATTAACGAATGTTTTCAATTGGGTTTAAAAGGTTTAAAATTAAACAAAAGTACAATTTTTTGTGATAATCAAGCAGCAATCGCGTTTTCAAATTCACCAATTGAGAATAGTAAATCAAAACACATCGATGTTAGGTATCATTTTTTGAGGAACCTAATATTTGAAAATTGTTTTAAATTAAAATATATAAATACTAAAAATAATTTAGCAGACCCTTTTACAAAAGCTATGACAAAGGAAGGTCTTTTGAAATTTTGTAACGAACTATTTTGTTAGGGAATTTGGCTTGTTATTTAAATTTTTCTTCAGGATGTGTAATTAAAGAGAAATAATTTTTTTCCCCAGAGAGGAACTTTTCAGCATTACTTCCTAGATTGGAGAATGCAGTTTAAATAATTTACCTCACGAGAGTAGTCAGGGATTTTGTTTTTCAATTTTGTGATATTTTATGGAAACTTGTATGTCTACTGTATATTTCTTATCTCTAAAAGTATAAGCTAATTTATTGTACCAATAGGGTTACAATATAATTTTGTCTTTTCTACAAGTTTTTGGATATGGTTACGAAAATTCCTTGTATGTATTTTTCAATGTAATTTGTAAAGATATTTTAGAAAAATTTATCATACGCCGAAGTGGGTGAGAGGGGGCCGATTGTTAGAGTATGTTTATAAACAAGAACTAATATGCAAATCAATCGTATCACGTTTAGTCCCGCCCACTTCAGGCTGATTGGTTAATACGTTATCTATCCCTATTTGAAATGTGTGTATATATATATAGGATGACTGTGTGATTGAGAGATGCTCAATCCTCTCTTTTCCTAAAGCCTATGGGTAAGGTGAAGTTCACCTGTTTGTTACTTTTAATAATTTATACTATGTAAATTATATATTTTTACTTAAATAAATGAAGATCATTTTTTTAAATGCTGTATCCGGCTTTTATTTCGACCGTAACTCCAACAAAAACAAACATTCCTATAACTTACGTCGCAAACATCCTCAACAGTACGCCGTCAATGATCTTGTGCTTATTAAACATACTCAAACTGCACCAGGACAAAAGCTCCTACCAAACTATCTCGGACCATACAAGATCACAAAAGTAAAACCTAATCATACATATGATGTTACACGAATTAGTGGAAACGATGGACCCAAAACTACCTCCACCATTGCTGAATATATTAAGCCATTCACTTAATATTTTTGCATCTTACATTTTACTTTATTTCCATTATGTCTATTGTAGATTTTATGTTTTCTTAATTTTTTTTACAAAATGTGAATGTATGAAGATGAAACATATTCTTTTCCATTTGTGTTTAAAATATATTCTTTTGATTGAAATATCTATTTGTGTTTCTTAACTCATTAATATTTGTTCTCCGATTTGATTCTCTATTTCTGTGTGCAATTAATTAACTTTTGCAAAATAAAAACCTTGAAATTTATAACTGTACTTTCCCTGTTACTTTGCATACAAGGTTACGTATAGAATTTTTTTTTATGATGTTTTGTTTTAAATTTTCATGTTCTATATGCTTCATTTAGAATGTTTGATTACTACTTTTCATTTACATTACTGTTTTGTGCATTATAATTTGACCTTCAAAACTATTATGTTCTGTTTTGAATGTATTGCAAATTATTCAAATATGTTAGTGAGTCAAATGTGTCAAATATGTTTAATAGTGCCATATTCTATTTTTGTTTAATTTTTCTATTTGATGTTATATTTTCCCCATGAAGTGCTTTATTTCCCTGTGTTATATTGCTTTCATGCGAGGTCGCATGCGTTGTCGGATGGTCGATTGTGGGAAAATAGTCCCGTCGGTTCCCATTCTACGCGCGTATGTATACATTAGCGGTGACGCGCCGCTTCACATAGTACCTAAGCAGACGCTGAATGTAAGCCGCGGAAGCAAGAGCGCGCTTTAACTTATTGAGCTATGACGAGCTCTATTGAATGTTATGTGACGATGTTAATTGCCGATGTTTCTTCCTCGTTGTTTTAACTGTTTTGTCCCATGTCCCTTTTACATAATAAAGTGTCCGTCTTAACTAGCAGTTATCTATTTGATCCCATATCATTTAAATACTTATTTCAGGAACATTTTTTGGTACCTGATCATACAATTAAAGACATCAGTGGAGCATCTTTTGCTGGTTTCTATTACATATGTTTTCAGAAGTCATCTTCAACTATTGAAGGTTATTATTACCACAGAAGCTCAGAATGGTACGAATCTGTTTCATAAACTTGCTTCCAGAATTAGAATTAGTAATATTAGGGCTTACTGGAAAAGCTGAGTTTCTTATACTGATTCCCTTTATAACAATACATATAACATTGCACAATTAGTTTTATAAAATGTCATTTTAACTTTATTGCTTTAAATGGTATTAGAAATGTTATTGCAAATTTCATTTTTAAATCTTATGGATAGCAGTGGAGAAGCTAGACGTTTAAAGACCAGGGCGAAAAATACTGATGCCGCTCTGGGCTACACCTCTGTTACACACAACTAAAATATTACAATTTTAAAATTTCTTAATGTTTAAAAATGTTAATAAATGCTCCAAATGTTACCTAGAGCCGATAAAAAAAAACCTGAAATTTTAAATATATGTGCTTAATAAATATATTCTTTTTACAGGTATCAGTCTTTAACTCTCACACATGTTCCCGAGCATAGTCTACAAATATATGAGTTTCGATAATCCACTTTATTGTATTCATCTTCTCCATTTGCAGAATGAGAATTGTAAGCGGCCCTACATTTGCTTCTGTTTAAATCGGTTAAAATTACTCCAACATTGTCATTACTAGCATTGTATATTGGAAGATTCATTTTTAAGTATTGCATTGTTTATTTTACAGTTCATTAAAATTCTAAAACTTTTTAGTGAGTAGAGGATATTGAATTCAATTCAATGTGTATCAAAGAAAAACCATGCTTTGAAAATGTTTGATTAAATTGGGTTTGGGCTATAAAAAAGAAAATTAATTTCAGTGTTTTGGCTTATTTGATTTAAGCCCCAATTTTCATTCTTCATTTAGGTTTATTACTTCGTATTAAAAATTCATACCCATTAAATAAATCTTGCTTGGCGCAACTTGGCCATATATGGGCTGTTGTGCCATAAAATTTGTACCAACAATATTAAAAATTCAATATTCATAACAGTGTTCAATCACAATTATTTTTCGTTGTTTACTTCATTAAACATTAAACAGGATCATTTACATGTTTTTTCCATCATATGTTGAAAATATCTTTAAGCTTTTTAAATTAACATTTTTTTAAAATGTCAACATACAAATGTAATAGCTGAATTGCAATTTTACAAGTTTAAGGGTATTTATTGTAACTCTTTCATATTATATTAATATTTCTTTCAACTTCATTTTCAGAATTAATATCTGTTTTACGGTTAAATGCTGAAATTTTTTGGAGAAGTGTCTTCAGTTATCGAGTTAGTTTGTTTCTGTTTACCTTGTAGTTTTTTTTTAATTTAGTGGCGATTCTTTGCAATTTTCTGGTTAAATATGTCTTTCTAGTTTTATAACAATCTAAGCACTGAGAAATTTAAATTAATAAATATAACTTATTTTGTGGAACATATTAATGAGTATTCTATGTTACAAAGTTTTGTACAGATAGTATTTCTAAGTAGTTAAAAAATTCCTAAATTTTTCAACAATATGTTTTCAATTACTAACACTGGATCCTTTAAAAAGAATGATGCACCCCTGTTTTTCTTAACTCATTTTGAAAAAGCAAAGTACAATTGTTGAAAGTCCTGGTGCTGTTAAGTTTGTATCAAGGTATATATTTAAAAATGTTTCCTTAATATTTATTTTCTTTCTTAACATGTGTTTTTATATCAAGCGCATAAAAACATTTTTTACTACCCTTGTAAATGATTACCTTCAAGATACCCATCTCAGTGTACCTATTGAATTGTTACTTGGGGAGTGTTAGAGACTAATTAATTTTTTAATATTAAGAAAATATTTCTTTATATAGCTGTATGAAATATTTATAACTTAGTGTCATTTTTTTTCTTTTCAAAATTCACATTTCTTAAGGAAATGTCTTCTGTTTGATAGTACCATGTGCTAATGTAGCATTCATAGATGTGCAGTATTAGCTTTTATTTATTACTTGTTTGTTGCTGAATTTCTTACAAGTATACTATTTTATTTTTTGAAATGTTTCCAGATGCACTAGAGAAAAGCTCAGTATAAAGTGTACAATGTTTTTAAAATATCAATGTTATATTGTTAATTTTTTTGAGTACTAAAATATTCTAATTTTTATTATACTGTATAACATGTGTCTGAAAAGGTTTTACCTACAACTCCTAATTTTTCAATATTAGTTTATACTCTATTTAGTTTTTATGAAGGTTATTATTTTAACAAAGGATTTACTTTGTCCTCTTTGAACTTACAAGATGAATCTTGGCTTATTTTGTTGTGAAGGAAAGCTGGGAGATTAAACAACTTATGCCCAAAAGGTTCTAGGACTGATTAAAAAAATATATATATTTAATAAAAACATACTTATAATCATTTCTTGTTTCCTTCCAAATAACTGCCTTTGGAATTAACACTGCTTCCAACATTTCTGGAAATCCTTGAAACAGTTCTGGAAAGCATGACCTGATACGTCTGCAAGTTGCTTTGTCACAATAATTAAAGAAATAGATCTGGAGAAAATGGCAATGCAGTTTTCTGATAGTGTCCCAAGAAGTGTTGAACCAAGATGATTATGAAGGTCATGACAGGTTGACTTACTATTTTAGCAAACATTAAACAGTGATTCAGTTGTACATGATTGTGAACTTCCCTGAATATTTTGCTTCAATTGAGCTGCTGAAGGGTGGACACTTTGGTCATCACAGAAGCATGCACACCACTTTAAAATACAGCAATATATTGCATCCACATAAGCTTTTAACATGTACGTTTCTGGAGCTCTTTTACCCGGTGTCAAACAAAAAATTATATTGGCTCTTTTGTTCCATTCTAACTGAACACAAGCACTTGTGTTTACTTGCTTATTGGATAGTGACTGCTGTTTCTGGGAACGCACATGCAAATTTCCTGATGATTTTACGCTCTATTATGTCAGTTCTGTAACATATTGAACATGGTTTGTTTTCCCATGAATCATTTATGACTTAACAGTTAGATATTTTGCATTGAGTAGCATGCATAATATATTTTTATATAGTTTCATTTTATTCCAAAATTATTTAACTTCACGACCTGCAGTGTGTGAAGTGTCGTGTTTGGAAAACCACAAAACTTTATTTCACTTCATAAATTTTTAGTTTTAAAGTAAACATATATTATTTATACTTGTATATTTTGTCCTTTGTAACCACATGTATTTATGTACTATTGCACTTATTTATTTGCTATGATCTATGTAATAGTACTTTTATTTATAATGTGTATACACATTTTTTGTAATCGTTATCTGGAAATAAAATGTGCATACTAAGTTTAAAATCATGACCACATAACTGTTTATTTGATCCACAACTTGATGCTCCTTTGACCAATAGATTCCACATTTCATGATTGTGTAGGTATTCTAATCCAAGTTAGGAATATTTAAAATTGTTCTGATTAAGTTTTTTAATATTTTACTCCTGTATACATGACATTTTCCCTTTGCTTTGGCATTTACCTTATTAAAAACTTTCATTTGACGAGTTAAAAATGAAATAGAACCAATATAAACATTTCATACTAATTATTTGTAAAGTGCAATTAGCATTCTAGATTATTTCAGTTATATATGTAATCTGTCTTTTAAGCATGTGAAGAAGCTCCTGTACACATTTTGTATTTTCATTTTATGCATGCATCTGTTGCAAAATTTTCAGATACAAAATTGTCTCCACAAAAAGCTATTTTTTTACAAACATAAATAACAGATCCTATTAAAAATGGAATTATTGCATATTTAAAAAAAAAGAAACTAACTTCCTCAATAGGTATTGGGTCAAAGTGGAAGCAAAATATTTTAACATACCATCTTACATGCATCCGATTCCTATGAATTCTTATAGCTAAATTTGGAACTGCAATCTTATAAATATCCTTTTCTTGTTTCAATTTTTATTTTCAATAATTTACGAGGACTTTCCTGTGATTGTTATCACAACTGTAACATTGGAAAAGAAAGTAATGGAAATCTCAGTTTCAGTAGGAGCAAATATTCTCTGCAGAGCATTTTATTCCTATATAACTGGTCAGTATCATAGCAATTTATTGCCTTGTGTTAGTATCTGATAAACTGGAATATACATTTTGTATGGTATGTAAAGATTATTTCTATTGCTCAAGGATAGTTGAAGTAAGACACTTGCACATACCTGAAAAATACTTTGTCGAGATTACTACACTTGGCAGTGTAGTAAAATTTGACATGCACTTAGGGAAAATTAAATACATTTTTTCAGTTTTATAAATGCAAAATAAGTAAACTGTGGAAAGAGAGAACAGGGTTTAAAATCGGTAATGAATTGAGTTTGGGAGGTGGGTTAGAATTACCGAAACATCTTTTCTTAGTTATATTTTAGGATGTTAGCTTTATTTTTATGATCATACTTCAAAGATAAATTTATACAATGGTAGTAGGTGTGAATGTTGCTGTATACTAGTAGAAGTGTACTTTTTCAATATCCAAATGTGGCTTTTCACTCATTAGGTTGAGCACATGGTTTAATCATTTTGGTATTTTCTGGTGGAAGTGAAAACCAATAAAAAATTTTTGGAAAGTAATTGGGCTTTCAGTGTTTGATGTCATTTTAGAAATGTTCTTTAAAACAACTCGCTAAGGAATATTCTAGAACTTAAAGCTGGTAATAAAGAGTTTCCGTCGGTAATTGCAAACCTAGGAAAGAAGCTAATTTTGAATACCAGATAAAAATTCCATTATAGCTAAAGATGACTAATTCTAAATACATAAACCTTGTGGTATTTTTCTGTTTAATTCACAGTTATAATTTGAATTGATCATAATAGAAGTTATGTATATTTGTTACTGTTGCCCCTGGTGAGTGATTGTTCCATATTTTTTCCTACTTTCGAACTATCTATTGAAAAATGGTTATGTATCTTAGAATCTTGGCTTCCCGTTCTTTCTTTTGCCTGTGTAATTTACACAAAATGGGCACTGGGTCTTTTGTATGAGATCTGTGGAAACAATAGTGAAAAAGAATATTATTTTCGGGTCTAAAGATCAGTTAAACTCTTATCGTTCTTTATAGAGTAGGTGTAATATTTATACTGTTATCTGAATTTTTCTTGGCAACAATCAGTAAGGTTGATCTAAAAAACCACTTTGACAACTCCCTTAACCAGATGTCAATAGGTACCCATAGGATCTCTGGGAAAAGATTAAAGTAACTTCTTGAAGCAAGTGATGCTTTGTGCCAATTTCTAAGAAAAACTAAGATATCCTCTGCTGCTGACTGAAAATTCATCGAAACAAGTGATATAGTTGAATGCACGATATAACAAGGGGTTACAATGTTATACGTTATAGAAGCATCGAAAATGAATGTTTGAAAGATGTATGTGAAATGTAATAAAGCAGTATTTTATGAAAGTTGTCATCAAATTTATTTCTAGTTCTGATTTAATTGCAGTTCAAGCCAGAAACTGAATAAATGTGAAAAATTTAACTTCCTTTAAATATTTTAAATCCTCTATCCGTAACTTATACATGACCAGTCACCACTCTTCATGAGATTTTACCAAAATCGGGTAGTCTAGTTTAAACTTAAAAAAAAAAACATGGATTGAAAATAACTGATTTAAGTTCTGTTGCAACAAATGATAACTTGTTATACTTAGAGGTATGAATTGGGATCGATAGATATTGATTGGCTCATGAATGTTAATAGCAAAATTTAGGTTCTGCATTTGAGACATTTGTGAAATTGATTAAGAGTAAATATGCTAAAATCTTGCAAAAGTTTAATTAATTCCTTCTAGGCTACACCTCATTAATACTAAGTAGGAAATATTTGCAACAAACTGAACAATTGTGTTCAGCTTCACCAACTCCTCCAGCATGGATCCCTGCAATCTTTTGTGTGACAAATGAGAGCTAATTCTAAATATTAACTAGCATTTTTCCAAAAAAAAATGTATTTTTTGCTGTTTGACCAAGTGTGGCACTTTCATTGTAACCCAATCAATTAAAATAATTACTAGAAGTGATGACATTGTCTAAATCCAATTTTATTTATCCAGGGTTCCCACGGGTGCTTAGAGAGTGCTTATTTTGACCTTCCATTTCTAAGGGCCCTTAGAAGTGCTTATTTTGCATCAGTAGTGCTTAGAAAGTTATTTTCCTTTAAAAACAAAATTCAGTTTTCAAATGATATTTTTTCACAATATTTCCGACCTCTTTTTAGCGGCTGATCGGCGATAAAACTGCTTACAAGTACGGTTTTAATGATGATTCAGGAACTAGCTTGCTAGAATGGCAACCCTTGATACGCGATATACAAATCGCCGATTGACTCTTGATGAGTAAGTATCTTGATGAGCTCATAATACATTTTGAAAACCCATGAAAATCGGTCTGTTTTCGACTTGTGAGTGTCTCTCGCAATGCACAAAATAGTTGCCCTGATAGAGGAAACTAGAATACAATCATCCTATGTTACTTAATTTTGTTTTATTCAGTTACCCGAGAGCGCAATGTTTTAAAAATTTACTATAACTATAGGGAATTGTATTTCTAAGTTTGTAGGTGAATCGAAAACAATATAAAAATAATTTATTTTAATTAATACTGCTATCCGAGTGGTAATTTTTTTTAAATCTAGCTTTTTTTTAATGCTTTTAATTCTTTGTAACAACTATCCCAGAAAATAAAAAAATAATTTGAAGATTTTCGGGGGTGATTCTGCTTTGAAAATTTGAAGCAATCGGTTATCAGTTCCAAAGGAAAACCAACCCACTCATTTAAAAAAAAACATTGGAGGAAAATATCGCAAAAACGTAAACCACAGTTCTGGAGAACCGAGAATAGTCGAGAAATTTCAATAATCGGGAAAATTGGAAATTTTGGGTTCTTATCGTATTTGGTTGCTGACCGAAAACGAAAGTAATTTTTCTATGCTTTATAATTTTTTTTCTCTTTCTATCTGGGTGACAAATACTCAATGGCCGACTGTGCTTGAATTTCACTTTCTTTTGTTATGCCATGCACAATCTGTTTCCATTGTCAGCTAAGATGATTATTTTCAAATTAATTTTGTTTCATTAAAATGATGTTTGTAAGCATATTGTGTAGAAGCGGTTGGTGCACTTTAAATCTGTCGTGGCCAAAAGTCCTCACGTTGGGTTGGTGTGGAAGTTTGGAGAGTAGGGCACCAGCTCAGATGTCTCGTCATCTGACCGTGGTTCAAAATTATGTGGCAATACACCGAATAGCTTAGGCTGGGACTGTGGCAACTAGTTGAATATCTATTCCATAATTATGATCTGTTTTGGTTCACGGTAAAATATTTTCTTAGAAACTTGTTCGGTTATCGATCCAGTCAAATTTGACTCTGACGTATGCAACTTGCAATCCTTTTAGTAAATTTATAGTTTGCCACTAACTATAATTTATGAATGAATCTCGAAACAAATGAAGGTCATTTGAATGTGTTCTCTCCTTGGAGATGAAAAAAACTTGGCATGGTTCCAAAGGCTGACGTTAAGCGGACACGTGAGGACACACGTATGCAACTTGCAATCCTTTTACATACTTTTAGTAAATTTATAGTTTGCCACTAACTATAATTTATGAATGAATCTCGAAACAAATGAAGGTCATTCGAATGTGTTCTCTCCTTGGAGATGAAAAAAACTTGGCATGGTTCCAAAGGCTGACGTTAAGCGGATGTGTGAGGGCAAGAAGTCTAAATTTTGATGTTTCTTTATTCCTCTGATTTACCGCAGTAGAATGAAGAATGGTGAAAAAAACTATTTATTTCATTTTAAAATGTTCTAGATTGTATTTTAAATTTCGCCTCGACCATAAAATTGGAAAAAATTCAGACTACCTGTTTGCCAAATCTCATTACTGTAAGTGCCATAGATTTGTCAGGACTTCGTGGGCAGGAAACAAACCGACAGATAAACACTTCCTTTTATAATAGTATAGATACGTGCACATGTAAATGCCCACATATTAACTGCTGAATTTTGTAAAAATCAGACTGCTTTTTTTGAAAAATTTCATATTTGTATGGCTTTATTTGTGTATAATTTTTAGAAAATAGACTTGAATATTAAATTTTTTACATACTACTGTTCTTATAAGATTATCTAATCTGTAAGAGCATCCCCATTTGGTTGAAAGTTAGTATTACATTGTGTAATACGGTTTCTATAATGTTTTATGTAAGTCCTTATTTTGTCTTAGAAAGTGCTTAGATAGTCCTTATTTTTAGTTAGAAAAAAAGAGTGGGAACCCTGTTATCCATTGGATGTCATCCATTTCCTGCAATAAAAACTACATTTTCTTATTGTAGCCAAGAAATTCAGTTTAAACCCAAACTAGCTCCAAGTTCTTAACTATTAGTAATCATTTTCATGGTCATACTTCAAAATATTCTATGAAACATCTAAATATAAATATTCTTTATTACTGTACAATTTATAAAACATTTTCTATTTTGAGATTATCTGCAAGATTCAATTTTTCTATCCACAGAAATTTATTCATCCTCGGTTCGCCAAGCAACAACTCGCAGATCATCTCCACCTGTTATTAATATGGCACCATCTTCAGATACTTTAACACATCTAACAGCACCTAAAATTTGAAAACAAGGTTCATACAATCATATTGTTTACTTACAAAAGGATAAAAATTATACACCTCTCTAAAATGTAACAACTCTGAGTGCAGCTCCAATGAGAAGTTGGTCAATTTTATAAAAGTTGTGAAAGCATGTCAAAAGGTGGCTATATGCAAAAGCGAGATTGTTTCCCCTCGACCCAATTTGTTATCAATGCCATCACTTTCAATAACAAACAGTAAACTAAACCTGAATCCATGCTAAAGAAACCAGTTTGGAAACGTTTTATTTAATTTACCAGTCTCCTAATTTAACTAGACTTGTTCAAAACCACATGACTCTGAGGTAGCCTGTACATTGTATTTTTTACGTATTCGTTTGAATTGTACTGGTGATCTTTTTACATTTGAAATCTAGGACTTGTTACCAACCAAAAATTAAAATTTGTGAATGGAAAACTAAAAAAAATTGAAATCTGATAGTTCATTCAATCCTAAGTGCATACATAAAATTGCAGACACAAGTACTCGTCATATTTTTTAGTTTTGATCCACACGATGTCGGATTACCTGTTTTTCTAGCTTTCTGCTAGTAATTCTTTAGCTAGTTTCATTTGTGAATTTTCATGATTGTTTTAAATTTTAATATAGCATCAGCTGTTTGTTTTAGTTGGTTTCAATATCTTTCATTATTTAATAGTGGGGTTCTCTAAACAGCAGAAAAAAGGAAAGCAGTTATTTCCCCCGAATGACACTCGAATATCAAACTCTACTTCAGCAAATACAATTCCTAGCTATTGTAGCAGGCAAGCACCTGAATTCATTTTTCAAATGTTACTGTTTTACTTGTTAAAAGTCACTACTTACACAAAAGTAGCCAAGCTAGTTTTGTGCAAACAGTTCAGCTGAACAATTAAATGATAAAGCACAGATTAAGCTTTACATTTATGTAGCTGAAAAACAATCACAGTTCTATAACTATGCTGGTGAATTTGTTTCTCTTGCTCATGTAACGAGCATATACAGCACCACAAAATATGAATTACCTGTATGAGCAGGCAATGTCTCCAGCAGTTCACCTTTCATAAGGTCCCACACAAGAAGGTTTCCAGAGAATGCCCCAGTTACTGCAACACTGCCATCCCAACATAAGCATCTATTACAAGAAATATAAGTTTTAATACATAAAATAATGTTTAAAAGAGAATGTAATTAAAAGAATAATCTTAATTGTGTTAAGTAGTTACTTGTTATGTATACACATATCCAAAAACTAAGGATAATTATGAACTTGTATCAAGCAAGGTCACCATATCTTAATCCAATAGAGCATACTTGGATGCTATTGGACAGTGCAAAATGCAGCCTACACAACAGCACATTCCCGATTAGGTTGCTTTCAACAGGGCAAAGAATGTTTTCCTTGTAATAATTAAAACTTGTAACGTGTTCAAGTGAGTATTTTATTTTCATTTCCTTAGGTTCCAGTAGCACTGCATGGTACATAGATTGGTTTTTTCCATAGGTTTTGGAATATTCATTTGAGGTATTTCTGTGCAGATACTTTGCACATGATTTCATTATCCTTAATTTTTTATGTGTGTATATTAAAAATAAAAAAAAAATAAACCTTTTAAACCATATTTACAGAAGAATTTGTATTCCTTTGAAAAATATTTTAAATTGAAAACAGTTTCGGTTAATTTTACTTTTAGGATCACCCATGATTTATTGTGCATAATTGACGATTTCTGTGCTACGTATGTCAGTGAAATATATACACTCAAAATAAATTGTCACCAAGCTTAAAATTTCTCACTTCAGATCTTCCTTTGATTCTGTACTGAAGAGCAACGTAGAAGTCTGAATATCGATCACTTTCAGTGTTCCATCACTACCACAAGTGGCAACTTTCTGTCCATCTACAAAAAAGAAACGCCAAGACATGTAACACTAAGAAACTTACTGTTCCATAACCTAAAATGCAGACAGTGGTAAACAATACTGAAGGAACATCAAATTGGTGTTTTGATACATAACCGATTAACGCAGTTATGTGTCTTGCAAGCTAATTAAGAATAGCAAGCTAATTAAAATTACAATCTGATGATAACTGTATATAACAGAGAATTCACATTATTTAAATATGCTATCTGTCATTTGATTCACAGATTTTGATCACCAAGGAAAAGAGGCAACCACATCTAAATGCATAGATGAATTAGCAAAATGGCCTAGTAGTCATCGCAGAAGGGAACCACTTGCTGGATACTTGGTGCATGGCAAAATGAATGAGATGAAGGAGAAACAGGAAAGATGGTTTGAAGGATAAACCAAATTATGCTGCTTACTATTCGCAGGTTGCTAGCATAGTGTGCAAATCCTCTGGACCCAACATATTCCAGGATGCCAGAGAGCACTCTACCTCTAGCGGTGTCGTCACCCCAACAGCAAAGATATTTACGTTCTTATTATTCCAAGAACATAAAGCATATATACAGTATTTACATCATCATATTAATTTCATTACACCAATACATAAAATTATGTATCTCCTCAACCGCTGCTTCTGGCTCTCTCTAACCGTCATCTCCGTCTCCTGCTGCAGTCTAAAAATAACCCAAAGGTAAAAGTTAACAACCAATCAGAGATCATCTGGACGAACACCACCTGCTCTTCTCAAGTCCTTGTAAAGCGCACAATGGAAGAACAGTAGCTGGCGCCAAACAACAAAAAATCTGACTACATTTAACATTCAGAAATTCCGCACAAATTGTTTTCTTTTTCTGGTTGGAGTACCTCATGATGTCACACTCTCATCTCAAGAGTATCTGGGTTTGAATCACGGCATAGACTTGGATATTTGTCATGGTTCAAAATTCACTTAAATCACTAATCCTATTTAAATAGGCCCTGTATAGCAAAAACTGACTGTGGAGCGACAAACCAAACTACGATGCCTCTCTTCAAGGATCTACCAAAGTTAGGGCATTGGTGAGTTACATGACTTCATCTTTTAAGGGTAATTGAAACTTGGTCTGGGTTTCTAAATGACAGTGTAAGCAGCAGCACCATCTTTTTTGAGAAGGATCAAGCTCTCTAAATTTTTCCCATATCATAAAGTCCTTGCCAACTATGAGACAGGTGGAATAAAAATTATGCAGTTTATTTTTCACAGTTGTTTCTATATTCAACTTACCTTTCACGTTATTTATCCTAGTTAGAAAGTTTTAAGATTTTTAGGTTGGTTGGGTTTTATGGCAAAAGGGCCATATTTAGCCATGCTGTCTCCAACACAGGACAGACAAAGTAAGTACAAGACATAATTGACATAGAAAATAAATTGATACAGAAGCAAAGAAATATCTTACTGATACATAAGAGAGAAATAAACCTAAGATAAGCTACAGGAATTGAAGATTTTAATGAGAAACACTTTTAAAATTGACCTACAATCCATGGGTGCACTGAGATGCAGTTTGAGAAAATATTTTAATTCATTTTCTTTATGTGATGATATTACAAAGTAAAAATTAGATTTCTAGCTAAGTAAACTGCTTTTTTTCAAGCTTCCTTATGTAAAAAATCCTAGCAACACCATTGGACATGGCTGAAGCTAAAGGTTTTGAGAGGTTAATATTCCGGTCAAAACATGTATAGGACAGAGTTATTACTATGTATGCATATTTTATAGATGGAATACAATAGGTACAAAAGAATAAACATTTAGAACTAAACATTGAAAAAGTTGTTAACAATAAAGTTTCTAAATTTAATCAAGAAAATGATAAAAGGAGAAGGTGCATGTAAAATTAAACACAAGTATGGATTAACTTACCAGTGCTAAATTGTACTGCAAATATAACACCCATGTGAACTGCAAAGAACATTAGACAATTATAGAGTTTCTTGAGGTGAATGTAATTCTATACAAAAAACTGCAACAATCTAACAACATCGAATAAAGAACAATGTTGCATAAATTTCAAACACAAAAATCTAAATAGAACTCAACTTACATTGATTTTGGCTCAAAAGAGAATAAGTAACCAAATCCCATGTATAGATATAGCCACAACATGATCCAGTTACAAGAATGGACTGCTTTTCATTCAAACTGAGACAAACTACTCCAGATTCATGATCTAATTCAGCCTACAGAGAAAATACTGATCATGTGAGAATTTGCCATTAAACAGAAGGGAAAAAGAAATCCATATTTTCAGGGTGGTATAGATGAAATAAATTGCAGTAAACCTTGATTATATGAGCTCTGATTAACAGACTGTCCATGCTATCTGAGTCGAATTTGATACTGAGGTCCCTTGATTTATGAGAATCTTTCAATAATAGTAGTGGTACAGTAAATTTTTTCTGTATTTTGTAAATGCTGTTATTTAGTTAAACAGATGTTTTTTCATGAATCCCAAAAAAATTTAAAAAATCAAAATCACTTCAAGAAAATGCACAAGTTCACAGTTACTTTCTATGCTCTGAATATTTTATGGGTACACATACACTCATTGCCATAAAAATTTGCGCACCAAGAAAAAGTCGTCAAAATGAAACGAAATTTTACACATGTAAGTACTACTTTGTTAAAAGTAATTGATTAGAAAATCAAAGAAAAGGGATAATTTATTGCAGAAAAAAGTACAAGTGAACGGAAGTTTTAGTACTCTGTAGGACCCCCTCTAGCGTGAATGCACGATGCGATATGAGCGGGCATTGAGACATACAAGTTCCGTATGATGTCCTGAGACATCTCGTTCCACAGTTGCTGTAAACGCGCCTCTAGTTCGACCAAACTCGTAGGGTGTCCAACTTGCCGTCCCAAATGACTACAGATATGCTCGATTGGTGACAAATCTGGGGATCGCGCAGGCTAGGGAAGGGTGGTAATGTGGAGGAGGCAGTCTTGTGACATCCTTGCTGTGTGTGGCCGAGCATTGTCTTGTTGAAAAATGGCTCCTGGGAGCCCTGCCATGAGTGGCATCACATGTGGCTGAAGGATGCCATGGACGTATCACTGGGCTGTCATTGTGCAATGGATCAATATTAGGGGTGACCGTGTATCGTAAGCAATGGCACCCCATACCATCACACCAGCGGTGGGAGCGGCGTGTCGCTGTAAAGCAAAGGCAGGATTGAGGCATTCACCACAGGGGCTCCACACACGAACACGATTGTCATCACTGCTCAAATTGAATCTAGATTCGTCGCTGAAGACGACCTGGTTCCATTCCGTTGCAGTCCAATCCCCTCGTGTGCAACACTACTCCAAACGGTGGGTGGGTGTCATTGGCAGCACATGTAATGGGCGCAGCGATACCAGATGTCCTTCAGCCAAGCGCCTTGCGATGGTTCGGGAAGACGCAGGGGCCTGTAGTGAAGGTGCTGCCTGTGTCTGGATAGTGGCCAATGAGGCAGTTGGTTCTACGCGTGCGTTTCGTATTATGTGACGGTCTTCTCGACGACTGGTCTGTCGAGGGCGTCCTGAGCCTGGTCGCCGTGTCAATGACGTCTCTTCTGTCCACTGGTCCCAACACCTCCTCACAGTAAAATCGGAACGGGCTACTTGCCGAGCTGACCACCCAGCTTCCATCATCCCGATGATTCTTCCCCTCTCGAACTCTGACAGCTGCTCATATTGTCTTCGATGGCGGCGTAACGGCATGTCTACCTCAGCGTTTCCTTTGCAAAAGATTAAGTACACTCAAACAAGCACTGCTTACCTGTTTTTTACTCCAAGGAGAACGACGTTGTGGCTAGAGAACTAGTGGCATTACGCAATCATTTGCATATCTGACCGACATGTACCTTCATGCCAAGTTTCGTTACGATCCCACAATTATTTCTTGGTGCGCAAATTTTTATGACAATGAGTGTATATATGCCAACCTCCAAGGAAAAAAAATCTGAGAAACAATATTAAAACCAATTTGCAACTATCAAAACTGAAAAATGCCCAAAAATAATTTTTGAAATGATTAAAAAGTGCCAAATTAGAGATAATTGCAAGAAATTGAGCTTTATGCAATACAAAACCGAAAAAAGACTACTGTAATATGCTTACAGGCATGAACTCAGTGAAATTGATTTAAAAATACTTAACACTAAATAGAAACAAATATAGGACAAAATTAGCAAATAAACCTTTTCTCGAGTGTTTTTGAGGTATATTTGTAAAATTTTCTTGAAAAATAGTGCTCCCCCCCAAGAAGGTCTTTACAAAATCTAACAATCACCAATTCTTTCATGGTTACCATGGAAACTGGGTAATTGTCATTGTGCAAATCTTTTGAAACTAGCCATCAATCCAGCTAGCAGCATATTTCTAATCATCACCCTTCGTTCTTTTAAAAGTTTAGAGGTTTCATTAGAATGTGTCTTGGTCTTGTGTTTGAGCATTTCTTATAACACTCTGTAGCGCCATAGTTAAAATCAAAAATTGCAAAAAAACGCTTGAGCATAGATTTAAGATCATTGATTGTTTTTGTTACTTTCGTTGCCATTTGGCGATTGACAAATAACCACGACTTCTGTGCTACGTATGTTAGTGAAATATATAGATTGAAAAAGAATGTAAAACTCAGAGTTCCAAAGACTTCCAGAAAAGTTGGTAGGTATGTACTGGAGTTCTTTTCCTGGGAACATCTCAATTGACACTATAAATATGCATTATTCGATAACCATTTAAAACATTTAATAGTTATTGAGTAAAATGGAACTAACAGTCAGAGAAAATGTAGGACGCATGCCTTCTTCAGCTTCATATGACCACACCTGAAAACAAAAATATAAATTAAATTTTTTTTTATTTAAAATACAATTTTTTTATTTTTATTTTAATAAAAAATTTTTTTACATCTTTTATAAAAAAAAGGGTTAAGAATATTTGGTTTTACATAAGTTCATTTTTCAATTATTAAATTGGATAATAATTTAAAAATGTTATTTTAAAATAATATGAACACAGAACGAAAGGTTTCAATCAAGGGTTTAGGTCAAACACTTTTTGTAAAGCAAGTTTTTTAAAAACTGGCATGATTTATCATAATAAAATTGTTTAAATCATGATAGTTATTAAGAGTATTTAGATTTGTATTATTTAATACAGTTGAAAAGTTTTTTAATAGGTTACACATTTATGTGTGAAGTATCAATATGTAGGGGAATTTCAAAACAATTTTAAACAAAGTAAATGTGTGGATATTTTTTTATAAAGTTAAATAAAATAATAAAAAATACAATTTAGTTACATTAATTTCCATTTATTTTAATAAAAAAAAGCAGGTTTTAAAAATAGCTATTAAAGTTTCTAAACAAACAGTTATTCAATAAAATACCTTGGCAGTAGAATCTAACGAAGCAGTAGCAAGTATTCCATTGCTGTAATTAATGTCTGTAACTAAAATAAAAATTACAACAAAATTTAATAATTTCATTTGAAACACAAATGACAAAGTGATTAATCTTTCTTAAGAGATTCAATGAAAATTACTTAATAAAATATACTATAGAAATGTATTAATTTTCAAAAACTGTACTCAAATGACATAAATAATTTCAATTATAATATATTTTTTGTTTCTACATTCCTTTAATCTGACTGATTGAAAATAGAAAGAGTATTTAGTTTTAATTATCCAGTACAATAAAAACGATCATGAACACTATGTTAATCATAGTATACCTAAAGTGTCAATCTAAAATTTGAAGTAGTTAATTTTTTTCAATAAATTTTATCATGCTTATTTATTATTTTTTATCATGCCCATGTATCACTTCATTTCTAAAAATGTATGAATACAAAATTTGAATGTTACAAACCAGAATCATCATGAGCCATAGTGGTAGCAAGAAGTTTTCCATACTCAACATTGTATAGATATCTATAAAATATATTTAAAACTTCAAACACTTAACACAATAAAAATTGCTTAGTAGTTATCAATAACTAAATTTGCTTATTAATCAATGCAGATTTTACAGTTTTTGTGGACAACCATTGAAAATTATTACTCAAGTGTTATGGATGAGTTATTAAAATAACAAATTTTAAATTGAAACTCTTTCGTGTATGTTTCATCCTTTCATAATGTGATTGTATTAATTCAATAATCATGGCTGTTCCTGAGGTACGAGTAATATGTGCCCCAGGTGTGCAATATATTGCCCCAGGTGAGTTTTTTCAATTTAACCGAGGATTAATAAAATGAGCACATTCATGGGTATTTTTTTAAAAAACAGACTTCTAAATATTGACAAGTACCAAAATCTGTTCTGATAAATTTAATTGCAACATGGTTATAAATTAGTCAATTATGGTATGCATTACCATCATACATGTTTTTAAAATTATTACTACAGCATTTTAATGCTGTAGTAATAAAGCTCTTAAACATGGAGCTTTGAAGTTACAGCAATGAGGCAATTTCTAAAGGGTTTGAAATTAGCAGTTAGTCATATTTTCACTTTTAAATCTTTTGACTGATTTTTTTTTAGACCCAGTTCTCTTTTTCCATGCCTAAGTTACCTGAACATTTTTGCTTGTTTGATGCAAATTCAGACCAATCAACAATTTATTCTCCCCTCCAACATTTTCATTATTGAATACTCAAAACACAAATTAAGCATCTTAATATTTATAACAAATTGTAATTATTTAGAACTTGATTTGTAAATTACACATAATTATCCCACGATCCAACAATGACAGTTCGATCATCATCCATTAGAGCACAAGACGATAAAGCCTGTAAACGGACAAACGTATCAGTATACGAAATACTTTCAAAATATAGTTTCATATAAATATAAGTGCAAGGGCTTACCATGTTATAGACATTAATGCTCCTTAATTGTCTTTTCTCTGCTAGTGAATACATTTTTAGAAGGCCATCTAAGCAATAAGGAAAATATAATTTCAAGTAGAACATAGATGAAATGACTTCATTATTTCATGCAAACAAAAATAACCTAATAATTTTTTGCATAAAATGCGTGATATGCATTTTTGTATTTACTTTTTTTTAAAAATAAATAATTCAAAAATAGATTGAAGTGCAAGGTATGGTTATTTTACTATCAAAACAGCATATCTTGAAATTAAAACTTTTCGGGAGTGGTTAAAAACTAAATGACAAACTGTAGACCAGTTATGGCATACAAGGTTCCAAAATTCACTTATAAGGACTTATATAAGCAATTTAGACTTCGAAGCTTTTGAAATAAGTTTAGTACTCATATTTTTAATGAATTAATACTAAAACTTAAAAAAATTAGGCTCTCAAAGTTTTTATAGTAAAACAAAGATATAAGTTTGAAGCTAAGTGGAGAGAACTAATGACATTTTAACCTTTTCGGAAGGAAATAAGTTAAATCTAAACTGAGTACTAGAACTCCTTTTCAGCAAAAATCCATTGGTTACAAAACTGTATTTTCAAGCGAAAAGAATAGAATTCTAAACACTTGTTAGTGGAATTTTAAAGTCAATTATGGTTAATTCACATAAATACATATATATTTCATACCATTCTTGGGTTATGTATTTTAAAGTGAAAGCATGTAAAGGATAACGAAACTCCTACTTGTGGTCCTATACTTCCCACTTCTATGCCTTCCTAACATAGTACCAGTTAAAATTATCTTTAAGATCGTCATAAGATATTTTGGAAACATTTTCTCTAGAATTGAAATAAATTTTTAAAACAAAATCCCCATTTCGTAAAAGGAAAGAAAATATACATTTAAATTTGTGCATTTCAGTAAAATTTAATAGATTAAGTTAACTTTTGTTCTATAATTAAAAATTTTGCTTTCAATTAAAAATCTCTACAAACACTACCTTACAATAATGGATAGAACGACAACGGATTTGCATAAAATCCGACTTTCTTTGGGGGTGTTTTTCATGGTATAGTCTGGGACCTTTGTATGTGGTTCCTGGTAAATTGAACGCCGCCGCCTACATGAACACTTTGGGAAATCAGGTTCTTCCTACGGCCAGGCAATTTTATGGAATGGACGAATGTTACTTCCACAATGATAGCGCTCCATGTTATGTTGCAGCCTCTGTCAAGCAGTGGTGTCGAGATATGGATGTAAAACGTCTTTTTGGCCAGCTCAGAGTCCTGACCTAAACCCCATAGAACATTTGTGGCATGAGTTAGAGCAACGCTTATGAACCAGGGAACCGCGTCCAAAATCTACAGCTGAGCTGGCAACATTCTTTCAGCAGGAATCGACACAAATATCCTAGCTGTGTATCAAACCCTTGTTGAAAGTATGCTCAGAAGGGTTGCTAGTGTAATTGCAGCACGTGTGGCAGACCATTCCACTATTGACTCTTTTGATCCCACCGGTAGGAAAGACGTGTTGTTCAGAATGCCTAGGTCAGGGCAAATGGAGGAAATAATGACATGGACTCATCCTTCTCTTGCGAGTGCATGTGTTCGTTTAGCCCCCACCCTCTTTTTTTTGAAAGGAGAACCCTCAGTAGCTGTTCATCAATGTCAAGAAATCCCCTACATGGTAGGGGAACGCGTGCCTTCTTTTGATCATTTACGGGACTCTTACTGTTATTAATTATTATTTTTTGAGGAACTCACAATAAGCAAAGTTAATTTTTACACAATATAAACGTTTTTAGCGTGAAATTCTTATCGAATTTAAATGAACTATGATCTTCAATCAACCAATGTTTTAAAAACTACACAAATATTTCGAATGTAATAAACATATTTATCAATAATCTCATATCCAAGCAATTCCGAATCGATTGGAAAGTGTTAACATATTTTGGGACCTTTTCAGACATAAAAATAAGAAATATAATCTTTTAAAAAAAATGTATGCAATTTGTTATTTACACTCAAGAACTTAAAAAATTAAAAATAAATGGTGAATTTAAATTTTTTTATCTCAATTGAATTCTTATAATATTTTAGTCTTTTACCGATCCCTTATACAATTATTCAGATAAATGTGCAAAACAATACTTCAGAGATTAATGCTATTCAAATTATTGATAATAAGTAAAAATAATTTCAATTTCACGAGTTTTGTTTACAGTATGTCCAGTATTTTATTGTACGTTGACGTCAACCCTATGACTACCAAGAAAAAGAAATGTGCCAAAAATTACCAATCGAGTCCAATAGACCCAGGTGGTATTATTAAAAATTTAAAAACAATTCTGGAAAATTCCAAACGAAATTTTAATTCCAACTGCATATAGAGATTAAAAGTGTAGGAAAAGTCATGGAATCTAATCCTATGTTTTCAAACAAAACGCTCTTGCATCAAATATTGCTGCCAGGTCCAATGAACCCGTCTGACAGTCGTAAGGCTAATCGAGCTACGTAGTGATCACTGATAAAAAGTTTTATTCTAAAGTGCCTTTTAATCTATAACAGTTGAATTTTTTATAATTTTAATATTTAGTGCATACATTTCATGAAATTAAAGTTTTCATAAACAATAAGATTTAAAAAGAAAAAGAAACTCAAAAACAAATACTAAATTTTAACAATTATTTTTGACATGAAATATTTCTGAAAACATACAATCATTTTCATTCCATAGAAAATAAGTTTGAAAATCTCTAAAAAGGCAATTTAATTATCTTTTGCAGTGCATAAAAACTATAACTTCAATGTTCCCGTATAAATATCAATAATGTCATTTTACAAAATGGTAAAATATTTCAAACCATACAAATGAATTAAAAATAGCATAAGTTACTAAGTTTATAGTTGGAATGTTAAATTTTAGTGCTCTGATTTTTTAAGCATTATTTTTATTTGGAAAACCAAAATACCTGAAATGCAACAAAATTATACAATGTTTTTAATCATTTGTAGATACTAAAACCCTAAACAATTTTTACAAAATTATGATATAACTTTACAATTGAAATTATTTCACACTGTTTTAACATTGAATTTGATCACTTATGGGCAGCTCCTAAAATAAATGATTTGATTGCTTATGTAATCTACATAAACAAAAGCATTGGTGATTATGTGGCTTATGTATATAAACTACTTCACTTTCTTTTGCAAAATTGGGGCAAAAATATTATAAAATGAAATGTGACAGTAAAGAATTTCCCCTTCCAAGTTTTTCATGACTTGGAGTCATTTCTTACAATGAGAACATGTTATTTCCCACATCCAGTCTCCATAGTCACAGTTTGTTTTCTAGGAATTACAAAGCAAACTGCATAAAATAACATTAGCTAGAAGAAACAATTCCTTAGGCCTTTTGGAACTATTTTAAATCCGCACCTTTCAATGGACTTCTTGAAGGACCAACATGACATGAACGATTTGTTATCTTTCTCTCCTATCTTACTGAAAGCATCACAGTTATCAACGTCAATGATAATTTAGTATCAAGGTGTGTCTCCTACAATAGGATAGCCTATTTTAAAATTTTGAATATGCAAATGGTCTTGAATGGTCAAAGGGCAGCAGTCGCCTTAGAATGCGAACAAAGATACCGAACCAATTTCAAGCCATTAAAATTCTCCATTCAAAGATCAAATATGAATATCCGATCTGAAGACATACTAAAGAAACGACTGCACGTAGAAACTGACTCCCTATCAGCAGATACTCAATAAGCACTCCTTTGGGTGATAAATAGGACAGTAATTTACAACAAGTGTAAAAGTTTACAACAACACCCTGCAGTTAAGTGACCCTTTTCAATCAACGGAACAAAAAAAAGCTACACTTCCCTCTAAATGCTAGAGGCATTGCTTCACAAAATATACCATCTACCCCGAATCCGACCGGAGTACAGTCGCCTTGGGCATTTTCTAACGGGGCGACTTTGGTCAGCTTGGGATTGAAAGAGTTAAAGCATGTATTATTTCCCTTATACCATCACATCTTGTTGTACGGTCCATTATTGTAGGGTAGTGTATTTCATTAATGCAAGTGGCACAGAAATTGATACATTTTACATATTGGCAACATATAGATATGACAATATAAAATCAACCATTAAAGGACTCATTTTCAAGGTTTGTATTCATCAATTAAATATGCTTGATTAGAGCTACAGTCATACAACATTGCTAGGTTCTCATCTCAGGTTAAATATTACCAAAGAACTCATGAACAAGTGAAAGCAATGCAATTGAAGTGGACAACCAGAAGCTAATTGTGGCGACACAATTGAGTTGTGCATGCTCTATTAAGTACTTTGAAACAATTATCAAGCCCTAAATAAGCACACTAGTACAAAGCACACAAAATGCTGTTTTACATTTTGCAGAACTTTATGTAATTTGGAGGTATACACTACCATAAAATAATGAACCAAACAGTAAGATATGATAGTATAAGGGAGATAATACATGCTTTAATAGTGGGATGGTCCCCCACATGCTGCAGTTACACTAATAACCCTTCTGGGCATACTTTCAACAAGGTTTTGATACACAGCTATGGGTATTTGTGTCCATTCCTGCTGCAAGAATGTCGCCAGCTCAGCTGTAGATTTCGGACGTGGTTCCCTGGTTGTAAGCGTCACATTGACTCGTCCCACTAATGTTCTATGGGGTTTAGGTCGGGCCTCTGAGCAGGCCAGGGAAGACGTTTTACATTCATATCTTGATACCATTGCTTGACAGAGACTGCAACATGACATGCAGCGTTGTCATCCTGTAAGTAACATTCGTCCATTCCATAAAATTGCCAGAGCATAGGAAGAACCAAATGTTCATGTAGACATCAGCATTCAATTTATAAGGAACAACATGCAAAGGTCTCAGGCCATAGCACGGACCCCCCCCCAAGTATGCAAGTTTTCTGCAAATTCGCTGGCGTCCTGTCCGTTATGGTAGGGGAGTGTATATTGATGCTTATATTCACTATAAATAAAGTATGAAATGGGAGATAATGACAATATGATCAACAAATAAAAAACAATAAGATAAAATAAGCGCAGATGCTATGTGCAGATCTGAGTTCTTTATTAATTTAAAAACTATATGATCTATTAATTTTAATCATCTATCAATTAGTTTAATAAAGAGCTTCAAGATCCACAGATAGTATCTACACTCATGTTTTTTCCTTAATTGCTTTTTATCTATTGATGGCAATATAGTTACTCACATTCATAATTTATTGAAATTTATTTATAGTAAATATAAGCATCAATATGCACATTTTATACCTCCAAATGAAATAGAGTTGATCAAAAATGTAAACCAGCATTTGGTGTCCAGTAATTGTAATGAGAGTAATTAATTTTTAAAATTAACACTCAATATGTGGTTGAAAATTGCAGACATGTTCAGAGGTTAACTGGATTATTTAATTCTCCATTGAACATGAATAAGGGAACCATGTAATCATTTGTGGTATTTTGAACTCCTTAGCTAATCAAATTTGCACTCAGTGATTAAATTCCACAACTTCCAAATTAAGAAATGGTAGTAGTCTTAAAACAGGCATCAGCATTTAAGTTAGCAATGGAGGTTTTTCAATATTATCTACCTGTTTTATGCTTTTAGCAGTATTTTGCGCATAAAAACATACAATAAATAATTGTAAAAACAAACAATTACCTTTTGAGACGGAAAATATATATTTCTTGTCCTTTGTAATGCAAATATCGGTTATTTCTCTGAAAATATAGTTAAATTAAGAACATATAAACAATGAATGAAATAGATACAGGAATAACATGCATATCATGATTAAAATTGCTATAAGCCAACAAAAAAAAAACGTCCTACTCTTTATGAAACTTGCAATCCAAGCATAAGGAAAGTTTAGTTATGTCCGTTTTCCATCGCTTAGAAGATTGGTCACTTTTACCACTTGATACCGAAGCACCTAAACAAACAGATTTTGAATATTTCATCTACAATAAAATACCAGTAGACAACAAGTTTTCTGTACTAAAAATAAACAAGGTTATCACAATCAGTTTTGTCAGGTTTCAAAACACCATATTTACATTTGATACTTTACAATTTGGTTTTGCAAAAATTAAGAAGTCCTTTGTATTTAAATTCAGTTGACTTTCTTTAGGAGCTATGCTAAAGAATGTTGAGTACTCACTAATAGTTCGTAATATACTGAAAATAATTGTAAAACAGTTATGATTTAACAGACATTGTAATCCCTTGCCATTTTGTAAATGTAGCTTATGCTGCTACATGGTGTCATAAAGATATTTATCCATGAAAAAATTAAATGTGAAATATTCTCTTTTGTTACACGACTGGCACTTATGAGTAGCATAGCTTGGAAATGATTAGATTTTAAAAATTGAATCATTTGTAATAACCTTATATAATGTAGAAAAATAAATTTATAAAATATTGACATAAACTAGGTATACAATCTGTTAATAATAGTTCGTAAAATAAACTAGATACGGATTTAGAAGTCCTACGACAGTTTCATTTTATGTAGATTTGGATACTGGATAAATTAAAATAAAAAGTGTCATACTTTAAAGGATGTAATTTAGTAATATTTTTCAATTATTCTACATAAAAAACTCAACTACATTTGCATAATGTAATTTTTTAATTATTTCGTCAGTATCTTGAACATGAGATGGATTAAATTTCTTTTCTTCGTGTGTTACCGCTTCAGTAATAATAAAAACTGCAGGTTAAATTAACACACCTTGTTTGCCTTGTGAAGATCTACTAAACGAATGTGACTTTGTAAATATCACTGAGCTAGAAACAAAAACTGCCCTGTCATGAAATTATTTTTATTGGATTCTAAATAAATGTTTCTATTTTTTTACACACAGGAAACTTAGTAAACTTTTAAGTGAAAGGTTTATTGAGTTACAAAGAAGCACACCTACTTTAGATACCTTACTATTGTTTGGTGATGCTTGTAATATGTTTAATATAATATTAATAAATTATGATTGGAGTACTAAGCATTTAAAAATGAGAATCTTAAATCAAATTTAGAAAATAATTATACTTTTTATAGGGGTTGGGTTTTATGATGCAAGGCTAATATATGGCCATGCTAAGCCAGACACAAGACATACAATATCAAGCAATGCACACACACAATGAAAGTTTTACTGAAACAGAAGAGAGAAATACACTCAGAATATTTCTATCTTCTGCATCAGTAAAACTTTCCTTGTGTGGGTGCATTTTGTATCAGAAAATATTAGTATAGGAAAATAATTTACTGAAAATAAAATGCATATACTTAAAAATTTGCATGGTACGTACTTTATAACATAAATGTTTATTAACAGTAGCTGATAAAATACATTGTAATTGAGATTCAGTGAGTAAGCTCTAGTGGACCTCTCAACAACATTCATTACATCTGGAATATATTTGGTTTGTTACTTATACTAAGCATAACCATAGTACTAACTCTGGTAAGGTGCATCTGATTTGCATGTTTTTGAATGAGTTTATATGTTAAATTGAGAGACAGGTTAAACATAAACAATGGGCTCCCATAATTAGCATAGATAACATGGATTCTGGCTCTTCGTTTTATTTTTTATGACCCAAACCACCCAGCGTATCAACAGGAGTTGGCTCTTCGATTATGATCTGGTATCAGGCCAATGATGGCAATATATATATATATATATATATATGTGTGTGTGTGTGTGTGTTATGCCATAAGAACTGCTCCAGACTGTCCCTGTCAGATGCCATAGAAATGGACCATGCCTTATTTTCCATAGGGGAGGCTTGAAGAAATGTTTTCAAGTTTTTCAAACTGCCAGACTTGATGGGAAACTGGAAACATATGTGTTAAGATTTTTACGTGTCAAGTAAGCTACCTTTACCAGTGCCAACATTCAAAATATAAAATTAAATCATCCTAAAAGTTCCTTCTGCTCAAAATGAATGAGTCAAATTCCCATAGCAATCATCACCCAGACTTGGTGTCTGGAGCAGTTCTTGAGGCAGATAGACAGTGTGGTGATAACCATGTGTTTTTGCTTATGTCAGCTTTCTCCAGGACAATCTTAGCACATTTTTAGAAGTGGATTCACCCAAGATCACCCGCTTTCCTATTAGAATCAAGACTTATTAAGCTTCCTATACATCCAAGCCATTTATCCATTAGTGCATGTGTTTAAAAGCTACAGATCAATACTCCTATAGAAAATTTTTCATTTTTATCAGTAGGTTTACTTAAACATACTTCTGCCACTTTTTGAAGCAATTACACTTTGGACAGTATCAGGAAGATTATAATCCAATGGGGAAGGCCTTCTTCTCTGAGGGTGAGGTTTTGTGAACAACTGTTTGGGAATTTGTCCAAATTCCATAATCTGTACTTCAAGAGAATATCTTTCATTCATGTCATTGATACTGAAAGAAGAAATATTAATAACTAAAACCACTGCATATGATACCTTTTAAGAGTATTTTAGATTAGTTTGTTTAATCATTAAAATAAGATTAAGAGAAATAAATACAACAGACTATTTTATAGCGACTCTAAATTTAACGATTTGCTGCGGTAAATGAAAAGATCCCAGCAGTTCTGCTATTTCATAATCGATACAATGACTGCGAAAAGGTAAAAAATCTCTTAATAATGACCTTCAGTTGGCAGTGTCACTCGATTCGTTGAGGGTATTTTAAGAGCAACTTGGTGGTTTTCCAGTCTTGCCATATTACCAAAATGCATAGCTTGCTCAGGTTTCTTGTTATGTATCAATCAAATACAACTTCTAGAGACCAGACAACTGTTTTTCATTAGTTATTAATGCCTTGTCTGCCCGAGATTAAGCAGTGTTGGCCATTGGGACAAAAGAAAAACTTAAATAAAAACATCTTTCAAAAGTGAAGATTACCAAACAGTTTAACATTCCTAAAAGCACTCAATTTACGGTAGTAACGAACAGGAACACTGTACTGCATGCTGCAAGTCTCCAAACAGCATGCAATTTGAGATTAATTTTTAAATTCATTACACTATAGTTCAGGAGTGGCCAGCTACTCTAACTATAGCAGCCACGTTTCAAGAAGGAATATTTGAAAGAGCCATTTATTTACCAACAACAAAACAAGCAATAAAAAACTGAAAATTAGTTCAATCTTTTAAAGTTTACCCACAATTCCCCCCCACCCCCCTGGTCAACCTGATTCATAGCTGAAACACAAAACAGGGTTGCTTTCTTAGCTGAGACAACTTAGACTCAAAGCAAAGGATTCAGCATCAGAAATGTTTGAAAAATATCACAATATTGCTTAGCCGACTCAGCGCCGAGTCTTGCACGTCACAAAGCTCACAAACATAAGCAATTAATGTTTTGTAATATCTCAGGGTTCCCACTCTTTTTTTCTAACTTAAACTAAGGACTTTCTAAGCCCTTTTAAACTAAAAATAAAGACTTTCTAATGATAAAAGAAGGACTTAAATAAAACACTGCAGAAACCGTATTATACAATTTAATACATGACTTTCGCCCAAGTGGGATGCTCTTACAGATTAGTTAATCTTATAAGAATAGTAGTATATAAAAAATTTAATATTCAAGTCTATTTTCTAAAAATTAAACAAAAAATAATACCACATAAAAATGAGATTTTTCAAAATCAGCCCAGTCTGATCTTTACAAATGTTAGCAGTTAATATAAGAGCGTTTACATGTACACATATCAGTAATATGCAAGTATATAAACAAATTATAGAATGGAGACAGCAAGAAAAAAAAAAAACTTTTGAACTTACCAAAATCTGCAACGTTTCAAAAGTTGCTTACAAATTATTTACTTAAACAAATCTTGAAATTAAATTACACAAAAGAAAAAAAATGTAGTGGAGGGTAAAATTAAAATTCTAATGATTGAACTAATGTAACTTTATTGAGTATAACAAACAAAATAACTTTAAAAAATATATATTACAAATAGATAAAAACATTATTAAATTATTAAAAATATATATTTTTTTAATTGGATGCTTTTCTTTTATCTCTTTGCAGTGCATTTGCTTTTATAAAGAACTTTTAGAAGATTTTGCTTTAGTAGATCTGCTGAATTTTCCATATCTGTAATATCAGCTTGAAAAGCTTTATAGATTTTAAATTGTTTAGTTCTTAAATGTTCCTTTTTTTTACTGTTTTCTAAACTTTCCTGATTTTCAATTTTGCATTGTTCTTCCAAATGAAGGAAATATTTTTGCCTTGAAAAAGAGACAAACTTTCTCATCTTATTTGTTATACTTGTAGTGTTAATATCATTAGAATTACTTACATTCTCATAAATGAGCCTCTGAGTAATGTAAGATTCTTCCTTTAAGTGTTTTCAACCTCTAATGATTTATTTACACTGAACCTACGTTCTACTGTAGCTTGTCCATGTGATACAATCATAAAATTTTGCATTATTCTCCAAAAGTTTGCATTTGCTGCATCTTTAAGAACAAAATAACTTTTAAAAAATTGTCTAGCCCGTCAAATTTTGGATCAGTTTCTGAATGATGCTGAGTATTTTGAGACTGTTGTTTCTAAAAACTCTTTAAATTGAACCAATAAGGCATGACATTTTCTTCTCGTAAGCAGTTTTACCACTTATCGGGTGCTAAAAAGAGGTCACATATATCTCTCTATATTAAAAAGAAGTTACTGCCACCGTCACAGGATTGAAGACTAGCTTTTTTCACTCGATTCACAGACGGTTTCTTGAGAAATTACGGAAAAGAAAAATGCGAAATTAACATGGTTTGTTCAAAATTGTACAGGGAACAAGATGGAGAAGATCTCTTCCTGATGCGTCTATTAGTTCAAAGTGCATTAAGTGAAAGTCGAAAAAAGCGAAATTTATAACGTGAGTGAGCAAAACACATACAAATTTTCAGTCTTCAGCCATGAGGTATTTTTTAGAGTACCTCCAAAAGTAAATTTTTGCACCTTGCTGAGTTTTTTTTTTAGAAATTGCAATTTGGTTCCTGGTAATATTTTTTGAAATTTCTGTTATTTAAAAAAAAAACCTGTCACATCTATAGCTTCTTAATATAAGTTTTTAAATTTGAATGCATCACAAGAAACCTTAGAATATACTATTTTTTTATGGTAGAATTATTTTTGAAATTGGCTAATAAATAAATTCGATGCAATTAAAAGCTGGTCATTCAAATTTCAGAAAATTTTCGTTACTTTTTGCTAAAACTGTCATTAATACTATTAGTTTTTAAATTTGAAAACATCATTGCAAACCTTAGAATGTGCTCTTTCTTATGGTATAATTATGTTTGAAATTGGTTAATAAATAAATTCAATGTGTTGGTCATACAAATTTCGAAATTTTTAGATCGTAATTTCCAATACAAAACTAAAACTGTCATAGCTATAGTTAAATACTATTAGTTTTAAAATGTGAAAATACCACGAGATTGCTTAGAATGCACTCTTTCTTATGGTATAATTATTTTTAAAATTGGTTCATAAATAAATTAAATGCAATAAAAAGTATAATTTTGCGATGAAATGGATCATCCTAGCTGACCTTATGAAACAAGCTGTGACACAATGGCCCAGAAAGACGCTTGTAAAAGGAGTGTTGGTTTGCTATGCAATCCAAATGGGATTGTGTAGTAATCACCAGGTATTAGCGAGTGTAGGTAAGCAGGGGGTGGAGCCCCTAGTAGTAAAAAAATGTCATGATTTGAAAACTGAATTTTGTTTTCAAAGGAAAATAGCACTTTTAAAGGACTATTGACTAAAAATAAGTAATTCTAAGGGCTATTAGAAATGGAATGTCAAAATAAGCCTTTTCTAAGACCCGTGGGAACCATGTATCTTTTGCTTAACAAAACTATCCTAAAACCAAAGAGAGTGCACTGAGACTAATTTCAATTTGGGGTACTTTGTATTGTTGTGAGTCTTTGTATTCAACACTAAAATTTAGTTAAAAAAAGGCATCAGCCTGCTTTAACTGATCAGCATTTAACCGAGCTTGTGTGAATCTGCCCTAACAAGTCATCAACCGAACTTTCAGCAGCTAACTGCTAAGAAGGGGCAACAATTGTAAAGCATACACAAGCAAATATGATTTTTAAAGATTTTCTTTACAAAATTATTTAATAGAATCATAACAATACTATTAATATTTTATTTTTATGCTTTTGAATAACTTTGTAAGAAGAAATGAAATAAAATACGTTTGGTCATTGATCAGTTTTACTTTACCATTTTTTATACTACCCTACAATAACGGACCAGACAGCAAGATGTGATGGTATTGAGTCTTTACCATCAGATGGGAAAGAATACATGCTATAATAGAGGGATGGTCCCTCACGTCTGCAATTACACTAGCAACACTTCTGGGCATACTTTCAACAAGGTTTTGATATACAGCTATGGGTGTTTGTGTCCATTCCTGCTGCAAGAATGTTGCCAGCTCAGCTACATAGTTCAGACGCGGTTCCCTAATTTGTGGCATCACTCTAACTCATGCCACAAATGTTCTATAGGGTTAAGGTCAGGACTCTGAGAGCAGGCCAAAGAAGATGTTTTACATCCATTTCTTGACACTACTGCTTGACAGAGGCTGCAAACATGACATGAAGGTTTGTCGTCTTGGAAGTAACATTCGTCCATTCCATAAAATTGCCAGAGCATAGGAAGAACCTGATAGCCCAAAATGTTCATGTAGGCATCAGCATTTAATTCACCAGATACACATGCAAAGGTCCCAGGCCATACCACAAAAAACACCCCCCAAAAAGTAGTTGGATTTTATACAAAACCACTGGCGTCCGGTCCTTTATTGTAGGGTAGTGTTCATTTTATTTGCACAAGAGCCGTACAATGGCCACCCCTTCTATAGTTCATACTTCATTTGATATTTTTATTAATCAAGAAGTTTCGAAAGTGACAAAGTGCTTTATTTTTATGAACAGGGTGGCAACAAAATCCTCCAAAAAAAGTTCCCTGATATTTCCCTGATTTCCATGATAGTGTGACAAAAATTTCCCTGATTTTACAAATCCCTTAAGAAATGTCGGGATTCGTAATTGGTATCGATATACAGTACCCATACGACAATATTTTTAAATATTTAGGGTCAGATGAGTTAAAAGAATCATTCTCCACAAATATTTTGTATTTTTTCCCCATCAGATATTTTAATTGTTATTGTAAGGGTTGGAACCCTTAATGGAACAATAGCAATTGAAAAAAACAAAAATATAAATATTTTGATTATGAACTTTTTACACCCGTCCCTACATTATCCAAATATACATCAAAATCAAATGCAAATATGCATTAAAAAATTGGTACAGCTTCAGTCTACGTTTAAAACGGTGGCAACGATCTTAGAGTTTTTTTTTTTTGCGCACATCTAGTAGCAAGTTAGGTCAGGTTAAGGCAACCCAACTGCACAACGATTATTATGGTTTCCATGGCAACCTCGGCAAGCGAAAAGTTAAACCTTTTGGTCCGTTGCACACATCCGGTTTTTCAACGTACGGCGCCGCTGCCGCAAAGCAAGTGTGGTCTGAGATACATTAGATCCAATGCAGTAGTGCACACATGCCTCCAGCGCCGCTGCGGCGATGTACGTCCACCGTGCGTGCAATTTGTACCGTAGTTCCCCACGACGCAGCAGCTCGCCGCACGCTTCTCCGGTCTGAAGTAATTAATAAAAGGTTGATCCAGTAACGTCTATTTTGGGTGTGTTTCAAAATATACTTTTTTTACACTAAGTTAGCGAAATAAACACATTTTCTTCGATAAAATATTTATTGCAAATGGCGCAAAATGAGTACTTGGTGCATCGGGCCTTAGACTACAGCCGGTACAGCAGTTGTACCATGATCGCGCTAAGGAAGAATTTAGACAACGGCCAGTACATCAGTTCTACCTTAAAAGTTATAAGAATCGTGCTTGTTATATCGATAGTCGTAGTCAGAAAGTTTTTCGTAGTTTTCATTTTGAATCTCTAATATTATAAACGGAAGTGTTTATCAGTCTGTCTGTTTCCTGCACGCAAAGTCCTGACGAATCTATGGCACTTGCATCACAGGTAGTCCAAATGTTTTGCAATTTTTGGGTCGCGGCTAATTTTAAAATTCAATCTAGAACATTTTAAAATCAATTTGATGGAATTATTATTGAATGCAACTGCATAGGTCACAGATTCTAAATTTATTTTTTTCGTTTCCGTTATCATTTTTCGCGGAGGAATTATTTTACAACAGACGATAAAAAAAAAAACTTTTAACTGGAATTCTTTAGTTCTTTTTTCTATCCACTAGACCGTTAAAGATAGAGTAAAAATTTCAACGGATTTGAAATCTGAGGAAAATTTCACTATACATCGATAACTAAAAATATGTTTTTTTTTTTTTAAATAAATAGAATTTTAAAATCGCATATCTTCAAAATTTTCGCGAGAGATTGTGACGTTTAGAGAGAAAAAAATTAACATTTTAGTTGTTAGATCTTTTTTGTAAAATCGGGATCGTTAAAGATAGATTGAAAATTTCAACTGATTTGACACCAGATAGATACGTTTACCGTATACGTTTGATTTTCTTTTAATAAATCATTTTTGAACTAAACATTTATATTTTCACAAGACATTGTGACGTCACGTCGAAATCCCATTTGGGGAATCCCGAACCAACAAACACCACGTCAACTCCGTTAGGCTGTTATCCAATTTGCGAAGCAAATCATAGTTCACAATATTCATGGATTCACAAATATGGAAATTCGCAGGGAATTAATTCCAATAGGCTACGAATTTCCATTCCATTAGCAAACCAACAGCACGGGCAACGCCATGATGCCTGTTATCCAATACGCTACAAATTCTCATTTCGTTTGTTTCTCAAACCGTATTCGTAGCAATCATTGGGGGTTAGCGAGCAACACCTTATTAGTTAGCACCTGACCCCACGAAAAGAACTGTCACGGGCAACGCCCGGCTAGCCACGTAGTGGCTAGTATTCTTTAAAGTTCTTTCAAAATTCGTTGAACTGTCGGTTGATTTCATTGGTTCATTTGAAATAATTTCTTCCTTGGCGAATTTGGAAGTGCACCAAAAAAGCGCTAAGGTCGTTGCGCCGCTATAAACGTAAACTGAAGCTTTACCAAAAAATTATACAAAACTGTAATTGCAAGCAAAAAATATCAATTTAATGCACGGAAAAAAAACATCATTAGTTACACAAATTTAAAATTGTATACCACAAGTTGTATCGCTGGCCTCACGGCGACGAGATGCTCCGGCAGCGAAAACCACGGCGGCGATTTGGGTTCGAAAACTACGATGCCAGTGTTCTTTATTCGAATTACAATTTCGGCGAAAACGATTAATTGATTCTCAAAAGTACTTGTATTCGCGCATCGCTTAATAGGCCACAAACGACAATAGGTACCGTTTTACAAATTTTTTTTTAAATTCACTGATTTTTTGTGAAATTTGAACATTTTCCCTGATATTTCCAGAATCAAAAAGTTCCCTGAGAATTCCCGGTTTTCCCGGTTCTGTTACCACCCTGATGAAATTGCAAAAATTTATAAAGTGTACATCAGCATGCCATTTTCCAACCTTCACCACAAAACTCAAAGCGGAATGTTCAATGTTATGACAATTTAATGTAACGTCCTTGGGGTTAAGGACCCCTTTAGGGACGTTAAAAATATGTTGTATTTGAGTGATGGCTGTAGAAAATTATAAATAATAAAGTGGAAATAATAATAATGTGTAAATAGTAAAGAAATACAGACCACACACACAAAGAAGTTTAGTTGTCAAAATTTAAATACAGTAATATTGAATATTTGCATACCTATCCAAGTCCACTGCTCCTTCATAAGTCAAGTGATAAAATACTGAAATGTAAAATGAATAATAATAAGCGAAAATCACAGAAAGTCATACCAAAAGAGTAATACAAAGCAACCACATAAAATCATAGAATGTGTGCATAGATATAGTACCTGACTGACAGTAAAGTTTTCATGAAAACTTTCTTTAATTTGAATTATAAGGGAGAGAGTTCTAAGTACTATGAATTCGCCATTAACTTGAAATAATTTGTGTGGACAAAATTCAAAATCAGTGAATTTGGACATGAGTCCTTTTTCTATCAAGGTACAGATATATATTGTGTTAAGCTTGAAAAGCACCACCACAAAAAGTAACCTTTCTGGTGGTTGCCAAGCTAAACAAAAGTTATCAAATAGCTAATTAGATAACCTTGATGATTATTATGGTATTATTAAATCCCTACATTCCAGAATTAAAAAAAAAACTACTGTGTTTTGATTGATAAAAGATCCTTTGTAGATTCTGAATTTCAAATAAATAATAACCACAAAATTTTTCTGGGTAACAAATTTATATGAAAATAAAATGAGAATAAAATTACAGTACAGTATCTTATTTTGTCACGAACAACAACTGCAAATTAGAATAATTGACTTTAAAGCAATTCTTCAATACTAGGGGGAGCCCCCTGCTTGCTAACCCCAGAGGATTCTTTGCAATCCTCACTGGTGCACTGAGCAAACCTATGCTCGCTTCAATGAAGACATGTGTCATAGCAGAAAATATTTTTTTACAAAACATAATATTCCATTTTTTTTTTTTTTTTAAATCTAAATTTGCTGTTTTGCAGAAAAGATAAATATAGTACCTCTGGGATCAGAATTCAAATGAAAACTATGAGCAAATTTTGACTCGAAATATGATTGCTGCTTTGGAAATTGAATACCCAGCACGGTTGTGTGTACATTTCCTCAGCACTCGAGCCAACCACACTTTGTCAATGAGTGTGTTGGCCAAAGTTGTAGTGCAAGCGTCTTGTTGAACTATAATTGTTGGCCCTGAAAAGATCCTCCGCATTCTTTGATTTCTATAATAAACTGCAACAGATCAACTAAAATTCATTTTTTTCCAGTAAAATTTCATCTGATAATGCTATAAATTCAATTGAGGCACGAGGCTTTGTGGTAAACAAACAATCATACAATGTTGCCAAAACGCGATAACAAATAACGTCTTTTTTGTATGCCACATAAGAGAATTACATATAGAGATGCTTACTTCTCCTTTTTTACTGCATTATTAAAAAATTGGTGGTCTTTGCTGCATTAAATTTTTAACTTTCATACTTGAACAACAATATTTTCTCCTTTTTTCAGAATAGATATAGCCTGACAACTGCACTAGTCACGTGGTTTTCAACAAGTCTATTCTTAAAATTAGAGGATAGGTTGAAATATAAATAATGCGCTCTCACAACTGGCATCCATAACACATTCTGATTTCAAGTTCATCGTTCGACTATGAAACTAATAGCAGTGTCGAAGGGGAGAACTTTCCACGGTGATCACCATTCATGCACCACCATTCACCATACGTGCCACATAAGATAATTATATATATAGATTTTGCTGACAGTAGGTGGCAACACTGCTGCGTTAACTGACTTTTTTAGAACTCCTATTTTTGCAGTAGAATGCGTTATGTCACATAAGCTGACGAACTAACAACTGTAATGTTCAAACGTGTAAATATCTTTGGAAGTTATTCCTGTTCAACGACCCGAATTTAAAAACTGAAGTTGAAGCAAGAGAAGTGAAAAAGAAGGGGATGTCAATTTATTGCCTTTCCTAATTAAATATTGTTTTCAACATATTTTATAATATAGAATACCATACTTTTATTATATAATAAAGCATATCATAAAAACGACATTGATATATATCATGGTACAAATGAACAGAACAACGCTTTGTACACAAGATTGATTTCATATAAATTACATGTGATGATTTGAAATCCAAACTTCTACTTTGTATTTCATTGATTTCTTAAATCAATATTTTTACTAGGTCTCTAAAACTTTACATTTGTGAG
This sequence comes from Metellina segmentata, assembly GCA_947359465.1. Taxonomy (NCBI): domain Eukaryota; kingdom Metazoa; phylum Arthropoda; class Arachnida; order Araneae; family Tetragnathidae; genus Metellina; species Metellina segmentata. The sequence goes on from OX375882.1 coordinate 40,596,336, forward strand.
TAAGAACTGTTGTTCATCAAGTTCAAAAACCAAAGACCAAATTTAAATTTCATAGACCAAATTCAAAAATATAAAATCTATAGGATTCAAAAACTTACTTTTGCAAGTTTCATTCTTAAGCATTATCCCAAATGTGCCTAAAAATAGAAGCATAAAAAAGGAAGAGACAGCATACAGATCTTACTATTATGAGCGTTAATTGCTTCTTCTCCTCTTTGTTTAAAACCAAATATAAGATCTATCCAATGATTCAATGTAGAAGAAACATAATCAGATTCCAAGGCATCATTTAAAGTTCTCACAAAACTAGCAGGGTCTGAAAAACGAAAAAAATATTTGTCCACTGTTCCAAAGAAATGCCTTATTTTTACAGGTTTAAGTCTGTAAACCATATTTGAACAATTCACCAAAATTAAAAGCAGGTAAACGCATAATGCTAATTAAGCTTGAGTTTTGATTCAATTTTAGCCCCATGTATTTGACATATTTTACTTCTACAATTAACATTTACAATGACTGAAACACCCCAAATGATGTCTTTAAAAACTAGATTTCATTTCAAAGATGAAAATCTCTTGATCTAATATTAAGACTTAAGGTCTCGAATTATAATTTTTTCCCCCCTTTTCATGATTTCTAATAAGCTTTGGCGCTGGATATGCAAAAGTGTGAGAACTAGTTGGTCCGAATATTCAAGTGCATCCCTCAGTAGTTTTCGCAGGAAAAATATTTTTCAACTCTTTTTATTTCCAGAGAGTAAGACATACCATGGAACCTGATAATCCAAACTCATATTAACTGACTGTCCATGTAATCCAAGCAGAATTCGATAGTTCTTAAAGCTTCAAACACAGCTTCGAGCACAAGTGTGTGTAATTGATCCAAAGAGGTCAGAAACTGCTGATACAGGACACTGTTATGGACTTCTTCAAGAGCGTTCAAAAGGTAAATAACTCACTTCCAGATTTATAGTAAAACTAATTACAAAAAACATTCTGTGACACTAATCTGAGTATTGATTGTTTTTTTAATACTAGCTTTATGAATATTTTAGTAGCAGTAGTAGTTACATGAAGAACAGCAAATTGTTTCTGTAGTTTGTAATCTGTTTTGTAATTAAGTCGGTACAATTCAAGTTTCTGGTTATCCAAGTTGGTCCATATAACCTCACATAATAAAGGTTCAACTGTATTACATATTGTTTAGAAACAGGAAGTTTTCTTTAAACAATGAAAGTAAAGCTATACACCACAAAAGTATAATTGGTAAATGCGCTTACAAGCAAGATTGATGAACTCCCATAAAAAACAAATTGTAGAACATCAAATTGTTTCTGTATTTTGTAGTCTGTTTGGTAATTAAGTCAGTATTATCCAAGTTGATCTTGGTCCATATTACCTTTCATAATCAAGGCTCTACTTTATTACATATTGTTTAGAACCTGAAAGTTTTCTTTAAATGATGAAAGCAAAGCCATACACCACGAAATTGGCAAATGTGCTTACAAACAAGATTAATGAACTTCCATAAAAAACAAATTGTAGAACATCAAATTGTTTCTGTATTTTGTAGTCTGTTAGGTAATTAAGTCAGCATTATCCAAGTAGGTCTCGGTACAGATTACATCGCATAATCAAAGCTCTAATGTATTACACATTGTTAAGACCAAGAGTTTTCATTAAATGATGAAAGTAAAACTATATACCACAAACGTATAATTCATATATGTGCTAACAAGCAAGATTAATGAACTCATAAAAAGAAAATCGTAGAACAGCAAATTGTTTCTGCATTTTCTAGTCTGTTTGGTAATTAAATCAGTATTATCAAGTTTCTGGTCCATATTACCTTGCATAATCAAACTTCTACTGTATTACATATTGTTTAGAACCAGAAAGTTTTCTTTAAATGATGAAAGTAAAGCTATATACAACAAAGGTATGTTTGGTAAATGTGCTTACAAGCAAGAATCATGAACTCCCATAAAAAGCAAGTCATTTAAAATCTTGATTTCTATGAAGAAATAATTTAACTCTTGGCCAATATCTCAAATGAACAAGTGCCATGCTTCTATTACTAGTTTCTAATTTGCTGTGTTCTTTTAGATTTTGGATTAAATTTAAAGTCGTATATTTTTAACTCTCTGATCAGTAAAGCATAAAACTGCCATTGATAATGAAATTCATTAAATCCAGATTTTTGTCCCCTAGTCCAACAGAAATATATCCATGTTTTTCCTCATGAAATTTTCCATTTTTCTTTCAAAATGTACATTACCATTTGCCCAACGGGGGAGTTCCACATCGCCAACTTTGGAGCCATCCATTCTCATTCCAAAATCTAAGTTCTATAAGAAAAACATTTTAAGCTTGGAACCTTCTTATACATGTTTAGAACTAAAATGTTGAAAAAGTACTTTAAAAGTAGAATGGGTAAGAAAAAAGAATCATAAAAATGCAAGTAGAAAATAGAACAAAAATGTATAGAATGGATTACAATATTAACACAATCAACAAGAGTCTGTAAAAGCATTTCATTTTAGTTTAAAGATTTTTTGTAACAATTCGGAAAAGTTTCTAATTAAACATTGATCTTATTCTCGTCTTACACAGAAAATTCCCTAAAAATAAAAGACACCATATAACATTTTTAAAGAAGATCTGTAGCTTTCAGGAAAGTCTGCTTGATAAACATTAGTTTAAGAATCAGATTAGGATTTGTTTATGAAATGTCTTTTATCACAAAATATTTTCTCCCAAAACGTTTTCAGAGAAAATATTGTCCAGGGTGGCAACAAAATCCTTGAAAAAAGGTTCCCTGATATTTCCATGATTTCCCAGATAGTCTCACAAAAATTTCCCTGATTTAACAATTCCCTTAAGAAATGTTGTGATCTGTGATTGGTATAGATATGCAGCATCCACACAACATTATTTTTAAATATTTAGGGTCTGAGGGTGTAATCATTCTCCACAAATATTTTGTATTTTTTCTTTACAGATATTTTAATTGCTATTGTAAGGGTTGGAATCCTTAATGGAACTCTTATAACTGCAATTGAAAAAACGAGAAAAAATGTAAAATATTTTGATTATGAACTTTTTACACCTGACACTACATTGTCATTCTATTCATAAAAACCAAATGCAAATATACATAAAAAAAATTCTACAAAAAAGTAATTGCAAACAAAAATAATTAATTTAATACACAATAAACATAATTTGTTAGACAAATTTCAAACGGTATCCTACAAGTTGCATTGCTAGCCTAACGGCGACAAGACGCTGCAGCCCCGAAAAAACCCCGGCGGTGGCGGTTTTCGTGGTGTTAAAAAATTACGACGCTATGGTTCTTTATTCAAATTGCAATTTCGGTGAATATGATTTATTCTGTTCTCAAAAGCACTCGTAATCAAGCACTTCTAAATAAGACAAACGATAATGGTAGGCGTTTAAATTGTCAAAATTTCCCTGATTTTTTGTAAAATTTGGAAATTTTCACTGAGAGTTAACTGAATTTTCCAGAAATAAAAAGTTTCCTGAGAATTCCCTGATTTCCCAGGTTCTGTTACCACCTTGTTGTCACACAAACAAGCTGCTACAACTAATAAAGCATTTCAAAAGTGCACAGCATAATTAAAAAAACTCGTTCAATTTCAGTACTTATAACAGAAAACAAAAATAATGCTAAAACATTGATATGATTTTTTAGTAAATAAAGAGTATTTAAGATGTATAAATATTTATTATTTAGTATTTAAAGATGTATAACTGCTTTCAAGTACTACTAATAACAAATTTCATGATAGGAATGAATTTGTAAAAACAGTCTCGTATCTGACATGTGCAGTAAACATTGGAGAATTGAATATAATTAGTTTTGCTTACTTTTGAATTAAGAAGAAATGTTCCACCTTTTTCAAGATCATAAAACTGTGGAACCAGTTCCTTAAAATCGGATGTATTAGTTGTGATATTGCGCCATGTGTCGGAAACGCTATCGCAAAAAAGACAAAATTTAATTTTGAAAAAGACAGTATTAAACAACTTCATAATAAGTACCGTCTGTCTACCATGAGAACTGAACTAGACAGAAAGTCTATCTGTTTATTGCTATAGAAATGAAACTTAGCCCATTTTCTACAGGGAACTCTTGAAGCATTCAAGTTTGGCACACTTAGTTTTTCAGGCATTTATGAGATAAGAGGATACATAATTACAAGGGGCTACATGAAAGAAATAGCTTTAATTTTAAGAATTGTGTTCTCAGGCAAGTCACACACTGCTCTAACATCAGTCCAGTGACATAAAATTGGCTAAAATATACATGAGTACCAACATGTATAGAAATGGAGACACATGCATATGTTTTGTTGCATGTTGCTCCAGAGAGTGTCTGGGCTAAGGATGATTAAACGAAAATACTTCATGGATAAAGACTAATTCAGTTGGGGTCTGGCTAAAAATAACCAATTTTGCAAAACATAATTTTTTCAAGAAACACCACATGGTTGGTTCATTGGCTTTCATGGTGCAATGGCCATATTTAGCCATGCTGCATATCTAAGTAATAGACATTCGCACACAAGGAAAGTTTTACTGATATAGGGGAGATAACCAGAACTGCCTACAGTTCGCAGGTTGCTAAAGCAGTGAGTCTACCCACTGAGCCACAAAGGTTTTTTAAATATATTTTCTGAATTTCTGCCCTTTTAGACATTGACTTTCTGGGATATCATCTTGTCAATCCCTTAGCAATGACTTACAAAAACAAAAGCAATTATACTGCGACTCCAACAAGCAGGCAGTTGACCTTGGGTCAGTTGACTTTTGAAAAGATGTGAAAGTGCATTAGAAGGCTGCTGTATGCAAAAGCATGTATGTTGATCGCTGAAGATGTCGTATCCAAATTCAGCTCATCATCACTGCAATCACTTTCAGCACCAAATGAAAAACAGAGCCAGAAACAGGGTAAAAACACCAGTTGAGAGGAAGTACGTTGTTTACATTACTACCAACTTATTTACAACCACATGACTTGACTGTGATCTCCCGTGAGAAGCATATTAAAAGCAAGATGAACAATTTGAGAAACACATGTTACTGCAGCAAAACTGAGCAGATGGAATAAACAAACTGCCACCACCCTCTGTCAAATTTGCCATAACCTCTTCCCCACTCAAAATGTACTAGACCAGTTTCTATATGACTGCCATTACCTAGACTTAGTGTCTGCGTCAGTTCTCCGGATAGACAGACTATAAATGTCAGTTATTTACTAACCTGTTGAACATTCGGTCTGGATGATCAAATCGGCCATTTTGCAAACACAGCATATATTGTGGCACTAATGTGATATAATAAACAATAAATTTAATTTTCACCTTGCATTTACTTAAGAATGAAAAGTAAGAATACGTATAAAAAGTTGGAATAATTACTCTTTCTGACTAAGTAATAAAGAACGAATCCTGGTGTAGAGTAGTGGGAGCCATATAAAAATTTTGGATCAGCCATTTCATTATATCGGTCCTAAAACACAGAAAATTTTATTAAATAAAGAAAATAACACTTCAAAGAGGAATAGATTACATAATTTTCAAAATATTGAATGTACGTTTTTAATATTGTGTGTACTCTTTGCAAATTTTTAATGTATGTATATATTTCACCAACGTATGTATATGGCACAGAAATCAACATTATTTATATACAGAGGTTGAACAAAAATATGGAAAGACATTGTGAAATGGATGCTTGAAAAGAAACATTTATTCTAGTGAAATGTAAAGTTGGTGCTGGTGTTTTTCCCTACTGACGCTACCTATACGTCGTAAATACGCTGTGCAGGTCAATTATTGTCGGGGCACTGTTTTGTGAAGTTGTAATTGCATCAAGTCAGAGCTAACAGACTTCGAACGTGGGCAAATTGTTGGAGCTCGTCTGGAGGGTGCTTCTGTAAGCAAGGTAGTAGAAGTGTTTAGTGTTTCAAGAGGTACTGTATCTAAGATTTATTCCGCATATTTGAAAAGCGTAAAAACATCATGCGGTAAATTACAGAGCGGACGAATGTGTGTGTGGAGTGATTGTGAGACAGATTATTAAGGAGGATTGTGACTAAAAATAAGACCACATCTGCAAAAGTTACTGCTGAAATGAATGTTGTGCTCACAAACCCTGTGAGTACCAAAACAATAAGAAGGGAGCTCCATAGTAAGTCCGAGCTGCAATTTAAAAACCATTCATCAGTGATGCTAATGCCACTAACAGGAAAATGTGGTGTTTAAGTCATAAAGCCTGGACTATGGAGCAATGGAAGACAGTAATTTGGTCGGGTGAGTCTTGTTTCCCACTTCTGTGACCGAGTTTACGTCTGGTGAACGCCATCTGGAGCCTACAATACAGACTGCTTGTTGCCAAGTGTGAAACATGGCATTGGTTCTGTGATGGTTTGGGCAGCCATATCATGGTTTTCTGTGGGCCCCATGATTATTCTGCAAGGGCACATTAAGGCCAAGGATTATGTGAACATTTTGGCCAATTAAGTCCATCCCATGGTACAAACTTAATTTCCCAATGGTGATGGTGTCTTACAAGAGACAAAGCCCCTGTTCACACAGCTCACATTGTCCAGGACTGGTTTTCTGAGCATGAGGATGATTTGTCACATCTCCCCTGGCCACCAGTCACCAGACCTCAATATTATTGAATCTTTGTGGTCTACATTGGAGAGGAAAGTGCGTGATCGCTATCCACTGCCATCATTGTTACCTGAACTTGCCACTGTTTGGCAGGAAGAATGGTACAAGATGCCCTTGGCAAGCATACAGGAACTGTATTTATCCATCCCGAGAAGACCGCAAGTTGTTTTGAGTGCCAACAGTTTTCCTACACCATATTAGGCAAGGTTACACGGTTTCTTTAGGTGTTTCCATATTTTTGTCCAACCCCTGTATTTGTAAACGGCTACAGATGGTGATAAGCAAACATAATCAACCACTACAGGAATTGTTAGCCAATTTTAATGCTCAATTTAAATACACTTGAATAGAGCTATGGAGATGTATAATGTAGCTATACAAAAGTGAAAGAGCTTGAAATTCTTCAGCAAACTGATTCAGCTGCAGAAATTCTCAGTAGCTTGAGTACAGAATGCAGAGAGAAAAATATAGGGTGCTGGAAAATATAAGTTGTACTGACAGATGATATAATTGATCAATATTTATTATTTTCAATGACTCCTTGTCAGGTGCTTTTTCTGACACACATCACTCTTTAATAAGTGAATTTATGATAGGAATCATGTACTCCAAGTAAAAAAAAAAGAAGCAATTTTTATTACATGTGACTCCTGCTACAGAGCTAATCCACTTTGCTAGTTTAAAAAAATCTTGTTATAACTATATGAGTTGTTTCAACCCAAGCTTGTTTTAGTATTTTACAGACACCAAAAATCATTCTGTAATTGGTTATTTCCAACTGCCTATATTTATATAAAGACACTGCTTTTAAAACAAGGGTAAAAGTAGCTCCAAATGAGTACTATGGGAGAAATACAATGTAAAATATCCAGTACTGAACGTGTTAGATACACGTTTTCTCAGGCTTGTTCTATATCTTCAAGTACATTTATGTTAATTGCAACAAATACAAAAAAAATTTCATAAATGATCAAATGAAAAGTTTAAAACAGATAAAGCTTTTAATTTATTGTTTAATTTTCAGCTTCATTTTAAAATCTTTTAAACATCTATTTCATACTTTTAAAATGCTTCTATATTTGAGAAGTTCGTGACTGCCTAAATATATTGAAAACTGGAGAAACTAAAACAGGAATGAGTAAACATACAGAGGACAAACAGGAGCTAAGGGTTAGCTCAGATACAAATTACTGACATCTGCATGCTTTTCTAGTGAACTTTAACTCATATACCATGTAAAAGTCTTTTGCGTAAACAAGTTTTAGAAAATGTAATTTTATGTTCACCTTTAATCTTTGCAATCTTTCTTCATTCAATGCACCAACAGGCTTTGTCAAATCTCTATAAACAGACTCATCGTTTAAATCTGAAAATTGCATATAATTAAATCAGTAACAACGAAAGCCCATTTTTAAAATATAGAAATTAAATTTGCATGAATTAATTATTAAAAAAAAATCAAACATGGTACAATAAGGTAAATAATATTTAAGTACTAACAAATAATTTACTCTTCAAAAATGTTGTGCACATACTCAATGTTTTAGATGTGAGAGCATCAATTAAAAAATAGTACTGCTAGTTTTTTTAGTTTCAATCTTTAAAAGATAACTGATTTTAAAATATGAACAAAATTTTATTATTACAACTATTGTTAGGAAATTTTTTTCATTATTTCTCAAAATATTTTTAATTGCAAAATGGATTTAAATGGTTTTCCAAGGTTTAAGAAAAATACAATACAAAATAAAATAATTGTTTGAAGCAACCTCAACAAAGCATATTTCATGAAAGATGTTTATCACAAACATTTTAATGAAAGCCGAAGATATAACAAAGGTGTAAATTGCACTTAAAATCTTATTTTTAATTGTTTTCAATCCCAATTTTTCAAAAAGTACTTATCTAGAACCTTTTTTTTTGGCTATAACAAATTAGAACAATTAGATTAATTTAATGGGATTGTATTTATTGGATGAAAACTAATCATGATCATTTAAATTTATGGATTTATTTAGCTTCGTATAAAAAAATTCAGTGATCAAGTTTACAACATGACAACATAGCACTAATATTTAAACCATGTAATGTAGAGAAAAATTGATACAACATTTCTTCTAATCTATACCCAATGTATCAAATTAAGCAAAGTCAAGTACCAATAGAAGCAGAGACATAGTCAGATATCACCCATGGAAAAACTGGATACTGCGTCAAATCATTGAAACTGCGATCAGCCAAACTGGAAATATGCAGTGAAAATGAGTTTTTTAAACACAATATTAATAAGATCATTACCAAAGTATTTCATTCAGATCTTGCTTATAACCTTTGTGATTTGAAAGAATTTTGAAAATCTCAAAAGTATTTTCGCACATTAATGATGGTTAATAAACTGTAGACTTCATATTTTACAACAAAGTAACTAAGACATGCAGTCAAATAATTTACATCATATAAAAAAGAACTTTGCCATTCTGTATGATAATGCTCATAGTACTTTGGCCTATTTATGTATTTTTCACCCCCTTATTGCCTCAACATTGAAAACCTTATTAGATTAATTAATACACTAGAACAGAATATATCAATACAATTGATAAATTGGCTGGAAAAATAAAAGTGCAATCAAATTTTGAACAACACGAATGTCCAAAAATTCTGAATATGTATCAAATTAAGGTATATGATCTAAACCCAGTGGAACATACATGATGCACTTGAACATATCATTTCAGCCTACAATAAACCACCAAAGACCACAAAATAGAAAAGATGTGCTCTTGTGTACAAATGAAACTCAATGGGAACCATTGGGCAACTCTGTGGAAAGCATGTCTGCACATTGTGAGGTCTGTATTAGAATCCAGAAAATTCCCTATTAGATTGCTTTACACAGAGCAGAATTTTGTTTTTTGCAATAACTAAAGCCTACATGTGTTTATCTAAGCATTTTCATTTTTTTGTTATTAGTAGTACCACAAGGCATGTGTAAACTAAGCATAGCTTGTGCAATAATAATTTGTCCTTTGAGATATTTAGGTACACGTGCTTAGCACAAGAATGGAATTTGGTGTAAAATACAGAAACTGATAGTACTAGGCACAAGATTTTATCTCAGATTGCATTAACCTCAATTTTTGGACATGTATGTACTTACTTTAAATTGTAAATATCACTTAACTCAATTCAAACATGCAGAAATGATTTAAAATGTGGACACCTTGTAACTCAAATTTTTAAAACAACCTGAAATGCACTAAAGATAGGTTGAATTTATTCTGACGTACCTATTGAGATATAAAAGATATTCATAATTAGATATTACTCCATTTTGCCATAAGAGGGTCATATTCTCTTGACCAGTATCATCCAGCTTCACAGCTAATAGAAAGGAAAAATAAATAATACACAAGACACAAAAGTAGAACTATTTTTTATAAAACCTTTAAGCATAATGCAAGTTACCAGGTTCTTGGATAATTTTTGAATGCAGAGTGTCCCGCTCACTTTGAGTCTTGAATGATAAAAATAAGTGCTGTATTGGGGAATGTTTTGAACAGTACAATTCTAAGCCCTGAAATAAAAAAATATTTATATACATAACCAAATCTTTGAAGAAACTTAGAAAATTTAAAATCAATTAAAAGTTAGATCGATTATAATATACCTGGCCAAGCTGTGTCAAACATAAGTCAAACAACATCAAGTAAATACAATTAACTTGAAGGTAGAATCTGCACTTAACCCATTAATGCCCAGAGTCACTTTTTAAGGTCGCTTAAAAAAAAGAGCCTTACTTTCACATAGATGCAGCTTTCAACTTAAGAATCATGAAAAAGCATTACTAAGCATTTGTTTACATTATACTCAGTACTTTAAAGGATAGACTTACACAAATGCCAACTCACCAGTGTCTGACTATATCTGAAGATGGTAACTGTTTACTGATATCTCAAGTGAAAATATGTATTTATAGATCTTGTACTCAAATCTCTTGTATAGTAGTAGTAGCAGCATAAATTCAAAAATTAGTAGCAAAATTAGTCTTATTTTACAAACTTTATGTTAGTAGTAGTTTTAGTAGTCTCCAGTAGCTATATCCTTAGCTCAGTGACTTCAAAAAATGTTGTTTTGAGTTGAAGAGGAAAAAAGCATTTGGACCAGCTCAGCACTTAGTTAATAGTTCATAATTTTAACAGCAAAATACTACACGCTGTTGAAGCGATTATAATGTTTATATTTACGAAATAAATGTTTTTGATACTATTGGAGAGAAGTAGGTGAAAGTTCTAAAACCTTTTCCTCCAATGATGAAGGCATTAATTTGTGACTGAAACAAGGATTCATGCTATAGGTTAAAAAAAGAGGAACTTATTAACATTTGTTGACTCTTATGGCGAATTTTTTAAACAAGTCACCAAAACTTTAAAAATATGAGCTTTTGCAACAATTTTGCTTAAAAAGATACCCTTGGTCGTTTAGGTTTAAAAATAGTAGCAAAAGTTGACATTGGCAACTTTGTGTTTAGTATTGCATGCAAGTGCAAATGCAGATGATATAGGAAGCTGATATGTTTGTGTGTGGCTTATATTGTTCGAAGCTAATATTATTAAATTTTCATAGGTATCCATTTGTACAAATGTTAAATATTTACTGCATTACCTTTAGCTGAATGAGCTTGATAATTTTAAGAACACTTTTTTATACCAATTCAATAAAAGGAAAAAAAATTTAAATTAAGGAAAATTGTTAAATTGGAATTATACTTTTTGGCTATTTCACTAATTGGCTAAAATATATGGACCATAAGATTTAAACTGTTGAATACAACACCTTTAGATTAGCAATTATGGATGGATGTTATGATGTCAATTGATTTCAATCTACTTTTATTTGTTAGATGTGTTTAGGATTTGTCAGTTTTCAAAGAGAAATCAAACTTTATTTTTTTTATCCAATGTTACATTGATTATTTAATAATCCCAACTTCATAATAATATCGTTCACTCATTAGAACATTTTGTAGCATTGCAGTAGTGTAGAAAGTGGACTGACATTTTTCAGTGTCCTTAGTGGCTGTAGTACTTGGTAAAAAGGGAAACTGGACTTTTCAAGTTAACAGCAATCATCACTCCTGTTGAGGTTTTAAGTTGTTGCTACTTTAAGCTGTAGGAATGCTCAGTTTCCCCTTTTTTCACTGACACACATGTCCAAAAATGGAGGATAGTACAGAATTTGTATTTGCTTGAAACACATTATCTACTTACATCAAAGCATATTTAATAATCCCAACTTCATAATAATATCGTTCACTCATTAGAACATTTTGTAGCATTGCAGTAGTGTAGAAAGTGGACTGACATTTTTCAGTGTCCTTAGTGGCTGTAGTACTTGGTAAAAAGGGAAACTGGACTTTTCAAGTTAACAGCAATCATCACTCCTGTTGAGGTTTTAAGTTGTTGCTACTTTAAGCTGTAGGAATGCTCAGTTTCCCCTTTTTTCACTGACACACATGTCCAAAAATGGAGGATAGTACAGAATTTGTATTTGCTTGAAACACATTATCTACTAGGCACCAGGATGAACGGATCTCAATTTAACAGAGCATGATTGGGATGGTCTTGGATATTAAAAATTAGACTACACAACAAAGGATTGCCCAAGAAAAAAAGATGTTCTAGCATGCAAATGGCACTTCTTGCCACAGGAACTCTTGGACGGTCTTGAAAGCATGTATGCAAATAGACCTGAATTGGGGTCAGGGTACAGAAATTTCTAATTAGGTTGCTTTTAATTGAGCAAATTCTTTTGTGGTAACTTAAAATTTACAATGCATTCATCAAAGCATTTTTTTATTTCTTTAGTTCCCAGTAGCAACACGAGTCATGTGGGTGTGATTTTAATCCGTATAGCTTATTGAATATTTATTAACCATTTGAAGTACTTTGTTGAAGGTTCTGGGACATGCAATTACCTCAGATTGCATTATCTTCAACTTTTGGACATATGCGTATGACAACCACCAAGAACCCTGAAAATTGTGAACCATTTAAAGAGCCCTACAAATCCAAAATGCACACATTTCTAATTTTTAGGCCTCGACAAATGATTAAATATACATAGATATATTTACTAACCACATGTTTTAAAAGAAATCTTCTTTTTATCACTCGTTTAATATCAGCTAATTTGATTTTCAAAACAGGCCACTAGAATAAAAAAATGAATGCGCATTAGAAAGAAACAAAAATGTGTCACTTAACTAAGACATGTTTATCAAGCAGTTTGAATGAAAAGTATTTTAGTTTCTTTTTTTCTAGCATTAAGGGGAAGTAAAAATAAGAGGGTAATGGAAAATAGATCAAACAGCAATTTAAAAATAATATAATATTTTTCAGTTGCAGGTCGCCTACTTTGCACGTGTTTAGAAATCTTATTAGTAATACCTTTAAGATTCTTACAAAATAAAATTGGTCAAATTTGACTAAATTTGATTTTTACTGTTGAAGCATCCTAAAACTGTTAGCACTCTCAGTCATTTGAATATTTCTTATTAAATTCAGTAACACTAATTATAAATATTTAGAATAGTTTATTTTACCATATCATTTTTAGAACACATGAAATTTGTTTTGCAACAGGTCATTGTTCTGCGTACTTAGCTTATCTTATTGGAAATTATTCATTCAAAACTTATTCAAGATCATATTATCTTTCAATAATTTTTTTTAATGAATCAGTATATGACCAAAGATAATCTGGTTAATTCAAGGTATAAATTTATACACTGCTTCCAAGGTAGCAATGTATAAACTGATTTTTTTTAATTAAGAGTTTTAACTTCGGCAACTCAAATGAATAAGTATATATACATACACAAATAGTTCTTCAAAACCTTTTATCAATAGAAATAAAATTGTAAAACTATGTTAAATACATTAAAATTTTTTAAATAATTATAAAAATGAGAAAAAGCTTATTTCTAATACTAATGTGATAATACACTCACTGGCTCAGCATTATTATAAGGCTGGAAATATAAACGGCTTGAAGTTAAAAGAATTCTTCCTGGATTTATAACAAGAGGAGTGATTTTGTTTCCCATTGTTTCTAAAAGAATTGTTTCATGTAAATCTTCTAACCTAAAGTTAAAAAGAGTTAGAAATAAAAAATTGTAAAATTATTTACGAAATAATATTTTTTTTAGGTTCACAAAGCATGCATAATTTCAATTGTTATGTAAGCAGAACTCTGTAAAAGTAGGGTTAAAACTCCAATTTATCATAAAAATATGTTGGAATTTTATCTAATATCTGTCAATATCACATGCTTACATTCTTTACTCATAAGGATGAATTCTTTGTTAAATTATTAGTTATACTATTAATTGAGAAAACTGATTTTAAAATAGAACATAATTTTTTTATACATTTTGTGTGAGCACAGTTGCCCAGTAAATGGGAAATAAAACATACATACCAACTAGTGTCAAATTTTATACTGCTTTGCTTACAACTAACAATTGCACCAATCTAAATACAAAAAAGGAAGCATTAGATTTGTATGATTTATGAAAATAAAGACAGAAAATCACTTCAGTATACTAATTTTATCTGTTTTCTTATTCAATATTGCTTTTACTTTTTACCTTTCTACTTCCTTAAGGAAAAAAATAATACTATAAAATGATTTGATCCTTTTTCGGATCTATTTGCTTTACCATATCTCATTGATGTTTTATAAAAAAGCAAGATCAATGATTAAACTAAGTTAGGTGTATGGTAGTTGAGATGTTAGATGTAATTACCTTGAATAATACTCTTGCTGGCTGAGTGACATTATATAATTAAGAAAACATGTGAGATAGGAATCAATAATCAGTTAAATATTAAAGAATAAATTTATTTCAATGCCAAAACACTATTAAATAATAACATCATCACCATCATCAATTATCACACTATATAAAATACTCCAACAACTCAATCATAATAATTCCATTTGTGATAGCCGATCTAAAACTCGGCAAAATAAGTCTATTTTGATAGTTAGATTCCAAACACAATTTTAAGTAGTATTATAGAGAATTTTAAGTGAAAGAGAACTGACAGATTACCACAGGATTAAGGGA